>WEIV01012149.1:0-32417 GCA_013390005.1 Calyptomena viridis
AAACTTGAGTTCAAAAAAAAAAACCACTGCAAACCATTGGAATCAAGATAGGATAATCCCCTGAGCTGGAATCAGTTTCTGCCTTGCCATATGGACAGGTACAGATATGATTAAAAAATAAATCTGAGTTTCTTGCAGTTTGCACTCTACTTCTTCCTGAAGGGTCTTGGTATTGTTTGACACCTATCACAGAAACAGTAACTGAGCACAGCACTTCCACCCCAGCTCCAAAGCATATTGATCTCAATTTCATCCCACACAGGTTAAACAGATTCTGGGGATGTAGGAAAGATAAACAGAAATCTTGTATTTTGAGCTAATTTTTATTTGTCCTTGTTTCTGTGAGCCTCACAGTTGGATATAACACACCAAAGTAATGACTGGTGCAATAGTCTTCATAAGGATGGGAACTGTCCTGTGAATTAGAAGTAATTTACATGACTTGTAAAAATCTGGATATTATTTTCTCCCAGTGTCAATCTGAGATGTATTAAAACAAACCTGTAAGACAAGCATAAACTGTCATCCAGTATGGCCAAGCAGCTTCTGCGTCCTCCTTCCCATCATGAAAATTAACCTGAGAAAAGGCAGTGCAGTGCAAAGCAAGAGATTTAAGTTGCATTACCTTGGAGGAAAGGGTGGACAGGAATTGTTTAATCCAACCCTTTGACCTGATTTGTGACAATAGGAAGAAAAAAACAGTGAAAGTTGATAACCCTTTTATCATAAAAGAC
Source organism: Calyptomena viridis (assembly GCA_013390005.1). Lineage (NCBI taxonomy): Eukaryota > Metazoa > Chordata > Aves > Passeriformes > Eurylaimidae > Calyptomena > Calyptomena viridis. Next base: position 735 of record WEIV01012149.1, read on the forward strand.
AGAGGCTCATTTTTGCCTCTCTGATTTAAGTGTCACAAACAGAAGGAGCTGGGAAGAGAGCAGCCTTTGTTCAGCTGCAGGTCGCATAGGTCAGCCACAGTGAGCTGCTCTGCGTCTCCCTGGGACTAAAGCATGGTAGTGACGCTGGGGTGGCAGTCTCTACCCCATGCCCCTCTACTCTAGAAGGGGGCAGCATCCAACCTGGCTACTTTTTTCTAGTTCTTTATTGTATGGTCTCTAGGCACTTTTTGGTGCCTGGTCCCATTGGTCAAGGGTCATGGTCTTAGTTCATGTGTCCTGTGACTGCTCTAGGACCTCCTTCTGGTGATGATGTCCCTGGGAGAGCCTCAGGCCACCAAAACATCCCCCAGATATCCACTTGCATTTGGCATTGAACTAAACCTTGAATCACTGTAATCTAGAAAACTACAATGGTCCTCAGAGGGCCAGACATCTCTTCTGGAAACCTAACTCCCTGACTGTGCAGAGGAGGCTAAAAGCAAGCCTGAGAAAGGGAGGAAAGAAGTGAAGACCTCTAGAGAAAAAGTATTATTTGAGGGTTCCCGAGTAGTCCTCTTTTTAATTGATGCTGAAATTCTCTTAGCAACCAAATCTCTTCTTCCAGGCTCATGTCTTGGCATTGGTGTGCAATACCTGGCCACCTGCTTTGGCTGAACTCCTGTCACATAGAGCATCCCTCTCCAAGCAAAGAAAATGAGCTCTGCTGCCCTGCCAGGCACATTTCAACAAATCCAGCATATTGGGTGAGAATATCGACTTACACCATGCAAAATACCTGAGAAGTCTCCAGAACTCAAGGGACATCACACGGGGGGAAGGGAGAGAGGTCGGTTTTCCCAGCTGAATCTCCAAACTAATCCCCAGAGGGGAAAAAAACACTCAGCAGTCCTCATGAGGGCTGTTGTTGGCAAACTTTGCACAAACAAGACTCCAGCAGACACTGCCACAAGGGTCCTCAGTATTTCCCTCAGCCCGTGTCTCTTGTCTGCTGAGGAGCGATGCAATATTTGAATGTGAATGGTGCACGCTCGGTGGCGGAGAAACTGGCACTAATCAACAGCCTCTGAACTGGAGCTCCAGCAGCTTCCAGGCTGTCAGGAGCTGCTCAAGAGTGAGGAGGGGAAAGTGGACTCAGAATCCAGCCCTTGGCACAGCAGAGGTGATCAAGGCATGGGGAAATGGCTGCAGCAATCTAATATATGGAATTAGGTTCACAGGTTCTCCAAAACCTTTAGGATTCTTCTCCTTCCTATTATTGGTTCTGACAGAGTTGACAAAGCACCCCAGAAAAACCACCAGGCAGCCATTAGCAGACGTCAATCTTTCTAATCTTGTTTTTGGCCTTGAGTGATTGAGACCAGGTTGGCCATGGAATACAAATCAAGAACATGTGAGTTTGGGGAGGAACTAAATCCAGGCAGCAGCCGTGTCAGAGGAATAACTCTCAGCAAAACTGATGTGTATCAGACCTGGCTTCCACTGGATATTCTCAAACTGGATTGCTAGTAAATATAAATTAGCACAGCTCCACTTAAATATGGGGTTCTACATACCAGTTATAAAGCTAGCCAGGATATCAGAGAGGGCTTCACCCACCATTGCACAGTGCTACAGCCCACGGACTTCAAATGCTGCTGGGGAAAGCAGGCATCCACCTGACAGTCAGATACCCAAACCACCTTATTAGTAAAGTCCTCTGGGTCTTGGATACCAGCTAACTTCTAGACTTCTTTCCCTTCAGGAGAGCTACCACCATATGGCCCACTTCAGGGAGGACCACTGGTCTCTCATCTCTGCCTCTGTGCTGCGACCACACTGCAGTTTGCCAGTGACTTCCATTTGGTCTTTCTGACAGAGGCCTCATCTGCTTGGTTTTCAGAACACTCAGCTAAGCTCATGTTGATCAATGGAAAATATGCAGGTGAATTAAGAGCTTGAAATGTTTTATCAGTTCATTATCAAAGGCTACTAACCCTCCTTTAAAAATAGGTGACTTGTGTAAGGTAAGGAAGCACAACTCCTTCCAAAGCAGGTTTTTATTACAGGCAGATTTAAAGCATAAATCTTTAATAAGGTTGGATACAGCTAAGACTAATACAGTCATGTCTCAGTGGAACTGCTTCCCAGATGCTGACAAATCAGACAACTTCTTCTTTGGCTCAGAGATCCTATCGAAGCAGTAAAAGTGCTTCCACATGTTCATTATGTAGTGCAGGGTTGCTTATGTGGTTATTAATGTATTTGCTGTGCAGAGCAGAGACCCTGGCCTGCCTAAAACATGGGTCTCCTCTCACTACTCAGTGTCTGTCTCCAGAAGCATGTCCTCTGATGTGGAGAGAGGGAAAAGACACAATTTTCTACCCCATAAAATGAGTCAGATTCTTAAATCACTTCCAATCATTTTGTAATCCTTAGATTCAGGGCATACAATATTCTAAGTTAAGCAGAAAAGGTCTGCAAAGGTTGAAGACAATAAATCAGAAGACAGGAAGAAGGATTAAAAAACTGAAAAGTAATATAAGACTCGAAATAACCATTTGATGGTGCTGAACAGAGTGGATTTGGTGACAGTTCAATGCAAAGAAGTATTAAGCAAGAATGTCCATCTAAACTCACTCCTCTGTGGTTGGTTTGTTGTGTTGTTTTGGGTTTCCTTTTTCAGGTGTTGAAATTTGCAGTCGAAATGTGGCAGTAACTCACAAGCAAATGTACCTTGTGCAATGGTGATAACTCAGTACCAGATTATGGCTGTCTTGGCTTTGTTCAGGGCTTGTGATAAAAACCTGATAGGAAAGCTGACTTCAATTATTCATGTTTCTGATTGCAACTTCCTTCATCAGCCTGGACAAATCGCATAACCTCTGCACCCCAGTTTCCTCTTAAGCTGTGCACCTGTGACAATAATGGAGTTTTAATGCAGACAGTGCTGCACCAAGGTGAAATATGATCATGAGCCCAGGAAGGCTTTACCAGGTAAAATATGTGGGGTACCTGCAAATGCTGATGGGATCTCTTGTCTTGCCTGAGCCTGGGAGGAGAACTGCAGCCATGGCTGGGGAAGATGAGACCCCACTACCTGGGATGCTGGGTCTGCTATGGATGGTTCATGTAGCCTCTGTTCAAACAGTGACTGCTAAGAGAGGGGAAAAGGCAAGTACAGAGGAGGCATGTAAAAAATAAACAGATCAAAGGTCTGAACCCCTGTGATAGACAGCAGGGTTTGCATGGAGGTGTGTTTGCAGGAGCCAGAAAGACTCACCCTGTTTCTATCATGTTTATTTGCAGCCACTGAAATAACAGCCTGATGTAGAGTGCACCAAAATCAGTGGAAAGGCCTTCACAGTATCCAACAGCATTTGGCTTAAGTCATACAAATGTCATGTTCACGGTGCCATTTTATTCCTTCATTTTACTGTATTTCCTGGACAGGAATGGTGTCTATCCTTCACACACCACTGGATGAGAGAGGGAAGGTTGTACATGGTTACACAAAGGAATTTGTTAGCAAGGCAGAGAAGTGTTGAAGGCTGTCTTAGGTGACCCAATCTGCAACTTCAGGTCAACACCATTTGTTAAGAGTCAATGAATAGCTTGGCTAAACAGCTTGGCTGGGAAAAAGAAAATTAAAAAATAATTGTTTGGATATATTTAAAATAAAATGTCTCATTTGAAAAATGTTGTTTAGATGGCTACCTGTGTTTCCCTTACTTTAAAGGTTAAATATAATGTCAGGAAATTAACATTTAGTTTGGGGTCGGATTTTGAATCAGCTTGAATCTGCTTTGAATGAATTTTGTCCAAAAATTTTTTTCCAAGTGTTTCGTTTCAATCTGAAAACTACAAAGAGAGTTCTGTTTCAGGACAAATCCAACTTATATTTTCTGTTCTGAGTTTTTAGTTCTGTGGCCACACTAGAAAAACAGCTATTCAGAACATCTTAATTATAGCTGTAACCACAGGCATCTCAATGCCAGTAATGAGCAGATAACTTCTTAGACCATATTGGCTGGCAGTATGGTAGGAAGCCAGTGTTGTGCATTTCGGATTTATTTAACATTCCCTTCATAAACCCATTTCTCCTGCTCCTCTGCTGTTTTCCCAATCATCAATATAGTGGAATAGGAGCATCACAACTGTACAGAGCAGGACAGTGGAAGTTTTGGAAATACAATATGGACACAGCCCCCTTCAAGCACAAAACAACAATCAAAGAAACACTGACCGAGCAGATGTACATTCTTATTTAGAAACTCTTAATATCTAACTAATTCATTCACTAACTCATTTCCCAGCCATCAACTACTTCTTCCAGGGTTTATATTAATGTGCTGATATACACACAAATCCTAGAAGGAAAAAAGATGCAATTGATTTGCAAATCTTATACTCCTGTAATGTGCACACAGTGGTCAGCAGCACAGAGCACATCCAGCACCTTCATTCAGAGCTGTCTCCTGGGTCTGTGATGCTCTGTGTTAGGGCAGGACGCTGGCAAATGCATCAGTAATAGAGCCCATAAAGGATCAATCCCTTGTCAGCAGGCAAAGGCAGAACAGGCTTTGAGCTCTATTTTTCCATGTAAAAATATCCACGCTTTTAAAAAATAAAAGATAAGAATGCTGACACAGGGCATGTGAGAACATGCCTTTGGTAATCCCCGTTACATATCTTCCCACTAGGTGAGTGAGGCATAGGTGGCATGGGAGGATGCTCAAGACACAAGCCGGGATAAGGATGACAGCACAGATCTGCAGTAGTCGCTTGATTTTTTTAGCAGCTTCATTTGTAATCAAAAAAGGTATTATGGAATGAGATATTTATTCAACTGTGAAATTGCTGCCATATAAAATCACTGACAGTGAGATTTATGTAGTGTTACATTTAAGTCTATTTATGCAGGTTTGTGGATATGTTGGACATGACTGTTGTCATACACGACTGTTTTAATCCATAACTGCTAGAGCAGTAAGGTCTGGATGCACAATGCGTTTTGGAAGAGACACAATCCTTCAGGCTTAGGAAGGTCTAATTACCAAGCTGAGAAGGACATTTTTTCCACAGCAGGTCAGTCCACAATTCCTTTCTTTGGGAGCACTCGGTGCTGGTTGCTGTTGGACCCAATGGCCAGGTGCCCGGACCACTGGGCTAGTGCAGCCGTGTCTAATTTGGTCTGGCAGTGTTCCCACTGCATATGGTCAGCTCCAGAGTACCCCTTTTAATAAAATTTTTTCTAAACATTTTATAATGGGAATTTCTTTGGGGGCAGCGTTACTCTTGTTTTGGACTTCATAAGAAAAAAAACGACCAACCCTCCCTTCCGGCTGATTTTTCATAGTTTATTAGGAACATAATTGGAATCCTTCTATACTGAAAAATATTTCACCAGAGATTGATAATAGCATGCAGACTAAGGATAAAGGCAAATTTAATCACTGTTTTTATTATTCTGTTTTCATGAGTAGGGTAATTTCCCATCATCCTAAGTGCCTTGAACAGCCACAGTCTTGAAATAGTGATGATGGAATTTCCTGGGAACAAATTAATGTGGAGGCACTGGGATACTACAGTAATAGAGTGATAAAGGAATGTGCCTTTTACCACACACCTCCTTCATATTGATGTATATTTTGGCTAACACCAAATGTCACTTGCAAAATGTGCACTAAGTTGTGGTCCGTGTTTTTCTGGCCTCTCTCAGACCGAAGCAGGGAACACTATTTCATGTTAGTCACTCCTGATCGTGGTCCTGCAGTGCTTTCCCATGCAGGCAGAGCTCCCACTGATTTCCAGACGGGCATGTACAAGTTAGGGCTGCTGGATCTGTCCCTACCACAGTAAAAATAGACAGTTACTTGGTTGTTTTCATTAAAAGGAGAGGAAGGAGAGCATTATATAACAGGAGGGTTTTTTTGGGAGAGTGCTGGTTTATTTAAAAACTCCAGTGATAGCTGCTTTCCCTGGCTGGAATTGGCTGTGCAGCAGGGCACGAAAGCTGGGATCTTGCCATTGCTGGAGAGCAACGCTCTTTTCTTTATTAGCAGACAATAAGCCACATTCAAGACATGCTAAAGAGCTGGAAGACAAGCAGGCAAAGCAGAGAAATTCAAAGTGAGAGCTGGTGCTTGGGAGCCTGGCGTTTGCATTTGCCTGCAAGGCAGAGGCAGACACCACTGAAGATGCGGCAGCTCTTTGCCAATGCTTTCAGTGCCAGTAGAGATCTAGAGGCAGCGGTGAGTTTAATTGGCACCTGTGCTAATTGCTTGCTCTTAGAAGGCAGAAGTCCTGCAGGGCTGGAGCAACTAGGTGAGTGCAGAAGGCAGGGCACACCTGAGAGGAGATGGCATTTTTTATGGTAGTGAGGGAAGTTTAGGGACCACTTGCACACAGCATGCAAGGAGAAGGGGTTCGTGGGGGCTGGAGGCTCTGTTAGTAGGGGAGTTTGGCCCTTGTGCTGTGTGGGGAAGAGGGATCTTGATGCTTGTAACTCTGCCACTATTTTCTGTCAGCTATCCCCTCATGGACCACAACTAGTTCTCATCTGCTCAAATAGCTGAAAATACATGAGCAGCCACATAGGGTGAGCCCAAAGGCTGGTTTCTTGTCTAGCAGAGCCCAAGAGAAAATGCCTGAAGAGAATGAGAGCAGGGCTTATCTATTCTGTCCCTAGAAGATTCTCCTGCCTGGATCCTCTCCTGATCCATATCTTCTTGAGAGGCATAGCTCTCCAAATACTTGGAGGATATTCCTCACCTTTGGCCTTTTCACCAGAGCTCTCTGTCCTGTGGGACACAGGAGCAGTTCTGCAGCATGGCCATGAAAGGGTGCTGGCACACCCCAATCCAGCTGTGGGCCTCCAGTAGGATGCCAGTGCTCTGATGGCACCGTGCTGGATGTCCTCAAAAGTCCTCAGAGCAAAGTATTTCGCATTGTGCATGCATTGATACCAAGCCCAGTTGTCCTATTGTTTTCAGTGGCATTTGGTTTGGGCCACAAGGCCGTGAATCAACACTGTTGAGACTGGCAAGTCAAAGGGACCAAAGCACCTGATTAGAAAAAGACATTTTTAAAAAATTATTCCCTGCCTGGACATGAAGTGTAGAATTGGGTTTAGAAGTCACTTCCATGGGGCTTCAGCAAACTCTGATGTACTTGGCAGAGCACCTGGTTGTGGGGTACAAAAGTAAACCCACTTCCAAATGACATACAGAATATTCTTACTGGGAACAGCAGGCTGTGTTCATTCCTTGAACCAGTATTATCACAATACTGGCGTTCACAACATGCAAAGGCAAGGTGAAGGATCAGAGTCCTGGTGAAGGCCAATTGAAAAGCCTCATTTCAGAATGGTCACTAAATGAAAAAAAACCAGCGACCTTAAAAAAATATGTTTCAGTGCTCAGACACTAATTGTCAACATTGAGCCAAGAGGCATTTCTTACATGTAGTTTCAAATGAAAAAAAAAAAGGAATTGTTGGCACAGCCTTTGCTACAGTGGTTCCAGAGGAGTAATTAAACAGGAGCCACTTGGAGCCAGCTTGGAGGAAAGCATACACTGTGATCTTGGAGGGGGAAGGAGTGTGTGTCTGTATGTGTGCTTGTGTGTGTATGTGCATATTGGTTTTTTTTCATTTTTTAGTCATATTTGTACATTATTTGCCCGAGTGTCCATGGCACCTTATTTCAACGAACAGTTTGAAAGGCATATGTTGTTCAGCAAAGGGGAAAGAAACTCTCCTGATCTTTTTTTTATCTTGTCTCAGTGAACACGCCATTTCTTGATGCTTTTCCCAGGGCTTCTGTGACCTATGCTTTACACCACCTGGCTGGTTTAATTCATGAATCTTCTATTAATATGACAGGCTCTGCAAAGGTGACCAAAATGCTAAGAAGACAGATGCCATCAGTATCTCTCAAGGGTAAATACTTGAAGTTTGCTCCCTTTTTGTGTGTCTGGTCTCTGTTTTGATCTTGGCACTGTGGCTGAGCCACCGAGACTAATTCATTTTTATTTCTCCCTTAGATGCTCTGGATGAACACTAATCATAATTTTAACAATTTCCTATGTTTTCCTCTAGTGTCAAAGCCTTTCTTTTCTGCCCCTCCTGCTGCAGAAACCCCATCTTACCCAGTTGAGCAGTGTAGCTGTTAAGAGTCCTTATAAATCATTAGAAGTCACAGCGTGCTTTCCACAACCAGAGCACATTTTGCCCTTCAGGCAAGAAAATAATTCTTTGCTAAGAGTATAAGCTACTAGCTCCACGTTGAGTCATCTCAGCATGTTGTGCCCTCCTCTCTCTCACCTGAAAAAGTACCTCAGGATCTGCTGTGGCTGGCCCAGTGGTGACTAACATGGAGGCTGGACTAAGCAGAAGTAGGTCTGCTGCAGATACCTGGCCCTGGTATTGCAGAAGGCAGCTTGTTTCTCTTTGCCCCAACATGAGGCATATCCAGTACCACACAAGATGAAGAAAGGGGAGAAAAGCCTGTTCTCAGAGAGCACAAAGACATTTGAGCTTTGCATGCAGGTTCATTTTGAGTGGAAAAACAGTGGTTTGGACCTAAAGCATATAAAAGCATATGAAAGTGTATAGAAGCATCTCTAGAACTACTGAGGCATCTTGAGGGCTTATTTTTCATCCTGCTTTTCTACAGTTCACCATACAGGGAAGGGAGAAAGGGTCCCAATGACACAACTAGAGTGTTTCAATAATGAATGATCATCACCACAGAGTGGCTAAGGAGATGATGATGATCGCTGGGGTGGTTTCAGCATTAATGGGAGATACCAAGAGTGAAAAAACTCTGCCTGTGCTTAGAAAGCAGCAAAAGCCAAGGAGACGAGTAACTCTCTTATCTTTATTTCCTTCCAAGTTGCTTAGAGCTTTGGATCACACCTAAACTGCCCATATCGACGCCAAGTAAGAAATCAGATGTCAAGTCCAGATCCAGCTATCCTCCTGACTCCAGGACACAATTCATATCTGTGTCCAAGCTGTACACTGTGGGCCTGGTCCAGCCTAAGCACGCTGCACTTCTCAGAGACAAAGCCCCATAGCTACGCTGTCCACATCATATTTATCCTTAGGAGACTGTCCCAGGAAGATTGTTTCATCTTTGGAAAAACCCTCTTTTGCAAACGGGCATTGTGCTGGTCTCATCTCTCCTTTCACACTCCTTCCCAAGGCAGTTACTTGTCTGCTGTAATTTACTCTTTAATGCAGCACTTTCCTATTCTGTGAGACAACAATCATGAAGCATTTAAATTCCAATTGAGTAGGGCTGGAGTGCAGAGGGGCTGCGGCTTGTGCAGCGAGGACAATGGGAACCTGAGACAGGGGACACCAGTTCAAGGCCCCCCAGGAAGGAAGGCTACAAGCTTCTCCCTCACATTCCCATCTCCCTAGAGATGTAAATCAAGAAAATGAAGGGAGGGGAAGAGGAGGAGGGGGGTGTTTATAGAAAGAAAAGGGAAAATGGATTGAGTTGTGCTGAATTCTAAGACAAGGATCAGCTACACAAGAGAACTATTGAATAGCTGTGAAATCTGGAATTGAGCCATCAAAAAAGCTGCTGAGCTGCATGTGAATCAGGTTGATTGTTTTTGAGAAGCACCTGATTTTTTTTTGCCCTCCTCTCTCTCTCTCTCTCTCTCTCCCTGTCTCTCTCTCCTAGGCTTCGTGTTTAGCCTTGGAATTTGAACATGACTGCCGATGTGCTGAACTGCTTTTCCTTGAGATAGAGACATTTTACGGAGAGGAAGAGGAGGGAGGGAGCATTTCTCTTGATGTGAAAGGCTGTGGTAACCGGACTGTGAGCTGACAGGTTCCCCACTGCTCCGGGGAATGGCAGCGAGGAGTTCCCGCTGCTGGCAGGGACGGAGCCGGAAAAGCAAAGAGCTGGAACTCCCTGGGACACAGAGGACAAGGCTGCTCAAAGGGCTGCTGGCTGCCCCGTAGCTGGGCTGTGAGTAAATTTTGCCAGGTCCTCATCAGCTTTTTGCTCCCAGGAAGTCACATTTTCCACCTTGTTTCCTAGGACAGAGATGGCACCTACTTCCTGATAAGTAGTCCCTGCTGAACCTCGGAAAAATGAATTGCAAAGTCCCAATTTAATACTACACTTACCAACATAGTGTCTGATTCTCTCATGTGCATTGGTAGGGTTATAATTCCCTCCGCAGCATTCACTAGTGAGGGAAGCAAAGTACAAGGATGCTAAGATGTCGTTTTCCAGAAGAAAACTGTGATTCCGGTGTGTCTTAAAAAGGCTGAAAGAGGAAAAAAAAATATAGCAAGGCTGCTTTTAAAAATCTAGCAATTTGCCTAGGGTTATGGAATGAGTTGGGGTTGCAAGAGTGAAATCGTGCCTTTCCTCATTTGGTATGGCTGAGAACTGTCTCTGTTCTAATTTATTATTATTGTATTGCATTATTGTGTCATTTTATTGCATTAAAAATCATGTGAATAGCACCATGGTGCTCTGCAAACAGAGAGCAACACAGAGCCACTGCTCCAATGAGCCTTGTAAAACTGCTTCCAGATTTGACTCAGGAGACCTATATTCTATTACCTTATGCAGAAAACATCTACATTGTTTTATTGTTGTTTATTTACTGAGCACTGAGGGTAAGCACTGTGCTAGGAAAACTTGCTCAGTCTGGACAGATCTATCAAACTTCAGCTTTTCTGCAATGGGATGTGCTCATATGGCCTCTTCCTTTTTCTCTCTATTCTCTCTCTCTTCAGTCCAACACCATGGCATCTCTGCCTCCCTAGAACCAGCTGATGAGAGCCAGTTTCCCCTGCACTGGCCCTTGGAGGGGTGCCCATACCCTGTAGATCATCTGTGCCTCTAGACCACCCTCCCCCTGCCCATGTTGGTCACATGGCTGAGAGGTCACTGGTACCTTGGAGCAGCTGTGGGGTAGGTCTCCAGTGCCATCTTCATCCCACCAGAGCATCTGTCTCTTTTGAGCCTGTATAGCACCCACTCAGCAGGCCAGCATTAGGACAAGTTTTAATAGCTGCTGCTCCTGCCACAGCAGCTCAGAACAACCAGGTTGCTGCCATGCTGGTGTCTGCAATGACACTGGAGGTACCCAGATGAGCCGTAGCTCAGGTCTGGGAACAGGGAAGGCTTTGTGGCAGGAGGGAGCCCAGCGCACCCTGCTCATGCAGCCCCAGCCCTATCAGGGACCAGATGGGAAAAGTCTTGGTCCTCAGGGGGTTATTTCTTTCCTTTCAATAGAGAAGACCCTCTCATGGGATGAAATACGCTCCTAACGGGGGGAGGGCAAGGGAAGGAAATGTCCTCCTATCCTCTCTCAGCCCCCAATGTGCTTTTGTGCTCTTGATCCCCGGGCAGACCCCAGCACCCCAGCACTGGTTATGTACAAGGTGCTGCCCTGAGAAAAAGCTCACACAATTACCAGCTATCCATCCCGCCGGGCGGAGGGGACTCTGAAAGCGTCGGGGCGGCGGTGGCTGAGCTCCGGCGGGAGGTCAGGGGCAGCAGGAGGGCAGCGGGAGGGCAGGCATTGTGCACCGGCCACTACTGCCCGCTGCAGACCTCGGCCATTCACAGAGAGCCCGACTTGGGCCCCTTGAAGTTAATGAAAAGACTCTCCGGGATGTCAGGGGTTTTTGGGCTGAGCTCTCGGTGTGCAAAATTAGTTCCACGTCCTCTTTAACTCAGTGGCACCGTGAGCTGCAGGAGCAGCGAGAGACGCCCAGGCTGAGTGCTCTCGGATAGGTGCAGGAAGCATCTTCCTATTGCAGTTGCCAAAGCACCTCAGAGGATGGCAGCCAATTTTTTTTCTTTCTTTCTTTCTTTTTTTTTTTTTTTAGGGGGAGAAAATAATTAACCTTCACCTCAGGTCCCAACTCGCATAACCACAGTTGAGATTCTACTAATAATTTGCTTGCTTAAGTGACTCATAATAAACACTGTGAGTTTACTTTTGCTTTGAGAGCAGCTGATCTTTGGAACAAACCGCCCACAGGCGTAAAATCATGTCACCCATTTGCTGATTTAACCCCCTGAGTGCTCACACATCTCTAGACCCTGCTAAACTGCTTCTTGCAGGAAAGCCTGGAGTCTGGCAAATTTTGTCATTGAATGTAAAATAATATCCAGAGAGGATGTGCAAGAGCCTTCACGTGTTTCAGACTGGGAGGTATTTGCTCGGGTCGGTGGCCCCCACATATGGGTCCAGGGATGCACATAAAAGCAGGGACTGTCTGCCCTGTCCCAAATTGCTGGCTAGCTATTTATGCTCATTTTAGGTGTTGGCAAATTTTCCATACAACAAGTTCTCCTGAGGATTTTTTAATCTATTAGTTATAAATGAGCATGCTCAGCCTTGGTTCCCCCTCAGGCCAGCCTGAACCTCAGCAGTGTTAATAGGGGGTTTGCAAGGCGCCCAAACCCACTGTGACCTCATGCTGAGCACAGGATCCTAATGGGACACCATGGGACACGTGGGCTGATGCCAGTCTCAGAAGGATGCATTGCTGCTGTAAATTAAAAGAGCCAGGATCTGTTGTCATAGAGTTAACCTCTTTTCCCTCCAAAGCACAGGGTGGGGTGTTCACCCTCACTGCTTACATAAAGAGCCCTGGCTCTCTGCTTTGCCCAGGCATGGTTAGGGTGCACAGACCATGGTCAGGAGAAGCCCCTCTGCAATATCGTGACCCCTCATGCAAAAGCAGAGATGACATGTACACACTGACCTGGGTGTGCAGCTGCATGTGCCAGCAGTGACACCCTGAAACACCCTCCCATCTGCAAAATGTGACCTGGGCATGCCTGGTGTCACAGCCGTGGCACAGGAGGGACTGTGCCCTGTTGTGCAGGTGGAGATAACTGAGTCTGAACAAACAGATGGACTTTCCCAAGGTCATACAGAAAGCCCTGCCAGAGCATGCCCTGTAACGTAATTTAAACATCAAAACCCAGCTCATGGAGCAGGCAATTGCTTCTATACTGTGTTCACATGTGTTCCCCTGCCCTCTGCATTCAGTGCTTGATGCTGGGAAGGTTTTGCAAGAGCAAATTGGCCTCAGGCTGCTAAACAGCAGCTTTCTGTGGAGCCCTCAGACTAACGTATTTTTTGGAAGAGAATTTTATTTCTCTTCATCCCCAGCTTATGGTTTCAGCTAAGCAAAAACCTGCTTGACCTAATTTCTCCACCTTGCTGATCAAAGGTCATGTTTACCAGGATTATTTCTGTCTTCATTGTAGGCACAGCTGGTAAACAACATGGAGATTTTACAGTATTTAACTTTCTGATAGATTTATGGAGGCTCCCTGCCTGACTTCCCTTGCTTCTTTCAAAGCTTTTGCACTCACCCTTCAGATGATACCATGCACTATGCACCTTCAGGCCCAAAACCCAAGCTGAGCGAGAGAAAAGAGCTGTGTGTCAGCAATTATTCACCCTCCTTCCCTGTAGCCAGCCCAAAACCTCCACTCCAGATCACCTGCTTTTCAAAGAGTGCTCACATTTGATCAGGAACATCTCAGCCCTGCTCAGGTGCAGTGATGGGCATTGCCAGGCTGCCAACTGCACTCAAAACAGAGAAAAGGTTCTACTACCTTCCGTGGGCTAAAATGCCACACAGCCTGATCCACAAGATAGCATGAGAAAGCTCTTCTTGCATAGGGAAAACAGCCAGGGCTGTGAGTGGCTCATCAGCCCTCACTGCCTTCTGGCCTCAATCCTGAAAAAAAAAAGAGGTTTGCTGGTCCAGCAGTTGTCTAAAGGTTTTTGCACCCTTGGAAGCTGTAGCACACTGTTTGGGAGAACATAGGAAGGTATCTCCATCCAATACCTGGCCTTCTCACCTTCTCACAGTGCAGTGGTGGTAGGAAGGGTGCAGGTTGGAACTCCAAATTTGCAAAGTCTTTCACCATTTGAATTTGAGGGGCAATTTCCTTTGTTCCCTGTTTAAACAGCTTCAGTAGAGGTAACAGAGGGCAACATTCCAGATCCATGGCTTCAGCCCTGCGTGTGCCAGGATAACACTTGGTGGCAGGAGGATCAAAGGGTGTCCCTGTGAGCACCAGGTGCTGCTGCTTAGCAGAGAACAGGGACCCTTCATCTTCCCAGATGATGATGCTCTCCCCATCCTCTGTCTAAACAGCTCCTTCCACAAATTAAAATGCTGGCTTCTGTAGCACCAGTTAATCAGGGAGTGCAGTTTGGGAGCTTCTGCTTTGTCGACATGTTCGTGCCAGCAAAGAGATTATTCAAATCCTCTCCTAAGGAGTCAACCAAGGGGAAGCAGCACTATGTGCAAAGTTATTGCCTTTGTACTGTGGTATTGATCCACAAGCAAAGTCAGTGACTCACAAGGAAATATTTTTCACCTACTAAACAATGGTCTAAATATATAGTATTCAGCATATTTTATCTTCTTTCCATCGACCTCCATGGGGTAACATATCTTATTCAAACACCATGAAGTCATACTTCCCTGGTACAACCATTTTCAATTATATATTGAGCAATGGAGGTTGGAATGGACTGATTCCTTCAATGGTCAATCATTTCTTCTTTTTCTAATTGAGTCAGCAAAAGGTGGTATAGGTGTCCAGAGGTAAACACCTTGTTAGTTACTGCTTTGGAAAGTTTTTGGACTGGGCTCCCAAAATAAGGGCATTGCTGCTTCTTCAAAGGTGTTACCTTAACTAAAAGTAGTCAATGCAAGACTTTAGTTGCCTTCTTGCTCTGGGGAAAAGGTGTATTCCTGTACTTTTTTCATATATTCTAACTCTGAGCTGTTTTATTTCATTTATAGCATGAGGTGGCCAAAGAAGATGCAGAAAATCTCTGGAAATATCAGCCTATCTTATTTAAGGTTTCCAGGAACCTCAAAGCAAGCTCTACACACAGAACTAAGCAAAGCCCAAACCCACCTGTGGGTCTCATAACCCTAGATTTCTAAAAGTGTCACCACACATGTTGTGTATAACTTCTATGCTGTGTGGGACCACCTTGTCACTCTCCCATATCCCCATGCATTCCCCCAGCAACTGGGGAACAGCTGCACTGGCATCTCAGGTGGTAAATGTGTGCAAGGACCAGATTTCCAGTATCAGGGAGAGATCTTAAAAGAGATAGGGGAAAAAAATTCAGTTGGTTTATTTTTTTTTTAAATTTCCCTCAGAACATTCTGGCCATCGATGAAAAAGAATAGGGTTTTTATTAGAAAATTCAGAAGCTTTCTGAAGTGCGTAGCAGTCAAAAAACATTGGCATTACTGCAAGATAGGAGCAAAATCTTTTTATGTGAAAATATTTGTGAGTGTGGGTTAAATTCTCTGCTATCAACAATCTACTGATTGCAATGATACAACAGAAGAAGGGGCTTATTGGCTTCAGGAGACTGCTGTAACTTTTACTGGGAAATGGTGTAAATGAAATTAAGTTGTAATTTGTGGATAATTGAGTGATCAGTGACAAATGTCCCTGTGACACACAACAAGCTGTCATGGAAAAAATATGCTGCTACAGCGACGTGTCACATGTGGTCTTAAACTGATTATTCTAAATCATCCAGTGTCTCTGCTCAGTTTGTTAAAAAAAAGGATCCCAAAATTTGACCTTTACAAAGTTTAATTTAAAATAAATAAATAAATAAATAAATAAAAGGCAGAGATAAGTCAGAGAAGATTTGGCTGCCGACTGGAGTGGACTCTGAGTTGGCTGCTGAGTGGAGCATTTACATGGGTAAAATAAGATGCTCAATCTCTTTGCTTACCAGAAATGTCATGCAAACAAGCATTTGCAGGTCAAAAATCCCAGATGTGTAAAATAATAACCCGGAGTGGAGAGCTGGTGTCACAGCTCCAATTTGCACAGATAAAGTGAGGATAGCCTAGAATCACAAACCTGAGCCTCCCCAAATATGCTCTTTCTGGAACATTGTGCCATAGAAAATTAATTGCATTCCAGCTCCAGGGAGCATTAACACTTCTCTGAATTCAGGGCCAGCCTAAGGAGCAGCCGTGCCCTAGGCAAAGAATCCAGCCCCCTCTGGCCTTTGCCCCTTCCTCCGCAAGACTGAAAAGGAAAAATTATAATAAATCACAGCCTTTAGAGACACCTACTAAACACTGACTGGAATATAAATGTATAAATAAAATAGGAACCGAACATACTCATCTCAGCCCTCGACCATGGCTTTTCTTCCCTTCTCACTTTCATTTCTTCTTCCCTTTCTTTCACCTTTGTTTCACACACTCTTCTCTCCCCATCCCCTCCCCCTTGCCTTCTCCAGTTTTTCCCCTCCTTTGTTGTCTTTTTCTTTCTAGCCCCTTTCCAAGACTGTCCTTTCTCACCCTTTCTGTTCATCATTCCCTATTGGTGGTTAGATCTCTTTCCTTCTTCCTCAGCGCTTTTTTTCTACTTTTTTCTCTTCCCCAAGAATGTCCTGAAGATAAGACAACAGCCCTCTGCAGAACAATTAGTATCTTTCAGAGATTGCATCCTTATCATTATTTTTCTTACAAAGGGCAGTTCTCATTTAAGATACCTTATAAGTTTTCTTGGGACTGGCATTTGAGGTATAAAAGAATCCAGAATCACTGGTTTCCTTTGGAAAGTTTGGCATATATGCGGTGCTTTCATTAGATAATATGTTACTTAGGAGCAAACCTGCTATCCTTGTACAAGATTTCTGTGGCTGTGGAAGGTTTGAGCATGGAGGTAGTTAAAAACTGATCTGTCTTGGCAAAGGGGCTTAGTTCTGGCCAATTTATACACTGTTATTCTTACAAGTTTGAGTTACTGTGAGTCATGTAGAGTGCAAGGAGTAAAAAACCTAATTCATGATCGTACTAGCTTCTCTATTCACAAGTTTTATCACTTTAACCATCTAAATCTCTCTAACATGATATAACATCCCCAATGGGGATGAATTATGTCAATATAAAGTTGCTTATACTGCTCCAGTTACTCCATCAGGGGAAGGAAAGGAAATATGTACAGAAGGTCCCTTTATGTTGAGATGCCTGATTCTGCTTGAGCAGCTGCAGCTATGAAAAGTCTTTCACTGCTGATCAGTGGAGCTCTAGTAGTACAGAAACTATCTGTAATAACCTGAAAATGAGGAAGAAAAACTATTTTGTGAATGAACAGTCCTGCAGCAGAGAAGCTGTGTGGTTTTTCTGGGATCCTGTGGTATCCTGTTGACATCTGAAGCATTTTATCTTTGTTACAACACCTTTCCAAGGGAAGCATTTTCTTTACTGTGTTTCCCATCAACTCCCTCTCCATTATGTCCTTTTCTCACCTGCTGACTCCAGCTTGCTCCATGTGTCCTCAGGACTTGTGTTGTAGAGGCACTGCTGAAAATTAAGAGGCATTTTATACCTCAAATGCCAGTCCAAGGGACCCACAAAGATCATCAACTGCTCCTGCCCACCTGATTACAGGGTTGGCAACATTTTGCCTGTCAATCACAGAGTATTTTGAGTTGGAAGGGACCCACAAAGATCATCAAGTCCAACTCTTACGTGAATAGCCCATACCTGGCTGTGTTGAGAGAGGGGTTCCGTAGAGGAGTACATGGAGGTCTGGGAAATCTGCCCTTGGTGTTTCCCCTTGGTCTATAATCGTATATAAAAAACATTGATGTTGGTTTTCCTGCCCCAAGCCTCCAGCAAACTTCCCAGGGTGATGAGGGGAAGGTATGATCCTGTAGCCTCAGATTCCTTAGCTGTGTGTTCCATAGCCCTGACTCTAAAATGCTACCTCAGGGATCTGACCAGTGTACACCAGGGCTCCTTCCAGCCCCATGGAGAGCCCACAGTGGTGAGCACTGGTGCACAGCTGTGTCTCTTCCCACCAGGCAGTAAGGCAAGTGTGGGCACTCCTGGTCATGGAATCCGAGAAACATTCCAGGAGCTACAGTGGGGACATATCAGAAATCTCAATAGAAGTAAAGGCTTCAAGCTTAAATATTGATCAAGGCTTGGTCTGGCCCTGCCCTGACAGTACAAGGCATGGTAAGCATCCAAGTTCAGTGTCATGGAGCTCAGTGCAAACTGACTGATCCTGCCAGGAACGGGACTCAGAATGAGCTACAGACATATTTCTGCAGTGGCTGTTAGCTGCAGTCAACTGCACCTGGAGGGCTGATGGACACCCATTTACTAATTTTCATGGATAGTGTATCAGTTGTATGTTCCTGACAGGTTGCAGGCACACCCAGACCCAGGATGATATGCTGTGCCTCGGGAGAAGGAGAAGTGTGCTCTTTAACTCCAAATGTGAATGACATTGTGTTCCTCCTTCCTTAAACTGTTTGCAGAACCCTCTCTCTGGCTCCAGCTGAACTTCCTACGGGTGGTGGTGCACCTCCAAAAGCTTGATACAGACATTAGTAGTGCATTCAGACAGACCAGTGCAAAATCGCCTTGCACACATGCATGCTAGAAGTTTCAGACGTATGAGGGATAAAGAGCTCCATCTTATCAACTTCACAGAATCATAGTCAGACGGCAGTTTCAGCAGTTATCTAGTCCAACAACTCTGCCATGGGCAGGCTCATCAAGATAACGTTCATCTTCCAGGTTTGCCCTGTTGTCTTTGATCCTTGCTACTTTCAAATGAACAGGACATTTTACTATCAATTTCAGTGAGCAGAGCCTGGAGTAGGACTTCTCACCAGAGTTAAAATACAAATACAGAATTGCTTTTGAAAGCAGAGAGACTGTTTAAAATATTGGAAGCATCTTAATTCCTCGTCTCTGTTTCTAGCATGGAATTTAATGTTCTGAGAAAATGTGCATATTTTCTCACAAGAAGAATAAACTTAATTGATCCTTTCATTTTTAACTCTCTGCCCAGTGGCAATCGGTCACCTCTTTGCAATAATAGCTGCAAAGAAAATAATCTTTGCAGGATCAGATGAAAAGCTGGAGAAAGAGTCACAGAATTAACTGGCAGAGCAATCTGGTTGTTGCCCTAACATATGGAAATAATAAGTGCCAGCCAGATAGAGCCTGAACACTGAGCTTTCATTTTGTTATTCTAAGCACAAAAATAAATATTTTTATGACTATATGTAAAGAGTAAAAGCAAATAGAGTTAATATGTAAAAATATACATTTTGCTTCATTATGTGTAATAATACATATTGATTTCATTACAATATTTTTGTTCAGATCAGTTTGCCTGGGAATAGTGGTCTATTCCTAAAGCGTAGCCTGCCTTTTTCATCCCATCGTTCTGAGGTGTTGTGCTAGTATAGAATGAAAGGGAAATATTAACTAGGCTGTATTATAAAGAGTTATACAACAGTTTTGGGGGAAAAAAAGGCATTTGGAAAAATGTGAACTAAAAATATTTTTGTTTTTACAATTGAACGTGTCTGCCTGATTTTCAGTCATGGACTACCATGGGCATGAAAAAAGAAATAGCGAGAGAGGGAAATGGCAATAGTGCTCCAACTGTGAATTGTTCCAAGCACTAACACACCAGGCTGCTTTGTGGCATCTCTACAGCCCCTGTAAGAGGACGCAGTGTTACAGACCTGGAGCTCAGACCCAGCAGAAACATGGAGCCAAGACAACCATAGAAAAGTACAATGTTTTACAAACTGTCCCACTTTCACCTTGTGTATCTCTTGTGATGCTTTAGGACCACAAAGATCTGAATTTTGGCAAACAGGTGCCTTCTGCAGCCCAGCACTGTGTCATTGGGGGTTCCATTTTATATCACCTCTGCCCACTTACCATCTGAGGTAACCCAGTATGTCACTGCTTCACCCTGGTCTGCAAGGCTGACCAGTGAGCAGCTGCCAGGCTCCAAATGTCCAACCACATTTCATACACCACAGGAGAGAAAGCTGTAAAAAAAATGGTCACAGTCCCTTAGGGTAAGAACAGAGAATTTTACGTTCACCATGGAGAGTAACTCTGTCTCGTTTTATTATTCATGACCTAGTTTAGCCCAAGAGATAAAGTGATATTTATGTGGCTCTTGGGGGGTTCATACAATAAAATGACAGAAAACAGCAAAGCCCAAAGGCAGCCAACCTTCTCACCATGCCTCAAGGTGCAAACACTACAGTGGTTTTGCTGACACTGAAGCTGAACACACCTCCCTCTGCATCCAGTTTCTGAGAGCTTCATTTCACACTCCAAAAACGTAAAACCCCCTCAACTGACTCCTAGTTTCTCTGGCCCCATGCTCATACAAGAGCCCATCTGTCTGTTTGAACTACTATGGGCAAATGGTCCTGCCAGTGTCATATCCCTCTATTGATTTTGGTCTGGGTGATGACACAGAGGTTAAAGATCAGCATATATATGTACATTATGCAGACTCTGAGGAATGCTGACATGAGGTGCTTGCAACAGCAAGAAAGTCAAACTGGAGAGCACATTCAAAACATTGAACAGCAAATCTT
The DNA here is from genome assembly GCA_013390005.1 of Calyptomena viridis. NCBI lineage: Eukaryota > Metazoa > Chordata > Aves > Passeriformes > Eurylaimidae > Calyptomena > Calyptomena viridis. Next base: position 21,176 of record WEIV01012149.1, read on the forward strand.
GGCTTTGCAAACATTAGTGCTGGCTGCATATGAGAAATTTAAGCTTTTATATCCAGCAAGTCTATTCTATCAAGTATCACTTAGGCTGTGGGCTGATTTACCACACTGCTGTACAAGTGATTTAATAGATTCAGATTCTTTTTAAGAATTGTGCTTATTTGTTTAAAAGCCTGTTATCATGCTGTGGATTTGGACTGAAGTGAATTTTTTTTTTTATCTAGTGAGTGGGTGAGTTTGGCGAGTTTTTTTAAAATCTAATGAGTAGGTGTATATATTGCAAAATATTTCTGAAAGTAGGCAAAAAGAAGTGGTTACAGCAGATTTCAGTGTTCCAAACTCTGGATAAATGAAGTGATATGTCAGCATTTGTTTTCTTAAGGAAGCAAATAAATTGTGTCTCCTAAAAGAGAAAACAACATGTAGGTTTCCATTTGTTACAATCCTATAATTGGTAAAAATTCTCTCCATAAGCAATGGATGTCCCTGAAAAAAACTGTGATATTCCCAAAGAAGGTTAAAGTGCTTAAATGGCAAGCCAGAATGGGAATGGGTTGACTCTGAAAGGCGAAGAATTAGGGTTAACCCTAAGACAGAAACCCAGGGCTGTACTACTGGGCCCATGAGGCTGGGAAGAGATTCAATACTGAATTCATTGCAGCTTTAGTTTCATATTAGATTTTTTCCAGAGTTCTATCTGAATGACTTGAATGTGCCAAATTGGGTTCAAAACCATGAATGGGACAGTCTAGTCTCTGTGCTTTTGTCTCAGTGTTTTTGTCTCAGCTAGAATTCTGCTTGTATTTCACTGTTTTTAATTCCAGTTTGAGAGTAAACAAAGCATGACCAAGCATCTCAAGAATTTCCAAAATGGCTTGTTCAAATACAATTTTAAGAACAGGCAAAGATGTGATATGGTTATTTGGGGAAAAAGAATACTCTCACAATCTCTGAAGGGCTGATGGCCTCAAGGAGACTTTGTTTATCAATTGGATGCCAGAGTAGTGAAGTTTGGCCTTCATTTTTTTGGTGATAATTGGCAGAATCCGATTTTAATTAAACAGGTGAGAACTGCTGGCAAAATATATTGTTAAAAAGTACTTTTCTTTGAGTTTACTCCTGAGAACATGGTAGAAGCTTTCTGATCAGTCCTATCCCTAAGGACAGGTAGCATAAGAGGATCAAGGACAGTACAGTGGCAATACAGATCTCTGCTGGGCATCTGCTGGGCTCCACCCATCCTTCCTCCTGCTTAAAATATACTCCATCTTTTTTTAAGTTTTCCTGCATTTGGAAGCTCTGTGGCTTTTTGCCACTTCTTGTCTTCCTTTTGCCATTTCTTTCTGACCTCTCTGCTGTGACTACCTCTCCTCTGAACCACATGCAGGTATTCCATATTCTCATGCCCTGGCTTGTTTCATGTTGTTCTCAAAGGTCTGCCCTGAAGTCAAGTCATTGTGCAAGATATTGGTTTAGCTTAAGAGCAGCACAAACAGCACAAAATACCTTCTGAGAAAGATGAAGAACCTGTGCAATTTTTAATTTCATCATCTTCAAACTTGACAACATGTCCAAATGTCTTCTTGAAATAATGGGACTAAATCAAGGAAGAATTTTGGCTCTTCTTCCTTATTCTGTTCTGATTTTAGGTCATCTTTCAAATTATCTTACTCCATGTCTCCCCACAAAGATACCTCTTTTGGAAACACTCAACTCCACGGCCTTATGCCATGCTTTGTTTGCTCTGTATTATACTACTCTTGTGCAAACTGACTTTGGTGCAGGGATTTGCTAGGCTTTGGCAAAGGTTTGTTCCTGCATAACTTCCATGATAGGAAGGTTTGTAAATAAATAGTCATGCATAACTTTGCAAATTGTGAGATGTATAACGCTCTCCAGTGCACTTGATGTAAGAGCCCCAGTTCTTTGTCAGAGACTTATGGATTGGATTCAATGATATTAAAGGTCTTTTCCAAACTAAATGATTCTATGATTCTATGACAACTGAAGTTAGTGGAGATGTATCCGTTAACAGCACCCAAGAGATTGCCCTGGTGATGTAGTTACTAAGTCTTCTCTTGGATGGTCAGAGAGTGGGCCAACTAAAGGCAATCTCCCTTGGTCTGCATTTTTCTAGAGTTGTCTAATAAACCACATCATTTATTGGTTTCCACAAGTCTTATTTGAGAAGGCTTTAAGTTCTGTACCCTTGAGCTTTGCTAGTGTACATGTGTGTTTTTAACAGAGAAGATGGTGTTCAACAGACCATGTTCTCAACTGGAATCAATTGTTGAAACCCAGTAAATGTAGGGAAGCTTTTACACTAGTTTAGACATTGTCCAACAGTCCCACAGTCATTAGAAGAATAATGCAGTAACAAGCAAGACGGGCTTTGTGAAAGCTGATGGCAAACCTCCTGTTGGTTTTCCCAGAGCCAAGGCTTCACCCAAGTGGGTGTGTGACCTCCTTTTAGGGTGACATGTACCCTTGCAGCATTTAGTAGGTTAATGAAAGTCCCATCCCTGAGCTGCCATAAAACACATTTGTGGTCATGCATGCAGCTCTTGGGACAGGCTTTATCTCCTCTCATTGTTTGCTGTGTGTGTTTTAACACAGAGCCTCAGGACACAATTTGGCTGCAGTACAGCATTTTGAATAAAGCCGACCCTTAAGCCAACCACAGCTAAGATGCTGTAATTTTCATAGAGACATCATGTACTTTTTATGCTCCTTAGCTCAACTGTAGTCACAAATCCCTGTTTGTATTGGCAGATACTGTGAAAATAAGCTTTAGGAGCTACTTGAAAAAACTGTACCTCTGTGACGTTTAGCTGTGTTGCCTGGTCTTGCCTGCCTGCTAAGTGTAGCCCTGCATAGCTTGCCTTAAAAAAACCCACAAACTTTTCAGAACTTGCAATTCACATTATGCAGCATTCTGTGGAGCCTGCAATTAAAATCAAAAGGACATCAACCTGTTAAAAACCAGTTCTACAATAATTTTTTGAGTTTATAGATTTTGTGATCTATATTCCAGTAGCTGATCATTCTTGTCGCTTGTACATCTCATTAGAATCATAAAATAGTTTAGGTTGGAAGGCATTTTCAAGATCATCTAGTTCCAATCCCCCTTGCCATGGGCAGGGACACCTTCCACTACACAAGGTTATTCAGAGTCCCATCCAATCTGGACTTGAACACCTCCACTGATGGGGAACCCACAACCTCTCTGGGCAACAACATTACTAACTATCATATAAAAAAAGGCACTTCAAAGCTGCTTACTGAGACTGACGATGGGGTTAAACACAATTCATCCTGCATTAAATTTCAGTAAAATTTATTGCTTTTATGAAGACCTCAAACTTTGAGCTAGGACAGTCCAAGCCACTTCAAAGACAGGATCTCTGCCTGAAGGAGCTTTCAACCAGACAGAAGCCCTGGAGGTGGGGCATTGGGGCAGCTGGGGAGACAAAGGGCAGCTGAATGGCATCAAGAACTCCCAACACTATGGGACAGGTCTTTATGCATGCGGTTGTTGTAGCTTACTGAATAGATTTATAGTCCTGCTTGGGTAATTTATTGTCAGCTAATTAGATATAAGATTAATTAAGTAGCTTGCTGGCCCTTAATTACAAATTTGGTACCTTAATTTATTGTAATTTCTGCTAAATAATGACTATGCTCAAACAATGCTGATTTATATTATGGTAGGATGCAAATATAATGAGCCTGACTCCAGGTTGTGCAAAAGCCTCTTTCACACTGCTCCCAGGACATAACAGGGTCTTAGAGTGAGCACAAACATAATTTCTGCCCTCCAAGGCAGCTTTATAGTACCAGCACGCTGTGATTCACCGTGAGTCAGCAGCGAGCCACTGTAAAGGCCATGACTTGCACAGCTGCTGAGGAATTGGGATCGAAGCAGCCAGCCTCATGGACTCCCACGAGCCTGCCCTTGTACAGGGGAGCCCCGAGGGCAGGCAGTTGGTGTTTGTGTAGCACAACCAACTTGAGCAAGTGGGGGTTGCTCCAGCCTTAGTTATTGACCTGATTTTGCCTGCCAGCTCCCTCTCTCAGTTATTGCTCTGTTTTGTGTTGACCTCTGCAAGCCCGGAGCAGAGCAACCATAGTGTAAATCAGAGCTGGGGCTCAGAAAAAAAGGTTATGAAATGTCAGCAAGAGCAGGATGGCTCTGGGCAGGGGGAGGGCTGGATGCTGAAGTGTGAGGCGTGAGTGGCAGCCTGGACCAAGGTGAAGAAAGGTGGCCTGAAACACCTGAACCACAGCTCCCAGGAGGTATCCTGACAGCAATGTGGGGCAAAATGTTGCTGGTCACAGCTGTAGCATTAAGGTTGAGATAAAACATTTTGCTCATGGGTGTGTTGATTTTCTTCCCCTCCTCCCTTTCCTCTCCTGAAAACTGGATCCTTAATAGAAGGAGGAATCAGTACAAAATCTCTGTACTCTGTTGAAAATGCCAACTTGCATGAAAACCCTTCATTCATTCAAAAATGATGAATCTGCCCTGAGTATTGTGCCGTGCCTGATTTGAAAAGCACTTCACTGCACGATTTTAAAAAGTTTAAAAATGTTTCCAGTTCCGCTTTGTTTGCTCAATTACATCCTGGGGAAGGAAAAAGCAGAAAGTTCACTCCTAGAGGGTACAGAAAATAAAAGTACCTGTCCAGCCTCCCAGCGCCCCCTCCAACTCCATGGATTCCACTTTCCTAGTGCAACAGGATGCGAAGATAATAGCAGCTCTAACCAAAAATCTCAGTTCATGCTCTACAACAGCTCATATAAATCTTGCTGCCTTCTCTATCATTTCCCATGAGATTTTAATTTTTTTTCCAAAATACCTTTTTCCCCTGGCCCTGGAGAGACAATAGAAGTGTGCAAACATTATCATCTACACATCTGGAAGTTTGTCTTCTTTACACTTTTTAAGCTCACCACACAGAAGCAAAGAACTGATGGATGAGTTGTCTGAAGCATTGCCTGTAATCTTGACCCATAAAGGAATAAAAAATGTCATAATTTTGACTCTTTGGTCTCTGAAATGCTCACCCACTGTGTTTTTGAGAGGTGTGTCTGGACTCTGCCTGTGCACATCCATACTTACCTAACGAGAGGGATTCAGTGCAGATTGTGACCACCAGATGCTCTGTGGAACCCTTTCCCTTTGCTTAACAATGGTTTGGAAGTAAGTTTGTGTCTGAATTCATGACACAGACTAGTGTCTGGATATCAGGTCCAGTGAAAACAATGCTGAATAAGGATATGATCTAGCCCTGGTGTTCTCTGTTTGGGTTAATATTTATGGGACCTGTATCCCCAGCTTATGTTTTGGGCTATGGGAAAGGAATCGTTTTCCAGAAGCACAGCAGAGTCACATAAATGTCAGAGGGATGAAGATAAGGCTATAGTAATGTCCCTGGTGCTGGGATGTAGATTTCTGTAACTGAAGCAGAGCTGGGAGCACCCAGTACGAGGTTCAGCCTGGGGAAAGAGCCCTCCTCTGCAGCTCCAGACATGTGAACAGGAGTTGTGCCAAGGCAAGGGGCTGTTAACCTCAACAGGACTACCTTCAGAAAGGATCCTGTTGACAAATCTGTCTCTAAAATTATCTTGACCCTCTGCCATACGCACACTTTTTAGAGGGATATGAAATGAATCTTCTCTTTAACCATCCCCTTGTGAAATATAAACAATTCCTGATGGATTTGCAGCTTACTGTAGTAATTGACAGCCTGCTAGCTGCTGGCATGATTACTTACAGTCTGGCAAGCATGAGATGACTGCAATGCCTACAATGTGAAACCCCTGAAACACGGTATTTTTCAATGTTGCTGAAGATCAAACCTTCAGATCTGCTCAGTTCTTATCTAAGAAGGCAAACAACTGGCTGGAGTTGAAAGCCAGCAAACTCTGTTTTGGGACTGTTCTCTGCCGAAGACCTGGCCTGAGCAGGCCTAATAAGGGGTGCAGATCTCTTCTGAAATGTTAATCTAAGCTGTGGGTGCTGAGCATTTGGAAAGCAACCCCTCAATTTGCACTTGTACAAGCTGAGTTTTTCTATATGAAAACTGCCTATGTCCCATTTCAGGGAGTTGGATGCCTTGATGGGATTCTTTCTGAGTGAGAGTCTAAATCACAAATAGATGGAGCACTGACTAGGCACAGCAAATAAAATTCCTTATTTGCTCACATAAAAACTGCATTCAAAAAGTAGGGCACCACTATTGCACACATCTGCTCTCAGCCAGCTAGCAAGCTGTAGCTCACTTCCACACCAGATAGAAAGTTGGACACCTGCTCAATTTTAAAGCAGATCCTGTCTAGACTGGGAAAAAAGCTTTTGTGGGTGTAAAGGCACCCAATGGTATCAGCCATGTTGGGAATAGCCCTATTTTAAAGAACTTTTTTGCAAAACAAATGTGAGTTGAGCATTCAGGTGCCCACCTCTGGCAGAGATGAGGCTGCACCAAACCTTCACTCAGACAGCAAAGGGAAGCTATTAAGGAAAACCATTAGCAGCTGAAGAAAAAGAAGAGAAGGGAATAGGGTTTTGGTGGAGGGAATAAAAATGCATTTTACTCTATCTCCTGAAAAATGTGGGAAAGGAAACTTGTCCTATGTGTGTGGCTTGCATTGAAAATGGGAATGAAATTCAAGATCAAGGACAGCAACTGGCATTTTTGCTTAAGGTGACTGACCCAGCGATGTCTGTGCTTAAGGTCTGTCTGTTATAGAAGAAAAGCTTCTAGAGACCAAGCTAAACAGAGTACCAGAAATACACTGGAGATGCTGCTTTGACAGGTGGTCCATGAGCTACTCTGAAAACTCTGTTAAAGAAAACAGGTCTTTCAGAGGACACCATTAGTGCAGCACAAGCACCACTTGCAAAGCCTCAATTTGCAAAGCTGTACCTGTGTCATCTCACTCATGAGCAAAAGAACTGGTTTTCTCTGTGTTTTATATTTTGGAGTGCTTATTTGCTGGCACATTGTGTCTTTTACCAATAGGAACAGTTGGGTTGCAGTACTTTTTAAAATGGTTTATGAGTCATCTGAATCCTTTCTGTGTGCCCACATCTCCATGCACTAAAAGTCTTTCAAGCAACATGGTAGAAGAACACAAGAGTTGTCCTGTTGTGCCAGCCCCATTGTGTCTCCTTTGTAACAGTCTGGATTTCACTGGGGCTTTGGGGAAAGGAAAAGAAACACTGCACTGGACAGTTTAGAAATAGTTTATAAATGGAAGAATTTTCTTTCCTACACTGCTGGTTGTCACTTGATGTACAGCCTGAGGCAGGGGTGCTTTGACTCCACTATGTCAGAAAATTCAGCTCACCGCTGTTTTATTGTGATCAAGCAACAGGGCAGTCTCTGGCCCAAGGTGTCAGTTGGAATTTGGGTATGAGTACAAACCACTTAAGGCTGGCTGGGAGAACATCTTTTGTTGGTAAAGACTCACTGCCATGGTTCCATGCCAAGTGCTGATGATGCAATTCTCTCCTAGCCATCAGTCCTTTTGTAATTGTAAGTGATTTTTGTATTGGAAACTTTCAAAACAGTTGCCTAGTTCAGACATTATTACAAAACTCAGATGACTATGGAAATCCTGGGATCCTAAAAATTGAGGGAAGAACAAACCACTGTGAAATTTCCCTGTATCCTTGACATGCAACCTATTCCAGAAAGGGAGATGTCACAAACCTGCTTATTCTAATTTTCAGAATACTTAAACTTTTGCTAATATCTGCCCTGAAGGCCTGGGGAAAAATTACAGTATGCCATTACAGTTCTGTGGTGTTCCAGATAAAATTGTTTTTCTTTAACTAACCAGGACAAACAGGTTTGTGCTTATGCAGGGAGCAAACAGATATGAATCTCTTCAACATCAACCTACAAGAATTACATTGCACTCTATTCCCATGCTCCCATACAGACATGCCCATGGATTGTTCCATACTTTCCAGGTTTACAAACAGCAGTTGTTTTCTGTTCTTTCCTTCTGTTTATTCTGAATTGGGCATTGCCGTTTCAAAACAACATGGTTTATGAACAAGGTACATGAACCTGGGTAGTGGGCTTTTTAATATACTTTTCTCTTTACAGAGGAATAATTAGCAAAGCTTCAATTGTTTTGATCCTTGCATCAGAGCTGTGTTTCTGAAGGAGCGGGAAAATAAGTCTTCAATGGAATGCCATGACAGCCTGAACACCTGATTGACTGTATTTTATTTCTGGCTCCAATCAGACTAATTCTGGCCCGAATTAAAATAAAACAAAAGCAAAATGACAAAACAACAAACAAACAAACAAACAAAAGAAAACAAAGCCACCAAAAACTCCTATGCTAAAAAGGCCTAATTCTCATTTAGTGTCAAGGGAATATAGGGGTTCCAGCTCAAATTGGTGGCAGTTGCCTGTGATTACCTGCACCCTTTTACAAAGAGATGCCCCATTCTGAGTGAGGATGCTACAACCTAAGGGCATTAAACTTTGTCGGCTTCCAAGCTTGACTGCATTTTCCAATACCTCTGCCTACACTTTTCTAAGAGGCCCCTTACCGCCCTGCAGTCCTCCCCTGGAGACTCCTACCTGGGAGATGGGATCCACAAAATGAAGATACCATATCCTGTCTTTGCAGCTGAGCTACTGAAAGGTAGAGACCGTTCTTGATCCCGGTGAGATTTTGTCCTTGCCCTTTCTCTTCCATCTGTGTCGGCCTCACACTTTCAGCTTGAATCATCTAAGAATAAGAACAAGTCATCTTGAATTGTGCCTTTCACAATTGCATCCTGGTTTGTAGATAATATTATGGTAATTCCAACATTATGTTATAATATGTCATGAGACATTATCAGTCTTCTAAAGGGGAAATGACAAAGTTGAGTGCTTCTTATCAGACATATGTGACATCCCAGCACCACTTTGTCTAGCAAACTGTCAATTTGCAGCTATTGAGAACACCTTTCTACCCTAATTCATGACAGCTCAACCAGCAGGTGCTGCAGAACTTCATCTTGTCATTACTCTGTGTTTTGTCTTGTAACCTTAATCTCAATCTCTCCAGTTACAAATGTCCTCATCATCAAAAGAAGTGCTGCACACACCTCCACTTGCCTTCCAGGACTACTGAGCCATGACTGAGAAGCCAATCACTAGACTATTCCCATCTAAGAGCAGTTTAACACAGCAGTGCCTGACTCCTCTCCATAGCTTCCATGATATGTGAAGTTGTACAAAACACGGTGCTTGATATATATTGGCTGGAATGCTGCTGGTGAGTATTTTGGTAAGGCCTCTATGAGTTCATCTTTATTTGTGGTTTCCTGAATTCACCATGACCCTAGTAACTGGAGAGCAACTAGTCTCCTCTGAAATACTGCAAAATGCCAAAAAGTTCTGGGTATGCTACAGCCCAGGAGCTTTGTGAATAATGGCTGTCAAGCTCTGGCCATTATTCTTAGTAGAGAAATATTGTCCTTTGAGGGTTTTTTTTAAGTGTAATGATCAAAACTGTTTTGGCACCACTTGCTGCTCAGGCATCCAGGCCCAAGCACACAAATATTGCTGGCACCAGCCAGGCAAACAGTGTGATTGCTTTCAGCCTGGGATAAATCTCCTTCCCACAGGGATCTTTGCAAAAGTAGGGTAGATTTTATTGTCTTCGCATTTAAAATACACAGGGGTTGACGAGGAGGGAATGAGGAGTAAGTGCCTCTGAATCTGGGTTTGCAAAGAGCACATCTGTGGCAGAGATGTGGCACTTGGGGATATGGTTTAATGGTGAACATGGTGATGCTGGTTTAATGGTTGGACTCTGTGATCTTACATGTCTTTTCAAACCCTAATGATTCTGTGCTTCTGTGAATGCATCCTCAGGACCAAACTTCCCACGTGTAATGTAGTGGTCAGTGCACACCATTTCCTGAGCCCAGCTTGCCCAGATGAGACTGGAGTCAGAGATCTGCTTCTACTCCTTCTGTCTCTGGGGAAAACTGAGACCACTCAGATTAATATGAAGCTGTAATAGGTGCCAAAACCATGGAGTATTGTTATTTAAACCTTGATTCAGATACAATCTTTAGCACCTCCTGAACTACCTGTCCTGCTCTTAACCAAGAGCAAGACACTTCTGTGTGTGTCTGCACCCATAAGCAAGAAGTGTGTCCATGTCAATAAGGCTTGAAGCCAAACAACCTCTGATGGTTTTTGGACTAGATTGTCCCCTAGAAGCCATAAGTAGGCAAATGCAATTAGATGTCAGCGCCCATTGCCTTAATGTGTAGGAGCTGTGCATCACACCATTAGAGCAAATTCACACCCAATTTGCATTCTGACCCCTTGCAGCCCTGTTATCTAAAAGTGTCTTTTTCTCATGATAAATGTGTAAGTAATTGCATGCCGAGGAGGCTGGTTGTAAGGGCAGCTTGGTGGAGCTTTGGGCTATGCTTATCAAATTTTTTTGTGTCTTTTTCAGAGCAAAGACATAAAAAGTGAAACATGAGCTGATGTGACTGGTTTTATATGCTGTGAAGCAGGGGCCTTGAACAGTTTAATATTTACCACCATCAATCAGTCCTTTCTCCCCAGCTGAGAATACATTTGGAGTCAGCTCACTAAAACTGCTGTTTTTGTCAAAACTAAAAAAAAAGCAAACCCAACAAACAGAAGATATTTTGTCCTTTTTCCTGAGACCCATTAGCTAGTAGCTACATTTTATTCTCAAATGCATTTTGCTTTGTTAGCAGCACAAGGTATGCTGCATAGGATAGTTTGTACAAAAGACATGCTAAGTAATTTTGTATGTGGTGAACCCTTAAGTCACGAAAAAATATCATGCACATCAGTGGATTTCAATGGATAGATTTATAATATTCTTAAAGAAAGGCAAATATTTTGATTGGTTTTACTTACTTTATCACCCTGAGATTATCTCAGTTGGTTAGAGCATGGTGCTAATAACACCAACATTGTGGCTTTGATCCCTGTAATGGCCATTTATTTTATGGTCTCTATCATCTTTGTTGGTCCATTCCAGCTAAAAATATTCTGTGAAATCTATGTATGTCTGTATGGCCCCAAATATTCAGGGTGCAAAGCCTGAAAAAAAAGGAGGAAAACCATGGATGTGGATAAGAAGAGTGTCTCTGCAAAATACAGTTATATTCTCCAATGACATTTATTACCTCGCACAAGAGAAATGCCTCATTTTTTCCCAAATAACACACTGG
>WEIV01012150.1:0-22582 GCA_013390005.1 Calyptomena viridis
TATATATATCTGCTATAATTGAAGAATCTCTTTGTCCTTTAGTTTTAAGGATGCTGGAAGCATTTCCATACATCCCAAAAAACCCTGGAGTGATGCTTGTGTTTGCTTGGGGTTTTAAATATTCCTATTCTTTTTGCTCTCGTTTGAGTGGTTGGAATATTTCTAATTTTTTTTTACTGTGTATTAACAATTTCTCAGACACTTGAATCTACCTGGAGGTAAAATATTTCTTACACAAAATGCACAAAGTTTTTTTTTAATATTAATTGCTACTTTTTTGGGGTTTTGAAGATGATTTTATTTAAGGAAAATATTGTGCCACTGCTACAATGGGGATTTCCTTAACTGCTGCTTATGTCAGCTTTGATTAAATGCTTATTCCTGAAATAATTTTCTTTTGGGAATGTTTGGGAATTTGTGTAGATACAGAAGTTGCTGTGATGTTCTGAGGGTTTATTAGAAAAAAAGGAAAGATAAAACCCAAGAAAACCCTCAGAGCTGTGAACAACAAATCAGGCAAGGCAGGGGCAAATAAACAGGATAAATATGATTTATCCTGTGTTAAATTTTCTGGGATGAGGGCAGGATCAGCTCAGGGAAAAAACTGCTTTGGGCACCTCAAATTAACTCTGAGCTAAACCACCCTTGGTTTATTGTTTGTTAGTGCTGGTCTGTGGTGCAAAGATTAGTGAAAAATAATAAAACCATCATTTAAATGTCATAAAATTCCAAAATCCCAGGGTGGTTTGGATGGGAAGGGGCTTTAAAGCCCATCCAGTGCCACCCCTGCCCTGGGCAGGGACACCAGTGAGGGGGAGAAAGTTTATTCTTTCAATTAATGTAGAAAATTAATGTTTAAAACCTTAATTATTGGGTGTTTTGGAAGATGAACTTTGTGGATTCACTTAAACTCTGCTTTTCCTTTCTCTGAGGTTTATTTTCTGTGTTTCAGGGCAGATATTTCAAACCATCAGTGGGGAGTTTCCTGCTTGTTTTGGGGAATTTTCAGGGAAATTCATCAGTTGATTCCCCATCAAAAATAACAGAATTGTGTGGGATCATTTAGAAAAGGTTTTTTCCTTGTTTTCTCAGATTTATGGTATAAAAATTCTGGCTACAAAAAGCATTAAAAAGGTGAAAACAGAGTTTGGAGCTCCAAACTGTCACTGAATGCCTGAAACTTCCTGCTCTTTAAGGTCTCCTTGGGATAATAATTCCCACTAGTAATTACACTTCCATTCTGGCAGCAGGTTTTAATTATACCTTGCAATATTACAAAGAACCAGGCTATTAACTCTGCTCCCAGAATTGCTGGCTTTTTATGGCTTTATTTTAGGAACAGCCATTTTTCCATTGTTTGGGAAAAGCACCTCGGAGGCTCCAGGAAGAGAAATTTCCATGTCTTTGAAGGTTGTTCATTTTCTCATCAAACCATTCCCACATTTAAAGGTTTAAATTGTGGTTTTTATCAGGAGGGATGTGGAGATGCTGGAGCAAATCCAGAGGAGACCAGGGAGATGCTCCAAGGGCTGGAGCCAAGCTGGGGGAGCTGGGAATGTTCCCCTGGAGAAGGGAAGGATCCAGGGAGAGCTCAGAGCCCCTTCCAGAGCCTCAAGGGGCTCCAGGAGAGCTGGAGAGGGACTTGGGCCAAGGGCTGGAGGGACAGGACANTCATTCCATGGTTTATGGATGGGATTAAACTTCCTATTTTCCCAGAAGGAAAGGCAGCACTTGCCTGTGCTGCCCGTGGGTGCAGTTGGAAGGACTGTGATCCAGGGAACACCATCCCAAGTCCACATTTTGATGTATTTCTGGTTTGGGTTGAGCTCTGCAAGAGGAGTTGTGGGAATTTGCTTAACTAAGGAGCAGTATTAGGAATGCTTGGGAATCTTATTGCCTTCTGTGAGGAGAAAAATATCGCTCTGCTGAGGACACAAATATCTAAATTAATTTGAATTTCATTTATAACCTTTGTATTTTGCTTTTATTGTTGTTCTGGAACCTTCTGCAACAGGTCTGTCCTGCTGCAGGGGGAGTTTGGGCCTGTTTGTGTTTGATTTCCTTATCCCTGGGTGGAATTCCCGTGGATATCTTGGCTCCAGACAGTATTTCATCCCTTGTGCTGAAGATGTTTGTTCTTAAGTGGGTTCTTTGCAGGGACCAGGGTAATGTCTCTCCTGGTTGTGTTGGGAACTTGTTGCTGTATTTGTGGAGCTGCTGCCTTCAAATGTCTTTAATTTAAAGTCTTTTCATCCTCAGCCCCTGTACCACACGCTGCATAACGATGATGATAACACAGCCATTAATTTAGCTAATGCTTTCCCAAATTGCCAATTTTCTCATCCGTGGCAGCCGTTGGAGCTGCTGGAGCACAGGAGATGTCCCACCCCCACAGCACCTCTCCCAGGAATAAACAGATTTATGGAGCCTCCCAGCACAGGCGTCTGTTTGCCCACAGACCTCGTGCTGTGCTGGAAAGAGATTTTACTGGGGTTCAGAAACACAGAATCCCGGGATCGTTGAGATGGGAAAAGCCTTCCAAGACCATCCTGTGCCCCATCCCCACCTTGGCACTGAGTGTCACAGCCAGTCCTTCCTTGGACACCTCCAGGGATGGGCACTGCAACCCTCCCTGGGCAGCTCCTTCCAAAGCCTGGAATTTCACCTTTCCATGGAGAAATTCCTCCTGATGTCCAACCTGAACATCCCATGAAGCAGCTGTTTTCCTTTTCCCCTCTGCTCCCTTTTTCCCCCTTCTCTCCCCACTTTTCTCCCACTTTTTTCCTTCCTTTTTTCCCCTCCTTTCCCCCCCAAATTTTTTTCTTTCTTTTCCCCCTTTTCCTTCCCAGTGCATTTACAGGATGGAACTGTAAATGTAAACTGCTGAACTCCCCTTGTCCCTCCTGAATTCCCTTGGTGGGAAATGAGGGATTAGGAGTGTCAGGGCTGGGCCCTGGGGCAGTTGTGGAAAGGAGAAGCTGCTCCTTTGTCCCCCTCGGGCAGCTCTGGGATGGTTCCCTTTGGATGCAGAATTAAAACCTGCAGGATTTCGGGTTTGGCTGCAAGTGCTCCCTCAGCCCAGAGCACTGAGTGCTTGGGCACTGCAGGGATGGGGATTCCACCTCTTCCAATGTCTGATCACCCTTTCCAGGGAGAAATTCCTGCTGATATCCAACCCTGGCCCAGCCTGAGGCCGTTCCCTCTCCTCCTGGCCCTTGTTCCCTGGGAGCAGAGCCCGACCCCCCCCGGCTCCCCCCTCCTGGCAGGGATTGCAGAGAATTCCAGGTGCCCCCTGAGCCTCCTTTTCTCCAGGCTGAGCCCCCCCAGCTCCCTCAGCCCCTTCCCAGCTCCTTCCCTTCCCTGCACACACTCCAGCCCCTCCATGTCCTGAGGGTCCCAGCAGTGCCAGCACTGGGACACTTTTTGGTACAAACCAGGGGAGTCGATGTCTTTTTGGATGAGAAGGTGCCTCCTTTCAGATCTTCCCTCAGAAACACCAGCCAGGATCCATTAGAAGATTTCACATCCATCCCAAATGGGTGTTTCTTGGAATTCTACTCAGTTTTTTCTGCCTCCAGGCTCCTGGGAGCAGAGGCAGTGTGGGCTGGGATGTCTCTACACAACATGTGCACCAGAAATGCTCCAAAAGTCTATTTCTGGCAGAAGTTACATGTTCTGATGCTTTTGGTGCCGAAAAGCAACTTCTTTTCTTTCTTTTTTTGGAATCCTGGCACTTTGTGTTGAGAAACACTGTGAAGGAAATGATCTATTTAATGATGTTTATGGCAACTTTACAGGATTTATTGCTGCCACGTAATGGAACCTGGAATTCTTGATGTTCTGGATCAAGAGAAGTTGTGTGTGGTTCTGGGCAGCAGAGATTCATCATGTCCATGGCAAATTGATCCTTTGTTTTCTTGGATTCCTGTGGAGTTTGTGGCAACAGATTATTAGGGAGAAATTCCTACCAGAGAAGCTGTGGATGTCTCATCCCTGGAAGTGTCCAAGGGCAGGTTGGGATCCCTGGGATAGTGGGAGGTGTCCCTGCCCATGGCAGGGGGGGCACTGGATGGGCTTTAATGTCCCTTCCCACCCAAACCAGTCTGGGATCCTGTGAAATCCATGAGTTTCTGGCAAAGCAAACAAAGCTGTTTTACTTTGCAGCCAAACTCTTCTTCTGGGATGATTTTTCATGGTCTTGAAACCCAAGTAACCCCTCCAAGGAGTTCCATACCTTATCCACACTGTGCAATTCCAGGAGCTGTACATATTTCCCATTTTTCCAAGAAGGCATCTCTGTTAACAACGTGTAGTGGCTGCTCCAGGGAGCAGTGATTCAGCACTTTTCCTGCTTAACTTACCAAAGGGAATTGCAAACATTTTGGGAGAGCCTTTATTACTATTTAAAAAGAAATAAATCATCCATCAAAACCAGCTGTAGCTCCAAGCACAGGAATGAGCAGCTCCTCTCTCTGATGCCCATCCCAGGGATAATGGAGCCGACTCCAAGGGTGCCCACAAAGAATAAAAATGCTCCTTTTCAATTATTCATCATTTGTCAGCAGAGATAGAGCTCCTTTGGAAATGAAAACAGCCCCTCACAAGAGCTCATTGGAAGTGCTGAGGTCTTTGGGAGAGTGGGGAATACAGAGCATGGAATTCAAGATAAAGAAAGAGGGGAAAATAGTTTTCAAAGCATTCAATTTATTTACCAATTCAGCAAAGGCACTGCACAGGGATTGCTGCCCAAACACACACAGGAGGGGATGAGGATTTATGATCCTTGTGACTTTTCCATTGTTTTTTCACCCCAGATGTTCATCTCCCTCCCTTATCCTTGGGTTGCAGCTGCTGCACTTTGGTTGTGAGCAGTGAATGACCCAGATAAACTGCTGTTCTGCAGAGCACAAAGGGCAGGGCTGGGCTCCTTCCCCCCTTCCCATTCTCCTGCATCCCACCTCCAGAGATCCAGGGGCTCAGCATGGATGGGAACACCATGGGAAAACCAAGGGCCTCTCTGGGATAGACAAAGTTATTCCACACTTATTACTTAGAATTATGGAATTTCTAACAATGAAGCCCAGACTGGTTTGGGTGGGAAGGGACATTAAAGCTCATCCCATTCCACCCTCTGCCATGGGCAGGGACACCTCCCACTATCCCAGGTTGCTCCAGCCTGGCCTTGGACACTTCCAGGGATTCAGGAGCAGCCACAGCTTCTCTGGGAAATCCATTCCAGCTCATCCTCATAGCCAGGAATTCCTTCCCAATATTGATCCATCCCTGTCCTCTGGCATTGGGAAGCCATTCCCTGTGTCCTGTCCCTCCAGCCCTTGGCCCAAGTCCCTCTCCAGCTCTCCTGGAGCCCCTTTAGGCTCTGCAAGGGGCTCTGAGCTCTCCCTGGATCCTTCCCTTCTCCAGGGGAACATTCCCAGCTCTCCCAGCCTGGCTCCAGAGCAGAGAAGACAGAACAGCCTTTTCAACATATATTCCTGTTGGTGCTGGGCTCTGTAATCCTGGTGTAAATCCCATGGGAATAATTCCTGAATGTGGTGCTGGGCTCTGTAATCCTGGTGTAAATCCCATGGGAACAGTCATTTATCATGGTAGTGATCACAGCCAAGAGGTGCAAGTGAACAAATCTGGAGAGTGGAATCATTTTTGAATCCATTTTAGATGGATGTTGGGATCCAGAGGGAGAGAAAAGCTCCCAGTGGAGCAGGAAGTTGGGGATTTTTAGCATTCCTTGTGGAACACCAAAACCTGTCTGAGAAGGATAAATCTGACACTCACACACTACACGTGCCTTTGCTGTTTTATGTTCCAGCTGTTATTTCCCGGAACCAGGAGGGGCCAGGAGAGATGGGAAAGGCTGTGCTCATCCCCAAGGACGACCAGGAGAAGATGAAGGAGCTGTTTAAGATCAACCAGTTCAACCTGATGGCCAGTGACCTCATCGCCCTCAACCGCAGCTTGCCCGACGTGAGGCTGGATGGGTGAGTGTCCCCATGGAATGGGCTGGAGCCATGGAATGGCCTGGCTGGGAAGGGACATTCAGGATTCTCCAGTTCCACCCCCCTGCCATGGGCAGGGACACCTCCCCCTATCCCAGGGATCCCAACCTGCCCTTGGACCCTCCCAGGGATCCAGGGGCAGCCACAGCTTCTCTGCCCAACCTGGGCCAGGGCCTCCCCACCCTCCCAGCCAGCAATTCCTGCCCAACATCCCATCTCTCCCTGCCCTCTGGCACTGGGAAGCCATTCCCTGGGTCCTGTCCCTGCATCCCTTGGCCCAAGTCCCTCTCCAGCTCTCCTGGAGCCCCTTTAGGCCCTGGAACCTGTGCCAGGGCCTCTCCACCCTCGTATTCAGGAATTTCTCCCTCTTCTCCAATTTAAACCTCCTCTCTTTCAATTTAAAGCCATTTCCCCTTCTCCGGTCACTCCATGACATTTCCATAATGCTGGGATGGTTTTTTGTAGACATTGACCAGGTGGGTCTTCCAAGGTGTCCTTTGCTCAGAGAACTTCCAAAAAGTTTCACTTCCAGAAACACAAACCTTCTCACTAATGTCTTTTTACATATGGGCTTTGGAGCAGGAATTCCTATCAGGAGATCTAAGTGGAAAATAGGAGCAGGCAGCTCCTTAATTAGTGTCAAAATGACTGAAAACAGGTTTCAGTGCTGCTGTCAGCCTTGGAGAGGTCCCAAAATATCACTGTATTAAAAAAAATTATATGTAGAAAAATGTACTGAAACAAGGTATTTTTATTTCCTTTATTTGTGGTTTCAATTGACTGAATAGTAGTAAATTCTAAAATAATTCTTACCAAAAAAAAAGAGCAAAACTCAGTGTTATTGGGTGGGTATTATTTGCATTTTTTCCTAAAAATGAATTTTCAAGCTGCCTTGGAAGCCAGTCCTGGTGGGACCTCACCTCCTTCCCATGGTATCTTCTCCCAGGGAGTCTGACATTCCACTTTTCCCTCAGAGCTCTGAAAATGGGGACGGTGAAGGGGATTAACTGAAGATTTTGACTTCCATGGCTTACTTTAAAATATGTGGGTGTGTTTCTAAAGTACATGGGGGTTCCCCACATTGGAAGGATAAACACATTCCTGGCTTTCCCAGAAATACCCTAAATGGTTAAAGTGGCAGGGATTTGTGTGGGATGCACTTGAGAGGAACCTGTAGGATTTGCACACTTGGGGTAAATCAGTGTGACACCAGCTCTGCCTTTCCTCAGCAGCTCATCCCAGGCCAGTCCCTCATGTCCCCCCAGGCTGTTCCAGCCCCTCTGGAGCAGAGCCCACCCTGGAGAGCCTGTAATTCCATGTTGGATTGAACAGGGCTGGGCTGTCCAACCCTGAAATTGGTTCTGTGGGGTCGAGCAAGTCAGGAAGGGCTGATTTCTGTGTGAGGAGCAAAGTTCAGCTTTTCTACTTCCCCTGGAGGGGAATGTGGGAATGAGGCTCTGGATTCAGTTGAGAAGAGGCTCTGGAATTACAGGCAGCAGCAAGAAAACTAATCATCATTTCATTACTAAAACAAGAGTCCTTAATGAATCAATTGTTGTGCTTGTTTTCCTTTTTCATGGAATGAGCAGTGAGAGGAGCTGGGAGGTTCTTCCCTCTGGGAGTGGGGAGGCCCTGGCACAAATTCCCAGAGAAGCTGTGGCTGCCCCTGGATCCCTGAAGTGTCCAAGGCCAGGATGGAGCAGCCTGGGATGGTTTTGGTGTCCCCACCCATGGCAGGGGGTGGAATGAAATGATCCTTAATGTCCATTCCACCTCAAACCTTTCTGGGATTCTATGAAAACGTGCAACCCTTGACACGCCAAGAATTTCCCCACATCCAGTGGGAATGCTGGGGAATAGGTAGAGTTTAGCTCTGTTTCCATGTTGTTGATCATGAGGAATGTGGGGTTTTGCCATTCAAACAGCTGTATTTACTTCATGTGTATTCATGAGGTGACAGCTGATGGCTGCAGATATAAAACCAGGGATAGTGGGACAGTGATTCCAGCCCCGGGGTGAGCTGAACAATCAGTGAGCATTGTATGGAGTCTGGGAGTGTGAGGAGCAGGTGTGATCCAGCACTTCTTCAGAATATGAGGTGATTCAGAACCTCTTCTAATTCCTCAGTTAGAAAAATCTCCCTGTGAGTCACCGGCGTCATTTTGGCAACGGGATGGGAAAGGGTTTTATCACTTGTGTGCTCCAGGACATTGTGGGGATGCAGGAGCTGACACAGTGGGAAGCTGTGTCCTGGAGCTGGGAAGGGGCTGGAGCCCCAGGAGCAGCTGAGGGAGCTGGGGGGGCTCAGCCTGGAGAAAAGGAGGCTCAGGGGGCACCTGGAATTCTCTGCAATCCCTGCCAGGAGGGGGGAGCCGGGGGGGGTCGGGCTCTGCTCCCAGGGAACAAGGGATGGGAGGAGAGGGAACGGCCTCAGGCTGGGCCAGGGGAGGGGCAGGTGGGAGAATTCCTCCTGGAAGGGGCTGTGCAGCCCAAAGAGGTGGGATGAGCAGCAGGTTTGGAGCGTGACCATGCCAGGGAGGGTGAGTTGGAACTCAGGGAGCAGATCAGTCACCCTTGGCTGGATTGTGCCTGTTTTCCATTGCGCTTCCTGTAAATAGCAGTGGGAATGGCTCAGGGAGCAGGAGCAGTGATTAGACACCCACTGTGTGCTGGTGTCCTTTCTGACCTTTGGTGTTTAACTTTCAAAGCGAGTCACAGACTCAGGGAAATGCCGTGAGGCACTTTAGTGAAAACTAATCAATGTCTCGCTGCTTCCAGAGAGAAAAGGCCTGTTGGGAAAAACCCCTTCCCATCCAGAAAACCCCTTCCCATCCAGAGCAGCCTCAGCCTCACACCAGTGGGATTTCAGTCTCTGTGTCTCCACTTTGCCCCGTCCCTTCATCTCCATCCCCTGGATGTGGAGCGGTGCCGTGGCTGCTTCCCAGCCCCTTTTCCAGGCCGCCCGTTGGCAGAGCACTTCGGAGGCATTTTAAACATTAACCTCCCTTTCCTTCTGCTTCTCCTGTGTGTTTGGGCAGGTGCAAGACCAAGGTGTACCCCGAGGAGCTGCCCAACACGAGCGTGGTGATCGTGTTCCACAACGAGGCCTGGAGCACGTTGCTCCGCACCGTGTCCAGCGTCATCAACCGCTCCCCACACGGGCTGCTCCGGGAGATCATCCTGGTGGATGATGCCAGTGAAAGAGGTGGGGATGGGCCACGGCTCTTTCCAGCCCGTGGTGCCGTGGAGGAGGATCCTGGGAGCTCAGGGAGGGCTGTGGCTCCTCGTGACCTCACGCGGAACGTTCCGGTTGCTGCCGATGGTGGGGAGGGATTCCAGGGGGTGTGGGCAGAGATGGAGGCTCTGGGGGTGGTAACTGAGGTGCAGGGGTTGGAAAATCCCACACTGGTTTGGTTTGGAAGGGACCTTAAAGCCCAGGGCAGGGACACCTCCCACTATCCCAGGGATCCCAACCTGCCCTTGGACACTCCCAGGGATCCAGGGGCAGCCACAGCTTCTCTGCCCAACCTGGGCCAGGGCCTCCCCACCCTCCCAGCCAGCAATTCCTGCCCAACATCCCATCTCTCCCTGCCCTCTGGCACTGGGAAGCCATTCCCTGTGTCCTGTCCCTCCAGCCCTTGGCCCAAGTCCCTCTCCAGCTCTCCTGGAGCCCCTTTAGGCTCTGCAAGGAGCTCTAAGAATCCCACCAGTGCTTTCTTTGCACTGCACTTTATTGTTTTATATTCCTAGAAAGGTCAGTCCTTTTCCACATCTCTCCATCTCTTTCTGTCTCTCAACCCTCTCATTCCATGTTTCAGATTTTCCTGAATATCCACACTGAGTTAATCTCATGGAATCCCCCTGCTTTGAGAAGGGACCTTAAAGACCATCTCATTCCACCCCCTGCCTTCATTGCTCCTGTTTGTGGTTCATTTCTTTTGCTCTTGGGGTTTTTTTCCCTTTTTTTTTTTTTTTTTTTTTCCTAACCCTGGTTTCAGAAAGAAAACTGTCTGCATGGGAAACTGATATGATCTGAAAAAGGATTCACATAACATTCTTTAAATGGAATCAATGGAATGATAAATTATCCTGGAGTAGCCAAATGTGCCTAATGGCAAATCCAACCCGGAGCTGCAGCTGCTCAAGGGACAGAGGATGGAGCAAGTCCATCCTTTAGTTCTGCCTCATGGAGCATTAACTTAACTCTAATTACTCTCCTGCATTTCCCTGTTCATTAAGTGGCTTAATGATCCTCTGTTCCAGAAGGTGGAGGAAGACTTTAGCCAAGTCACTCCAATTTTTCCTGAAAGCATTTAAAGAGCTCAAATGGTGAAATTCATCAAAAAAAGGCCATTTTTGTATTGAACCATCAGCAAATCAGCCAAAGTGTCTTTGTTTTGCACTCACTGTTGTTTGCTGCTTTATTTCAAGGAACCAACTGTGTTTTATTTAAAAATCCAGTGATTTTATCCTAGAATCAGAGAATGGGTTGGATTGGAAAGAACCTTAAAGCTCATCCCATTCCAACCCCCCTGAGACGCTCCAACAATTGGCAAGTTTTATGTGTCCTTTGCAGCCAACAGCTGCCAAACCTCACTATAAACCACTTGTTTTTCCCCCAATGACCTTTGGCAGAGTTTCTGAAGGCCTCCCTGGAGAACTACGTGAAAAACCTGGAAGTATCCATAAAAATCATCCGGATGGAGCAGCGGTCGGGGCTGATCCGCGCGCGGCTCCGCGGGGCGGCCGCTTCCAAGGGCCAGGTGATCACATTCCTGGATGCCCACTGTGAGTGCACCCTGGGCTGGCTGGAGCCACTGCTGGCCAGGATCAAGGAGGACAGGTAAGGTACCTCCAGGTACAGGGAGCTGCCTGATTCTTCCTTGGCTTCACCAAAAAAACAGAGATTAAAACAATTCGCTGAGCTGAAAGTGAAGATTTTATTTTTAATTTACTGGGGACTTGGATTTTTCTTGCAGATTTGTATCAAAATCTGATTTCTAAAGAGATATGTGATCATCTTCCCCAGGATCTGATTGATCCCAGTGGCAACTCTCTCCCTGTTTGTTACCAGGAGTGTGTCTGACCTCCAAAATTTGGAATTTGGATACTTTTTATTTCTCTTTTCTTTCTTTCCTTTTTTCACCCCTTTTTGCCATTTTTTTTCCTTTTCCCCCCTGCCTTTTCCCCTTGTTTTTTCCTTCTTCCCTGCCTTCTCCCCCTTTATTTCCCTCTCTCCTTTCCCTCCCTTTTTCTTCCCTTTCTCTTTTTCTCTCCCTTTTTACCTTGCTTTTCCCCCTCCCTTTCCTCCCTTTTTTCCTCCACCTTTCTCTTTCCCCCTGCTTTTCTTTTCCCCCTTGTTTTCCCCCCCCTTTCTTGCCCCCTTTCTTCCCCCCTTTCTTCCCCCTTCCTCATGAAGGGGGAAAGCCTGACCAGGCTTCCTTTCCCCAGGAAAACTGCCGTGTGTCCCTTTTCCCAGGAAAACTGCCGTGTGTCCCTTTTCCCAGGAAAACCTCTGTGTGTCCCTTTCCCCGGGAAAACCGTGGTGTGTCCCTTTCCCAGGAAAACCGTGGTGTGTCCCTTTCCCCGGAAAAACCACGGTGTGTCCCTTTTCCCAGGAAAACCACGGTGTGTCCCTTTCCCCAGGAAAACCGTGGTGTGTCCCTTTTCCCAGGAAAACCGTGGTATGTCCCTTTCCCCAGGAAAACCGCGGTGTGTCCCTTTTCCCAGGAAAACCGCGGTGTGTCCCTTTCCCCGGGAAAACCGTGGTGTGTCCCTTTTCCCAGGAAAACCGTGGTGTGTCCCTTTCCCCAGGAAAACCTCTGTGTGTCCCTTTTCCCAGGAAAACCGTGGTGTGTCCCATCATCGACGTGATCAGCGACGACACCTTCGAGTACATGGCGGGCTCTGACATGACCTACGGCGGCTTCAACTGGAAACTCAACTTCCGCTGGTACCCCGTGCCCCAGAGGGAGATGGACAGGAGGAAAGGGGACAGGACCCTGCCTGTCAGGTGAGCTCCCTGCCTGTTCTCATGGACAACAACCCCCAATTCCCACATTTTCCCAGGTTTCCTGTAGCTGTGGGTAGCGAAGGCCGAATCCGACCTGTGCTTGATGCTGCAACATCAGTGTGAGAGCTGAGAAAACTCGTTTAATCTCCTTCTCAACATCCAGTAATTCCAAGTTTTTCTGCTTGTTAAGCTGCCCCTGTTAGTTTTGTGCAAACAGCCTTTTTATTGTGTTTTTTTCATCATTTAAGCAAATGTCAGAATGTGTTTTTGAGTGGTTTTGGACACTGAACCCCAATATTCAGCTGGGATGGTTTGCACTTAAAATTTCTACTGGAATTGATGGCTGTGCAGCCTTAGTCAAAAATGATCCAAGAGCATGTCCTGCCCTCTTCCATTTAATTGCTGGAAGCACAGACTATGACAAAACCTCTCCACAAATTCTAAATGAAGCTGAAAGGGAACAAATTGAATAAATTACTGGCCAGGGGTTATTTGCTCTGTGGCTTCAGGGGAAGTTCAGAAATAGATTAAAAAAAGGCTTCAGAAGGGGATGTAATGGTTTCAAACCTGTGGGAGATGGGGTGGAAAGGGCAGAATTCCAGCCCTGCACATCCCTGGAGCGGGGAGGGAGAGGGAGAGGCAGCTCAGGGGATGGTGTGTCCAGGTAAGGCAGGGATGGAGAGGCAAAAAAACCCTTTCACAATTAATTATGCCAGAAAATCCACCAAATCTGTCATTGTTTGTCCTTCAGGACCTGAAATCAGGGCTGGATTTTTAAAGTTTTATTCCCAGGAAAAGCCAGGAGAGTCACCAGGACTTGGCTGTTAGTGGAGGGAGGGGGTGAAGCTGATTTTGAGTCAAAAGAACGATTTTTCTCAGGATCTAAAATATTCTCACTGGACTGTGAATTCAGGCAGCAGCTCTTTAATTAAAGCTCAGGTGTGGGTGGAAATTGGGAGAGTTAATTACCCTAATGAGCTGCAGACCCTCTGTGTGCTCCATCCATCCCATCTCTCCCAAATCCATTCGCAGTCACAGGGAGTTTCCAAAGAAATACAATCCTGGTTCTGATTCCCTAACCTTGAAGTGGGGTAGGGCTCACAATTAACCCTGCCTCAGATAAATGACCCTTAAAATGGTTAAAACATAAAAATGTTTTGGGTTTTTTTAATTTCCTTTTTTCCCCACCAGTTTGTAGCTGGGATTTTGTGGGATTCTCCCAATCAGGTCAGAGGGCAATGCCAAATGTACCTTAATTCTCACTTCCACAAGAGCTTTAGAGTGGAGAGGAGGCTCTTTGTGCTGGATTAAAACCAGTGTCAGGTTTTAGTCCAGGCCTTTGATTCTCTTTGGTATCAGGAGAGTCACAGAATCATGGAATCCTTTAGGTTGGAAAAGCCCTTTTGAGACCATCAGGTCCAACCATCAGCCCAAGGTTCCATCACAGCATCAGAAAATCCCACAAATTCCACATCCCAAGGGCTGAGTTCCATCCTCAGGCTGTGCCAGGGGAGGCTCAGGTTGGACAGGAGCAGGAATTTCTCCCTGGAAAGGGGGTCAGGCCTTGGCAGGGGCTGCCAGGGAGGGTTGGAGTGTCCAAGGAATGTGCTCTGGGCACAGCTTGGACTCCATGGGCTGGGAAGGCTTTTCCAACCTCAGGGATCCTGGGATTCTGTGAAAAAGTACTATTTCAGCTCAGTTACAAATCATTTTGGCAGCTGCTGCCACTGAACAGTCAAAACATGGGGGAACAAGATAAACCTCAGCCTAAGCCCTGCCAGAAATTCAGAAGCAAATTGGTTCATTTTTTATTCCATGTTGTTTTCCCTGTTCTGTGACATCATTTCAGCCTCATGTTTTTAGTCCTGTTTTATTTTGTAGGCAGTGGAACAGGTAGGAAACACAGAGATCCCTGGGTGACACTTGTGTGCCTGTGTGGAATGTCACTGCTGCCCTCAAACTCTGCTTTTTTTAGTTCCAAATCCCTGTCACTGACACAAGATTCCCCCAAAATACTTTCTCTTCCATAATTACATTCATCCATCCCTACCTTTGCTCTTTAGATGTAAGATCATAACTCAGACACCATCAAACCATGGGTTATTTTAGATATGATTTGTTATTTATGTGTGTTTTGTATTCTTGGAGAAGTGTTTTCATGGAAAAATGAGGAAAGCTTAGTGAGAGGAGCTGGCTGGTGAGTCTGGACAGAGCTGAGCCATCACATTCCCTAAATGAACTCATTAATCCCGATGGAATTAAAAGCAGAAGGTGATGAACCCTCAGAAAAGGGTCCCTGACCCTTCCTATTCCCTGGATTCCAGTGCTGGTGGAATTGCCAAGAGAATTTGAGGAATGTTGTGAGTCAAACATCCACCTTCCTTGGAATCTCTGGATTTAGTGGGAAAGGTTAATGGATTCTGCTGTTCCAAACCCACAGCTCATTGCCGTGCAGCTCCTGACATTCCTTAGGAAAAATTGGATTGTTTGTCAGATGTTGAGCTCAGGGAACAGTGGGAGCTGCAGATGCTGCTCAGGGATACCTTGGACAGCTCCCTTCTCATCCAGGATCCCTTCCTGGCTGCTATTCCTGCTTTTCACACACTCATCTCCACCACCTCTGCCCCTGGTTCTTCTCCTGCTTCTTGACTCCTGCTCTGACATCCAATTTCTCCTGGTTTTCTCCTCCCTTACCCAGTGGTTGCTCAGGTCACTTAACACCACAGGGCAGGGCCTTTCCCAAAAATAGTCTAAATTGGGAACTGTAGCCCAAGGAATTGCAGGGTTTGTGAAGGCGGGAAAAGTCTTTCCTGTTGGGAAACATTTGGATGAGGATGGACAGCACCAGGAATGGGGTTTATCCCAGGCTCTGGCAGCAGGTCAGGTGTCCCATCCTGGGGGATGAGGGGTTGGGAGTTGGTGCTGGGCACATTTTGGCATTTCTTGGGGAATGTGCTTCCAGGTTTTTTATCCTGTCCAACAGCTGTGGCTGCCCAACCCCTGCAAGTGTCCAAGGCCAGGCTGGACAGGGCTTGGAGCAAACTGGGATAGTGGAAGGTGTCCCTGCCCGTGGACACATGAGCTTTAAAGTCCCTTCCCAGCCAAACCACTCCATGATTCCATAAAATCCTCAGGAACAGAAAAAACAGCAGCACCTTCCAGCTGCTGAGGTGACTTTACAAGGTCCGAGACTGGTCTGGGACCAAGGAGGGGCCATTGGGAAGAACCCCCTGGTTCTGGAGACTGAGCTGCTCCAGACAAACATTTCATTGTGGGTTAGGATCGGTTGGATCCTATTTTTTTCAGGAATTTAATAGGAGTGGTTTGGAGTGCAGACATTCCGTGAGCCTCGGAGCGTGCAGGGATTCCAGGGATTGATGCAGGGATTAATTGTGTCTGAAGGTCCAGCAGCCCCCCAGGACTCGGGGCTGTGGGTTTGTAGGTATTTTTGGTTTGGATAACAAAGGCTGTTCGTTGCTGCTTGGCTGCTCCTGAGGATTTGTCTGTTTCCATGTAAATGCTGTAAATTCCACTGTCACCGGAGTAACCTCCGGCTTTGGAACGGTTGGAAGTGATTAGACCTTGTCAGAATGGGTTATTTCAAGTGCAAAGCCTGTCTTTGCTCCTCTGGGAGCAAAACCTGGGTGGTTGCCCTGGGCAGAGGTGGAGCTTAAAGCTAAATCCTCCTGGAGATGATCCGGTGTCTGCGGGGAAATCTGGGAATTACGGAGCGGCTCCTCCTCACGTGGGGCTGGTTCAGTGGGAATGCTCAGGGGCAGTGCCAGCTAAACCCAGCCTTGGTAAACCTTTCCTTCTGCTTTTTGCACCGGGAAATCCTTGTACAATATTTGGACTTTGCAGAACATCCTTTGCCTTGGAGTGAACTCGTTTCTCCTGCGGTTTTCCCAGGAACCTTGTCTGTGCTCCAAGAGCACTTCACAAACATCTTGTCTTACAAGTATTAAAAGCATGAAGTGTTTCTGTGCTGGGCATTTGCAGGCTCTGCTCAGCACATTTTTATGGATATTTCCATGCCTGCCCTTCAGTTTTTCAAGCTGAAGGCACTCCAGGCAAGTATTAGAAATACTAAAAATACATCTTTTGCTTCTGAAAATCTTCCCTCAAGTCTAAATTAGTTTTGGGGAGGAAAAATACCAGATTAAATATTATGAGTTAGAATAATGGGATATCCTGAGTGGGAAGGGACCCCCAAGGATCATCCAGTCCAGCTCCTGGCCCTCCACAGGACACCCCAAAATCCCACCCTGTCCCTCAGAGCGTTGTCCAAATGCTCCTTGGAGTCTTGATACTGTATTTGTCTTATTAATAATCAGAGTTGATTGCAATTAACCCTTCCTGGGTGATGTACAACTGGTGTGAAAACCCTACTCCAAGGTAAACCAATAGTGCTCTTGTTTATTAGTGATTTTGTGTCTGTGTGGAGCCCTTTGGGTGAATGGGATTCCTTGGGAGGTGCAGGATGAGGTGATGTCACCTGGAATTAGGGATTTCCCAGCCTGGGATCCCCTTGGATGTCCCTCTCTCATCTCCACGGGATGCAGCAAACCTGGAGCTGCTGCTGGGGTTTGTTTGACAGGAGTGGGAACCCTGTTTGCTGCTAAAAACAGCACAAATGGGCAGCTGGCATTAAATCCCAAATAAACCCAGGATCAGGTGGTTGGAGTTGATCCTAACACGATGTTGGAGTTGTCAGAGTGACCCCACATAGGTAAAATAGAGCCAATAAATACAGAATTGAGAAAAGACTGTAGGAACTCTTCATCTTGTGAGAGTGAGAGCT
The DNA here is from genome assembly GCA_013390005.1 of Calyptomena viridis. Lineage (NCBI taxonomy): Eukaryota > Metazoa > Chordata > Aves > Passeriformes > Eurylaimidae > Calyptomena > Calyptomena viridis. The sequence goes on from WEIV01012150.1 coordinate 16,829, forward strand.
CCATCCCAGAGAACAGCCCTGGTTATCCAAGAATCCCTGCTGTGTATTAGGGCACAAGGTATTTATATTTTCCAGCAGGAAGCTCACATTCCCAGTTGTGTGAGTGAGTTCTTGGGGAAATGCTGCTTGGTTTTCCTGAAGCAAATGACTTTGGTGGTGGCTCAGCAGGATCCAGTCTGGGTGTGGAGCTCAGGGGCATCCTTCAAAATTTGCTTGAGGCTGAATTTTTGCAAAAAGAATTTGTGGAATTTTTGTGCCATTTGAGTGAAGAGTGTCTCCTTCCAGAGAAAGAAAGGAGGAGGAGGAAGGAGAATGGTTTGGGTTGGAAGGGACATTAAAACTCATCCCATTCCAACCCCAGGGACACCTTCCACTGTCCCAGGTTGCTCCAAATCCCATCCAGCCTGGCCTTGGACACTCCCAGGGATCCAGGGGCAGCCACAGCTTCTCTGCCCAACCTGGGCCAGGGCCTCCCCACCCTCCCAGGGAAGAATGTTTCCCTAATCTCCAAACCTGCCCTCTGGCACTGGGAAGCCATTCCCTGTGTCCTGTCCCTGCAGCCCTTGGCCCAAGTCCCTCTCCAGCTCTCCTGGAGCCCCTGGAGGCTCTGGAAGGGGCTCCAAGCTCTCCCTGGATCCTTCTCTTCTCCAGGGGAACATTCCCAGCTCTCCCAGCCGGGCTCCAGCCCTGGATCATCTCCATGGTCTCCCTTTGCTGACACCAGTCAGGGGAAGGGTCTCTCCACAGCTCATTCCCATCTGCTCCAGAGCTCCAGGACCAGAGGGATTTCCTGTGGCAGGAGCCCAGAGAGGCTGAGGGCACCAAGGCAGCTTGGAAAACTGGGAAGCTTTAGCCCTTTCCAAGAAACAGTGAATTAACTGAGCTTTAGTGCTGAGGGGACAGTGAGGAAGTGAGACACAGGATCCAGTGGTTTTTCCTTGATAAACTGTGGGAGTTGGGAGCAATCATGGGCAGCTCTTGGAGAAGAGGAAACAGTTGTACAGCAGGAAAATTCCCTGGGTTTGGTGGGTTTGAGTGAGGGCTGTGTCCAGTGGCACTGCTGGGGCTGCTTTGGCCAATCCATGTCAGCTCTGGGATACAGGGAAGCTCCCAAAGGAAGAGCTGATCCCTGCTCACACCATTCGTGCTGGAAGGTTCCCTGGAGCCCCTCTGCCAGCTCTTCCTGTATTATTCAGGAAGCATTTCATTGCTGTGGTCTGGCTTTTTGGCTGAATTTGGGGAGGTTGTCAGGCGGTGTTTGCCCAGGGCTGTGTCCAAAGGAGCTCTGGGACAGGGGGGCACAACTGTCATGGAATTGCTGCACCTTCCCAGGGGATCACTGGGACATTCCTGGAGCCTTCCCAAGCAGTTTGCTGCATTCCTGAAGGAATGAGCTCCTTTCTGTTTCCTTTGCAGCCAGGCTGCCCTCACTGGCCCTGCTGGGCTGGCACTGGGCTGGCACTGGGCTGGTGTCAGGTCACACATTCCCAAATCCAGTGTCCCCCACTTTGGGGTTGGTTTGGAAGCTGAGCATGGAAATGTGGCTGATCCTTGACCACCAGGGCTTGATCCTTCCCTGGGAGGGTGGGGAGGCGCTGGCACAAATTCCCAGAGAAGCTGTGGCTGCCCCTGGATCCCTGGAAGTGTCCAAGGCCAGGTTGGACCAACCTGGAAAGGTGTCCCTGGAATGACATGATCCTTAATCTCCCTCCCAACCCAACCCATTCCATGGTTCTATGACACCTCAATGTGCCTGGTGGTCCTTCCCACCAAATTCCACAGGTTTGGGAATGCTGAGACCTCAGCAGACAGGGCTGGGACACTTTTGGGTTGGGGTTGCCTCACTTGTGAGTTGTGCATCCCTTGGGCCATGTGGGATCCAAGTGCTGGAAAACACGGAGCAGACATTCCCAGGGAAGTAGGACACCCTCACACAAAGGGACCTGCACCCTGCCTGGATTTGCCTCTTGTGAGGATTCCTAATCCTGTTAGGAGAGATTAGGCCTGGTAATTTTATGCACATTTATCTCCCTCTGAGGCAAAGCCGAGGCTTTCAGCTCCTCCCTGAGCACTCCAGATTGGATTGGAACTGCTGCTCTGCACGCAAGGGGCCACAATTCCACCCACTTGGGCACAACAATGCTCCCAAATAATCCATGGAAACGCGATTTGTGGGTAGGGAGCAACCCTGGAGTTGTGGCTGGGACAGAACTCCCGTTGATTTCGGGGGAGAGCACAGGGAAAACTCAGCTTTATTCCTCTTTAGCTCCTGTTTAAGTCCCTGTACCATGTGCAGTGCAATGTGTGAGGCAGTGAAATGTGCTGTAGTGTCGCTCTGAATTCCACAGTGTCTTTCAAAAGGTATTTTTTCTTTTTTCTTTTCTTTTTTTTTTTTTTTTATTTCCCTTTTGTTGTTTTTCTTTCTGTTTGTTTTCAACTAGGACCCCAACTATGGCTGGTGGCCTATTTTCTATTGACAGAAACTACTTTGAAGAGATAGGAACTTACGATGCAGGAATGGATATCTGGGGTGGCGAGAATCTTGAAATGTCTTTTAGGGTAATTGCTGTTTTCCTTCCTTTTCTGTCCAAATCCCACAGTTGTGCTGTAAAAATCCCTCCACCACACTCAGGGCTCTTTTTGTCGTGCAAATCGTGGCTTAATTTAAATTTTCAAGGATTTGGGGAACACGTTATTTCGGTATTTCCATCCTTTTTTACTGCATGAAATATTTTAATGGTGTTTGGGAATTTTTATGCTTGGAAAATTATGTGTTTTAGTCATTTCTCTGGGTGAGAAAAGAGGTTTCTTGGGGGTTGATACAAATACTGATGCAAATTTATACATAAAAAAATACAAAGATGTGGTTTAACAGAAATTTTTGAGGTTGTGACGTCGTGAACTTGCCAAGTTCTTGCTGGGATTTTGGGGCTGTGTGAGGGAAATTCCATGTTCTGCAGAAAATCCCTGTATTCCTGGGGGGATAAGTGTGTTCCCATGGCATGGATAACATCTGTGAGTGAAATGCATTTAGAGACTGTCATTGGAAATAAAGGAAAGCTGGGAAATGGAGCTTTGATAGGGAATAGTTAGAAAGGATGTTGGGAATGGCTTTGAACTTCTCTGATTTCTGCCTTTGGAGTAATTCTGGGAATAACCCACAGCACATCCTGGGGATGCCCTTTGTCCCTTTTCTGTGCATTTTCTGTCCCACCAGGACCATTTTCCATGGCAGAAACTCCCTGGAATGTTCTTACAAAGCAGGTGTTTCCAGAGAAGGCCAACTGAGAATTTAAAAGCATTTCCAGGCCATTTCTATCAACTTTAATTGTTCACTTTGCAGTAAAATCGAAGGCTTGAGTTACTTCTTCTGAGCCTGAGTGTTTTAACTGAGTAATTCCAACATCTGGTGGTGTTCAGACCCCTAAAATCCTCCTTGGGGGTGTGTAGGCCCCTGTGTAGGAGATTATTTTACCTTCAGCCTGCAGGTTTTTCATATTTTGGAGCAAATCCCTGGAGCACAGAGGGACTGGAAGTTCTTTAAAGCATTTGAAATGTGCCTGGCCCAGATTAAATCAGTGTATTACTGCTGTGCCTTGGGTTTCCTGGGAACTCCACCTGGGTCATTGGCATTTTTGTGAGTCCCTGAATCCTCAAAAAGTGTTGCAAAGTTCCTTTCCCTGCCCTGAGTTCCATGTCCAGGGTTCCATCCCATCTGCAACCAGGAATAACATTATCCCAAACATCACAATTAAAAGGATTTGCAGCTTTTTTGGGCTCCCAGGAATTTCAGGGAAGGCTCCAGAGCAGCATCCACTGGGTGCAATTTGATTATTTCTGGGTAAATCAATAGTTTGTAATTTAACTGTGCTGCTGCTCTTTACTGATTGGCCTTTAATGACTCTTTATAGGATGTCTTTTAATAAAGGCAATTAGGAAAAATAATAACAGTCCTGGCAGGAATCTCTTACAGCTCTAAGAGTCTGATTTAATAATGAAAACCTCATTTATTCCTAAGCCTTAATTTTATTTATAGAATTCCTTAAGCATTTTTAATTTTCTGTTGTATTCCCTAAATGTTTTTTCCCAGTTGGAGAATGCCCTGAAAACTTGCTCCTCAGAAAGGAGCTCCTGGCTTTGGGAAGGGTATTAAAAATAATCTGTGCATCAGGAATAAAAAAAGATTATTCTGTAGAATAATCCAAGCAGGCCAGAGCAGGGCTGGGGGAAGGAAATGTGGGCTCTGCCAGGGCTGGGATGTTTATTTGGGATTTCTGGCAGTGTTGGAAATGCAGGAGAGGCCGTGGAAATGTGGATTTCCTCAGTGGTGTGAGGTACTGACTCTTGTCCCTGGTGTTTGTTGGACTGTTGGGGGAATTTTTAGGAGAAAAGAGGGTTGATTCACTTGTAGCTTAGTGTAATATCCAAGGAAAAATCTTTTCCTGATGGAAATACTGATGGGGCTGGAGCTCCTCTGCTCTGGAGCCAGGCTGGGAGAGCTGGGAATGTTCCCCTGGAGAAGGGAAGGATCCAGGGAAACCTCAGAGCCCCTTCCAGGGCCTAAAGGGGCTCCAGGAGAGCTGGAGAGGGACTTGGGACAAGGGATACAGGGACAGGACACAGGGAATGGCTTCCCAGTGCCAGAGGGCAAGGAGAGATGGGATGTTGGGTAGGAATTGCTGGCTGGGAGGGTGGGGAGGGGCTGGAATAGAATTCCCAGAGAAGCTGTGGCTGCCCCTGGATCCCTGGGAGTGTCCAAGGGCAGGTTGGGATCCCTGGGATAGTGGGAGGTGTCCCTGCATCCAGTGGCACTGGCTGGATTTTAAGGTCCCTTCCCACCCCAACCATTCCATGATTCCATCAATGAGTTTTCCCAGATCCAGCAGCTCATTCCCAGCCATTCCCACTGCCCGTGTGCAGCTCCCACCTTCCAGGTGTGGGAGAGCATCTGAACCCCTTAAAGGAGGAGTTTGATCCCAATCCTTGCTGTCCCAGGGGATCCCAGGGCTGTGTGGGTCCCTTCCTGCCGGGAGGTGCCTTGGGAAGCACATTGTGACATTGGAATTCATTTTGTCGTGTTGGGGAGTGGAATTTGGGGAATTTAAATCAGCTGGAAAAGCTGCCTGTGCTTTCCAACAGTGCTCAGCTGTGGGAGGGCTTTAACTCCTGGTAGGGGCCCACTTTGCTCACAAATGGGATTTAAAACCATTGTGAGATTATTTAATACCAATAAAATGGTGTGGTTGCAGTTTTCCCTTTCCTTGGGCTGCCTTGATTTCCTTTGTGTCAGGATTTCTAGGATTCTGTAGGGAAAATATTCAGGATACACCAGTGGGGTTGATTTCATTACAGATATTTTTGCTATTAGATTTTCCAGGATTTTTTCTCCTGTTTTTATTTCCACATCACTGAATAACAACAAAGAAATTTGATTTTTTTTCCAACTTCAGTCAACTTTGGAGATTTTTTAGCATAGTTTTGATCTGTGTCTATACCTGGAAAACGTTTAATCTACCACAATCATCAGTAAACACCCACGTGGACCTAAAAACACCTTTATATAAAAAAAATACTTCCTAAAATGAGATAAATAGAATTATTAACTTGTAAAGCTTTTGGATTTTATCTCTGCAGCTTGAAGTTTTAGTTGTATTTTAATCTGAACTTTGAAATACTGTATGTCTTTTGGAATTAATTCGAGGTGTTAATATGTGTATTATGTATAATAGATGTAAGATAGAAATATATAATGTA
>WEIV01012151.1:2336-26924 GCA_013390005.1 Calyptomena viridis
CATTTTACAAATCCATACCAGGGATTGGAACCCCAAATTGTCAGATCCTTTCTTAGGAGAACTGGCTGAAAAATGTGTTGGTGAGTGTTATGATGTTAGTACTTTTACTGTAGAAGCTTTCTCTTCTGTGTAAAACTTTGGAGGTATGTTGAATGTATGAAGATACTTTCTTATCTTTACCTGTCTAAACTTCTGTACTTTGAACAACACTCTTTGTAATAACAGAATATGTTTCTTGTCTTACTAAAACACAAAATGAGTAGCTAGTAGTTTCAAAATACAACCATGTTTCCTTTCTGTAACTTCACTGTCCATACATAGGATGCATATCCTCAAAGAGAAGCAAAATGAAGTTGGAATTGGAATCTTTAGGTAGACTTCTCGTGAAATTAATATATTACAAAAGCGATAGGGAGACTTGGGGGTTTTTCTGTCTACTTATTGAGAAAAAAAAAATCAGTACTTGTGTGTGTCTTTGGGGTTTTTTTTTGTTTTTTTTGTTTGTGAGGTACTGACTGGCATGCTCTCCTCTGACATAAATCCAACAAACTAACCAGCCTTTCTAAAGATGAATTTTTTTTCCAGATTGCTAGCACAGAACAACCTCAAAGTGTAGACAGAGGTAGGGGGAAAAAAAGGCACCACACCATGAATACATTAAATACACCTTTGGAGCTCCCAAAGACCTGCTGTACTGAATGGAGGTTGGTTGTTCAAGATAAGCCTGCTGTTTAAATCTGATCAGAAATAAACTCAAATAGTGAATTTAACAGAGGAAATGACCCTAAAGCACACACCACAATATCTTCACAACAATTTGTCATGCAAAGATACATCCTCTGTCATTCATCTGCTTGGACAAGCACTGAAGTTCTAAGAAAAAGGACAGTCTCAAATGTCTGTGCTTTGGAATCCAGCACATCAGAGAATCTAAGAACTTTAAGTTGAACATCAGTCCATTCAGTCAGCTACAGTACATCCGAATTATCCTCTTCATCCACAGGGACATCTATCACCGAAGGCATCCCTCCGCTTTTGATGCACAAAGACCTCAACATCTTCTGGTGAGGAGAAAACATAACTATCCAGCAAACTCCAGTTTAAGCTTTACTGGGTGTTAGACAGCACATGCCAAACCCATTTCATGTAAATTCTGCTTGATTTATGCAAAGATGGTGGTGCTGCTTAGTGGGAGAGAGGGGAATAGGTGGGAAAAACTCAGATATTTCTTTGAAAATTCACCTTTTTTCATTGAGAACACAGTTGTGTATTTTAAACTTTCAGACAACAGGGAAAGGTGTTTGTAGGTTTGATTTGAAGACAGTCTTTGTACTCCATAAAACCTGTCCATTCTGTGGAAAAGTCAGCTAACAAAAAGGAATACCTTTTCTGTTTTCCTTGTCTTTCCCACTCTCCAACTACTGTACGCTTAATTGTCTCCATTCTATATCTTGGAATTTAAGTGTTTCCATACATCCAAGTTTAAAACCTTTGGGCTTTTACAAGGACTTTTCAAAACAGTTGAAGTAAGACTGGTTTATCTTCTTCGCCTTGAGATTGCCTCATCATTTCTATAAATGAAATCTGCAGCAACTTACGGTTTAAACAGACTTTCCACATTCTTTGTGGCTGTTACAAATCGGACTCATTGACACACCTGTGGTATGATACAGTATATACCAGTCTGCTGTTTCCTCTTGTGTGCAGCTTTTCTTTAAAGACAAACAACCTTCCCCCAAAAAACCAACACACCCCCTCTTCCCCAAGTAAAAGCTGCCCAGACTCGCCAGGCTTTTCACACAGCATGGCTGGTACCTCTCTCCAGTTCAGCAGACTTGACAACACTTAACTGCAAGCTTTTGGATCCTAGTGAAGAAAACTGCTGAAATACCTCCAAAGCAAATGACTTTGGGGAAGCAGATGTGTTTGTGACTCAGAACTTTTTAAGATCCAGGGGTGTAATTAGAAAGAAATTGGAAGGGAAAAGCCCCAGGACTTGCGAAAAATAGGTTATTTCCTGAGGGTTGATTTTTGTCCCAGGTGTTATGGATTACTTACCTTTTAGGGGATTTCTGTGTATGTGAGAACTAAAGACTCCACTTGACTACAGTGAGTGTGAGACAAAGGTGAAGCAGCTTGAGGAGAGCACAGCATTGCTCAGAAGACCACACACTCATGCCTTACTAGTGCCTTCAATAACCACAAGTGATTACTATGTTTTTTCTCCTTTCTGTAGATGGTCCCAGATACCCTCAGCTTTATAAATCTTTTCTTATTTCTTGTGCTTCTTCCCTTGTTCTGAATGGCAATTTTCAGTAGATAGAGAGACTGTTACCTATGAACTCAGTCTTGTAGGAAACAAAACACATTAGCAACTGAAAAAGTGTGAATTCCTCCATCTCTCATCTTGCAGATGAATCTTTTTACAACATAGTGAGCATTATTTAAATAATGTTAAATAGAATTGTGAAGAAGCAAAGTATCACACTCAAGATGCTTGCTGAAAATACTCTATTCTGTGGTGATTATTGCAGGAGCATTTTGTGGCAAAGTGGTATCTTGTTAGAATTTTCTTTCTTATCCTGACGTAATGATGGAGGGGGAAATTCTGACATTAGTATTCATGTTTTTCAGAATTTTTTGCACAAATGCAGTAGTTATTTTTCATCTCTGTCATCATGCTAAGCTGCTTGCTAACTCTCTTTCCCTGCAGTCCATTTTAGGAGTTGTAGGGAGTTGCACGACATGAATTGGAAGAAGTGGTCAAGATTGTTCACCTAAATGTTTCAGCCACTTCAGTAGCAGTTTGTTTTAGGTTTTTAGGGTGGGTATTAGGCAGAAAAAATTTTAAAGAGGACATAATTTCCACACAGTAGAGGTGGAAGAGTGTGGCTTGAAAATGGCAGTGATCAAACTGCATTCTTTGGAAATCTGCGTGGGAATCCACTTGTTTGCTGTTCTGCTTTTTGAAAGTTGTACTCCAAAAATGTTTAGTAGAGTGTGGTAATTACTGTGTAGAAGAACGTTGGCTACTTGGCAAGAATCCTTGTTTTATCCTAAGTTAAGGTGTGCCAGTACATTTTGTGTGGTAGATTGAACAGATTTTGTGAGATGCTTCAAAAATAGAAGCACTGAACCCTGGGTTTACAATATAGTGTCAATTCAGGTAAAAATAAATTCAGGTTATTTACTGTTGGCATGATACATTTCATTTTGTTTTGACAATACTTCTCTCATATTTTTCTTCCTCTTAATCAGGGTGCATTTGCTTCTTAGAAATAAAAAACGCTTTAATGTTTCACAAGGTACTGCATTTTTGCAGATTTTTGTCACTGAAATGGATGTACAGTATGCACAAGAGAGTGCCTCAAAAAGAGACACCAATTATTAGTCTTCAAATGGGATTGCTCCTGAGAAATGAAAAGTAGAAATGGAGACTAATTGTATATCTGATCACCTGAGAATTTAATTTTAAAAATAGGCTACAGGCTATTATTTCCTAATTTTGCAATTCTTTGGAGATGTACAAGCGGTGATTAAAATGACTGTTAGAAAGTTATATTACAGCATTTATTAATAGAAAAATTGGAAGGGACGTAGCTCCTCAGCTGCTGAGTCTTTTGTCACAAAGATACTTAACTAGTTTTTAAGGTGACAGGCATTCAGGATGCTCTATATCTTCAGCATATCTTTGATTTAAGCTTTAGTTTAGTGCTCCCCCTGCCATTTTTTCTTTAATCCAGTGTGCTCTTTGGATGAGAAGTGGACCAGTTTAAATGGGTGTGTGATACTTGATAGTTAAAGAACAAAGCAGAATTTAGAAGGAAAATGCTGGATTTGATTTCTGTGATGCACCTGAACCCACTGTCTATTAGTTTCACATGGTTGGAGTGTGCCTGCATAGTTTTGATTTCATGATGGGGCTTGGTTAAAAAAAACCCCACAACATAACCTTAGTGCTGGAAATAATCAGTTGTCTGTTGATTAATTAGTGGATATAGCTGAACATATTTCAAATGTTATGTGTATTTATTTTAAGGTGGCTTGGGGATGTGAATTGCTACATACGTTTTAGATAAGTCACAGTGTGGGCTCATCAGGTTTACACAATTACAGCTACTACCCTTTTTATAAAGTTGCAGGAGTCATCTGATATTTATGGTGGTTTTCCATCCAGGTTTTTTTTTTTTTTTCAATTATTTTCAAGTATGTATGAGAAGGAGGTGCAGTTTGAGGTCTCATCCCATTTAAATAATCTTTATTGTGGAAAAGTTTATTCTCCTTCAGATTTATATATCTGAGAGATGGACATGGAAGAGTATCTGTCTTATGTATTATTTGCTTCCTTTTATATTTTTCAACACCATGTGTAGAATCAGCTTTTTTTTGTTGCTGTATGTATCTTGTGAAAATAGATGTGCCAGCAGCACTGAAAGATCAGAGGCTAAAAAGAGAGAAGCAAGGCAGACTTCAGTTTTGGGACTTGATGCTACTAAAAGACCAGTCATAGAATGATAAAATGATTTGGGTTGGAAGGGACCTTAAAGATCATCTAATTCCAACCCACCTGTCATTGGCAGGGACACCTTCCACTAGAGCAGGGTGCTCCAAGCCCCATCCAAACTGGCCTTGAACACTTCCAGGGACTTCTCTGGCAAGTGTCCAATATCCAATCTAAACCTGCCCTCCTTCAGCTTAATACAAAAGTAGATTAGAAGAAGTGCAAATGGCATAAGATGTGATGGGGAGGAAGGAAGTCTGGTAAAAAAACCCAGTTGATTGAGGATAGTTTTAATTAAAGAATTGATTAATTAGCTTCTATAAGCACTTTGTTGCAAAACCATGAACTTTTCTGTGGAACTACCTGAGTGCAACACGTTTCTCTATTGTGACTCTAATTCTCTTAACAAGTTTTCTCACTGGAATATTGTTTCACAGTTTTTGAAAGATGGAGCCATGGTGCCTCAAAATGCAGGAGCATGTTAATGTCTTTTGCTGAGAAAGATGGAAAAATTTGAAATCTAATTTCTAGCTCTGGGGAAAGCCCCCAAATAATTAGTACTGCAAAAGACACAGAGGTATTAAGTCTCTCAGTATTTCATAATTACCAGATCTATGTTTGTCAGTAATGATGATTAAACAATTATAGATAGGCACCTGTTGATACTTATGAAGATAGGCTAAATTAAAATTCTAGTGCATTTTAATTTCTACTTTCAATTGTATTAGTAAAATTAGAAAACTCTAAAACGTCTGCAATGTTTTTATTGGTGGTAGAAGTTAACATTTTTTCCAAGAGTCCAGAGTATGCTTTTTTAACAAGCAATTTCATTTCTTTCATATTCTACTCATGAAACATTTTTCTTTATACTGCTCATTTTCTCAGACTGTAAAGGTTTGAAGCTGGTGATACTCAGTGTAACAAAATTACTTTGCTATTAAAGAATATATTCATGTAGAGAATAAAGAGAAGTAAAAAAAGAGGAGAGGGACTAGCCTGTTAAAATTGCACACATACTTTTTACAATATTAAGGAAAAAGAGCAATGACAGACCTATAACCCAGGGCTGAAAGTACACTATATATCATATGATATAGTGAAAATGTAGGTAATTTAAATCTCAATGTGGAGTTAATTTCTTGGTACATTTAATACACCTGTCTAATTTCTTGCTACACAACACTGTCAGTGGATTATGACCTGATATCTTTTGGCAGATAACTTTATGGACCTTTACAATTAAGTATTACCAGTTGTTTTTAGCTTGAGGCATGTTTGAGACACATAGCACAGCAGTGCTGTTTCATGGAAGATACTTTTGGTTTTGTGTGCACTAGGGTACTGTGGAGCTGACATAAAAGCACTTTGCACTGAGGCTGCCTTGATTGCCCTGAGACGACGCTACCCCCAGATTTACATGAGCAGTCAGAAACTACAGCTTGATGTGTCTTCAGTAGTTCTCAGTGCGCAGGACTTCTACCATGCAATGCAGAATATTGTGCCTGCTTCCCAACGTGCCGTGACATCTTCAGGACATGCACTGTCTCCTGTGATCAGACCACTGTTGGAACGGACCTTCACTAAACTCCTTGAGGTTTTACACAAAGTGTTTCCTCATGCTGAATTTAGCCAGGGTGACAAAAGTGAAGGTATGTGGTTTGGCTCTTTTTGCAAATGCTGTTTTAATTTGGTAATATTTCAGCTGGCTTTCTTCTGCTAGCCTTAAATCTGATGTGTGTTTGCTTCAGTGTTTTTAAGACGTAAATACAATTCGCTTGGTTGCATAGTTATTTTTGCCAAGTCCAAGTTGTTGTGGAATGTCATAAACTGACCTATATACACCAAGGTCCCAGAGGTGTGAGGGCCATCCCAAAAAAAAGGAGAACTCGCAAATAATTTAATTAAAATAAAAGAAATAATGGAACATAATCAAAGCCCAGAATGTAAAAACGTAACATAATAAAAATAATATAAAAACATAACCAGTATATTAAAAAAGAGTGAGATAATGTTGCTCAGTGCATTAAGACCTGAAATTGGTGCTGTCCTGAACATTGGTCCCCAGTCCTTTGCTTGCTGATGGTGCAGAAGCTCTGGGGAGCTCACAGCTCAGCAGGTGAGACTGTGGTTGGCCAGTGCTGAGCCTCTGTAATGGTCATGTGCTGGTTGAGGAGAAAGTCCTGAGGCTTCCCTCTCCTTGAACTGGCCTGGTGCACTCCTGATCCTCTGAGTTGATTCTCTTGGCTTAGCAAGTGGAGAACTATTTGCTGTTTTGTCAAGTTAGCTTTTTGCCAAATTAGTGAGTAAAGTCAACTCACTAAGGGGTCAATGAATGCCAGAACCCTGCTGCAGTGAGAGCAGTGTGAGTGCACTGAGGAAGCAGGGAATAAGAAGGAATGCAACTGACTGTTTTGACTGGCAGTGAGTCAATAGGTTCTGGGGTTTTTTACCCAGCTTTTCTCTGGGATATAATAGTTACTCCTGTCATTTCTTGGAAGTTAAATGTAGAACAAGGTACCTTGGGTTTGATATCTACTACTCTGACACACTGTTTTCTGTTGTTCTTACCAGGGATCACCCTCACCCCTCCATCTCTGTAAATGGTACTTGGGGTTGTGTGTGATTAACTTGCAATTAGTTCAGTTATAAAGTAAATCTGTGACAGCCATGACTTTCTTCTCATTCCTATTCCAGAGCACACACTCAGCCTGCAGCCCAGGCAGCTTAAGCTGATCCTTGTGCTGGCTGCTGTGGTTTCTCCAGCCCAGCTGTGCATTTTTGCTGTATCCTTTCCACTTACTTTAGTACATGAGGTTCCTTTGTTAAACCATTTTAGGCAACAAACTCATCCAAGAGTGATGTATTTATGTCGGGTTAGTTTTCTGCTGACTGTGGGATAGCTGGAGGTTTTAACAAGTGTTGGAGTTGGCCAGAGATGAGCCCTGGGAGCATGTGGTGGTGGGTAGGGGGAAATGAGCTGCCTTGCAGCTGCAGTTGGAGCTTATTAGGCTCCATAACCAAAGTTGTTTAAGATACTTAAGTCTCTCTGTAATACTGTTTAAACTGTTGGAAATACCCAGTTTAGAGGTTGTCATTATTGTTGAAGAATTGGTGTCCCCCTCTTTGTTGTAAGGTTCTAGTTCAAAATACTTTCTTTGGTTACGTTCTTTATATTCCTCTTTATTACTGCTGAGTTTGGAAGCATTAATTGATTTAAATAGTAGTTTACTAGATAGTGTGCTGCTATGGATACTTTTAAATATTTGTGGATAATCAGTTTTGAAGCTACATGAACTAAGGTTTCTTTTAATATTTTCTTTTACCTAGTTTTTCTTTTCATCCCCTGAAGTTCTAGAAGATAGCGAATAAGCTTAATCTTTGTTAAACCCAGAAAAATCCACTTTCAGCTACAATGATCAAATGTACATGTAAATTATATACACTAGGGCTTCAAATTTTCTTGAGTTCAAAGCCAGATATGTAGAAGATGCTTACTGGTGAGCTTACAGTCTGCACATCTAGTTTTCTACATCTCAGTACAATTCCTGTTTCTAGTAATTCAGTGTGTCAGACTCAAGCAAAGGCTGTCATTCATCAAAGAATGTTGATTCTTGAGATTAAAAGATGGGCTGCCTTTTAAAATAATTATATATTTTAGGAAGTGAAAACTGTGTCCAGTGCCTGAGCATAGGACTTACCCTATGGCCTACCCTTGGTATACTGGAAATTTGTCTGTTTAGGGACTGTAGTGAGCCCAGAGTTAGGAGACCTGTGTCCAGTTGATTTAAGGTCTCTATCCTTAGCTGTAGCTAAATGTCCAGCATCTTCTGTGCTGTGTTTTTGTGCTATGGATTAACTTTTGGCCAATGGTTGGGGTCTGCAAACCTTTCTCACCTTTGCTCCCCGAGGAATGATTGTCAGGTGTGTCACTGCATCACGCCTTGACACGGGATATGACACATCCTCATCCTGTGCCAGCAGAATATTATTCCTGCCCAGCCTACTCTGAATCCAGTTTTTAGATCACACAGCCAGCTAAGTTGGCTTTGTTGTCTCTTAACAGTTTTTCCTGGGACCCTGTGGCTGGATGGATAGTCCTTAGATAGCATCTCCACCCAACACGTAATGCTCCCTTGAAGGTGAATTTTTTGTCCTGTGGTGAGGGTTTGATCAGTGTAGCATGGCCCATGCCATGGCTTCATGTAAATCCACAAATCATGCAGTGCATTGTATATTTGAGAGTAATACTTAGATGCCTCTGTATTTCACACTTTGATTTCACAGCAGTCCATTCTCCTAAGTGGCTGTGACCAGAGTGAGCTGCTGTTGATGTGTGGTGTCTGTGTCTGCCCTGCACAGCAGTGGGATACAGTGACCCTGGGCTGCTCTTGGGAATGCTGCCTGCCCATTGCAGAGCATTTTATTGCTCAGGAGACCTGGCCCCTGCACTGCTGCTGCTGTGCAGCTGAGTGGCTGTGACCATTTTCATCCCACCATTTCAGACTTCCTTCCCTGTGGAAATAAGTGGCCTTGCATAGGGTCACAGCAACTAAAATCCTTTCCTGGGACAAATAAAGATCTTGAGCAATTTTTTTTCCCGTTATCAAATAACACCAGGTTATTCTTAATCCTGTTACAGCTCTAGGAGTTAATTTAGCTGTACCTGATTTTCAGCTGTCACCTGCTTGTTTTGGTTTAGTGCCATATTGGTATTTTTTGCAGTGATTTCTCTGTGCAGTCTGTCTTGTAAATGTAGTCAGTCTTTTAGCTTTTAGTTTCTCAAGGTCTGTATAGAAAGTTCTTCAGTTCACTGTGCTACTGTATTAGCAAAGGATTTAAAATTGGTAAAGATATAGTATATGAACATGGAATGCATTGAATTCATTTTGATAAAAGGTAATTTGGTATTCTTTGGCAGATTATCAGAGGGTGGAAAACAAGTCTTTATAAGCATACATTGTCTAGGTAGTCATGCTGAGAATAATTATGGAAAAAGTGTACCTGTGAGAATTTGAGTACTTTAAATAAATATGTACAAGATTCTGTATAGTCTGAGGAATTACAAATTTTCTAACTTTGTCCTTCAAAAATCCTGTAGCTGTGAAATAAAACAAAAGGAAGCATTTCATAACAAGTTAAACCTTTTTGTATTTGAGAAGTTGTTCGGCTTGATGGTTTAAAAAAATAAATTGTAATTATGATTAGGCTTCTACAGTATTTAATTTGTTTTGGTCTTTGAAGTAATAAGTACTTGTTATTCTGAATTTTGATATTTAGACAGTTTTAACTAATTTCTTCTACATTGGAAGATTTATTATAATTGACACAAAATTGTAATGTCTTTTCTTGTTTGTTGTATGTGTACTTCAAAGTGATAAAGTTCTAATTAATACATCTCTTGGAACAGATGTACCAAGTCTAATATTAGATGATAGTGAAGATGAGAATGCTTCATCAATTTTTGAAACGAGCTGTCACTCAGGATCACCAAAGAAACAGTCATCAGCTGCTATACATAAACCCTACCTTCATTTTACAATGTGAGTGTTCCTCTAAATGCATATGACCACAAAGATAAAACCATGAAATCCTTACATCAGGATCTAAGAAAGATGTTCTTTTGCTTTGGGGTGGCAGGGGTGTTTTGTGATGGAAACGTGTAAGTGCGTGGACAAGAGGTTTAGATATGGGAATGTTCTTGGGAAAGGCCATGCCCTACACACAGTAATCAGAAGTACTTTGCAGCAAACAGGTGTAGCTTAGTATAAATATGTTAACAACAGTTCTTAATTTTAACAAAAATTTAAAAGATTAAGAACTGTGAAGAGATGGATGTAGGACTATTTTGAAGAGATTGTTTGCTTTTTCTTGGTCCAAAGTATTTGTTGGGCTTCAGTGTGTGCAGCTGTTTGGATGCACTGTATAATGAATGCATTCATCATTTCTAATGTGGGTTTTTTCATTGTGTTTCATGGAAAGTTTCAGGAAAATGGGAATTGAAAACGTGTGTGAAATTTGGATGAGTCTTTCCTGTATAAATTGGACTGGTTACAATAATTAACAATAATTAGCATTTCTTTGTTTTGTATTAGGAGTAGTTTTAGACTACTTTAGTGGTGGTTTCTGCAGGGAGTTTGCTGGATAAAGAAAATTAAGTTAGAAAAACTGTTCAGTAGTGATACTGTTTAGTAGAGCCATCTTGTGGAAAACTGCTAAAATTTTTGTGCTAAATAGTAATGCCAGAACATAATTTATGGAGCTTAAAGATAAGGATTTAAATTAAAATAGTTGTTGGTACGTAGTCAAGTATTTTAATGCCAAATTTAAGCTTTTGTTGTGAGGTTGTGAGGAGGGAAGCCAAAACCAAAACAATATATATTTTTGTGGATGTGTGTCTAAATAAAAGACTCTAGAAGAGTATTTCTGTAGTATGTAAGCTTCTCTTAATTTATTTTTTTGGCATTTTTGATTGTTATCTGTGTGTGTAACCTCCATTACCAGAACTGAAAGCCAAAGGTCAGCAATGTTCATAGCTGTTCCAAAATGTTTAATGTGAAGTAATACCAGCCAGCCTTGCTTCACTGCCCAAGCTGACTGATGTGCAGATAAAAATGCCTTAGTGAGAGAAAATGCAAATTAATTAAAAAACTTTCTTGTTTCATAATCAATTTTCTGTGAATGGAAAAGACTTTTAATGTAAAAACCTGATGCCTCTGTCTTCATGTCTCATTCATCCCTAAAACAGGACAACCCCCTCAAAAGAATCAAACTTACATAAAATCCCAAACCCCCTTGTATAGACTATTTAGAATTTCCTCTCAACAAGGAAAAAAAACCCAAAAAGTTTACCTTTGGAGTTTTTCCTTTACAGTTTTCTTGTGTCTGGAAATCTACTGAATAGAAATGAATGAGCATGCTAGAATGCAAGAGAAATAGTGATTTTATTCAATCCTACTTCAGGTCCTATTTCTTAAATAAATAAACTATTGAAATATTTGGTGCTTCTTGGAAATCTTGGGCAGCACTTAAGGGATGAAAGGATTGACCTGGGATTCCTGAGGCTACTGCAGAGATACTTCAGTAGTTAGGACAGAACTAGACATGATTAAATTGCTGTCTTTACTGTAAGTCCATTAAGTCTTTTTGTATGATCAAGGAATTAGTTTTGAATAAACTGGTTATAATGAAAATTGCAATGAATTTAATATTATGCATAGCTTTGCACAGATGAGTTTGAATTAAGTGATTGTGAAACCAAAGATAAGACAAAACTTGAGTTATGAGGACTTGAGGGGCAGCTGAATTAGCTGAATCTTTTTAGGCTGTTGTAGGAAGGTATTAGCCATTACTGAAAGTCTTCTGGATTCTAAAATACCTCATTAGATATATCCATCCATTGATAACACTGGCATGTTAATTGACTTTGGTAACTGTTATGCTGTTGCAGGTCAGCTTATCACCAGCCAACCTCTTACAGACCGAGATTACTGCTCTCTGGAGAAAGAGGTTCGGGTCAGACTTCGCACCTTGCTCCAGCACTATTGCACACTCTGGAAAAATTCTCTGTACACAGGCTAGACCTGCCAGCTCTTTATTCAGTCAGTGCCAAAACGCCTGAAGAGTCATGTGCACAGGTGACATTTCACATTCTCTTGTCATGAGTTAATTATGTAATTCCGGAAAAGACTGGTTACACCAATGCAAAGGCAGCCAGCTGGAATGTAACCTAAAATCCAGATTTTTGTAGGCTCCTACTATTTTCCTGTTTAAAATAAAGCGATCTCTAGAGGGTGATGGAGATCTCTCTAGTGACTAGTGAGAGTAATTACATTTTTAACCTGCCTACTCATCACATACCTAATACCAAGTAAGTTTAATCTGGATATTGGGTGCCTGATGTTCATTTTATTCACTCTTTTATAAATTGGTGTGCTGTGGTTCTAGTTCACTTGGTAAGTGTTAATTGTTATAGGTTTAAAAACAGTTTATGGTGGATTTTGCATGATTGCAAAAGAGTTTGATTTTCATTTTGATTGTTCCATTATAGCAAGTTTTTAAAACATATGACAAGTAGTTACTTTGTCGTCTCCCTGTCATGTTGACATGAGATAATTGAATACTACAGCTGAGAGTCACAAACACTTGTTTAGAAAGTCTTGATCATTAGAAAGTTTTATTCTGCTGGAACATTTGTCTATAAAATATCACAAACATGAGTCATTTTCTAATGCACAAGAAATGTATTACTCACTACTGATACTAACAATGAGCTCCTTAGTTTAAATACCACTGTTTCTTTTAATTAGATCTTTCGTGAAGCTCGAAGAACAGTACCAAGTATAGTTTACATGCCTCATATTGGTGATTGGTGGGAAGCTGTCAGTGAAACTGTGAGAGCTACTTTCCTAACTTTGCTGCAAGATATACCATCTTTCTCCCCTATATTTCTGCTGTCTACCTCTGAGTCCATGTTTAGTGAATTGCCTGAAGAGGTAAGTTTATTGTGGAAGGAGATGTTGTTAGGGAGTTCTGTGCTCTTCAGAATATTTTGATCATGTAAAAACATCTTGTTTTGTAGTAGTTTCCTGACTTAATTTAAAATATGTCAACCTAAAAATGTAATATAATTGAATGTTTGTGGTTTTCCTTGATGAGGGATGTGTGTCCATATTACTGATATTCATAAACTAAATGCTACTCTGCTGAGAAGACGAAATTGTTCATTTTGTCAGCTGATTATTTTGACAAATTACTCCATTATAATTAAAAGCAGATTTAGTCTAAAGGTCTGACCTTTAGCTTTTCATCTTCTGAGGCTCAGGATGGGAGAAGGAAGTTCCTTCTTTTTTCTTCAACATTTTTTTTGATTTTTTTTTTATTTGTTCTCCTGTCCTTTCTCTTCCTTTCATTGCAGAGGGGTGGCCATTGTTAGGGCCATGGGATACTACAAGCTTAGTTACTACAGAAAATTCAGTGAGAATTACAAGTTTTCCATTTCCTCTGAACACAGCTTTGGGTAGTTTACTATCTTCTGTCCTGTGGCTGATTTTGGAAAGTTTGTGGCTAGTGTTTTAATATGGCCATTGATCATGTATTTTTGAGTGAGGGCTCAATTTTCTTATTTTTGGTTTATTTTTAGGTGAAATGTATTTTCAGAATCCAGTATGAAGAGGTTTTTTATATTCAAAGACCAAGTGAAGAAGACAGATTGCGATTTTTCAAAGGGTTAATTCTTGATGAGGCAGCAATGCCCCCACCAAGAAGGAAACAGGCTGGTAAACTAAGTTACAGTAAAATCAATAATAATGTTTTATTCTGAATGTTTTATACTTTGCTTGTTGAAAAGGTGTTGGTAATTGACAGTTAGTGTAAATGACGTGTGACAATGTTAAACAGGGCCCAGAATAAATGTTATAGTTACAGTTAACAATTGTGGAAGATGGAGAGCTGTGGGATTAAGGATGATCCATGAGGCAGATTAAATACATGTAACGGAATTTGGGGTGACACAATCCCAAGAACCACTGTGTTGTTAATATTTCTGTTGTCTGACTTCTTGTTTTTTTCGCCAGCTCTTCGTGCTCTGGAAGTTCTTCCTCTTGCACTGCCGTGTCCTGCCCGGGAGCTGTCGGAAGCAGAGAAGCAGCGGATGGAGGACCAGGAGGAGAACACGCTGCGGGAGCTGCGGTTGTTTCTCAGGGACGTCACCAAGAGACTGGCCACAGACAAACGCTTTAACATCTTCAGCAAACCGGTGGATATTGAAGAGGTCTTGTTTCAGTAATGTGCAAACAATGAAGTTAAAACTACTAGGGAAAAAGAATATACATTAAAAAGAAGGAAGTGGTTTAGTTAAAAAAAAAATAAAAATGTTTGATCCATGATCTTTCCAATGTGAAAGGTTGATTTTTAGCTGGTGAGACAGTCACAGCCTCATCATCCGTGATGCAGGGATTTGGAGTGTGTTCTATTGGCAGTGACCTATTGAAAAACCTTGTGCTTTCCTGTCAATTTTATAACTGAAACCAGCATTTTCAAATGCTAACACTCCTGTCCTTACCACTGCTCCTGAAATATTTGAAACCATAAATATAATTCTTTAATAAAAGCTTTTACAGCACTGTAATCATAGACATGATAATATTGGGAAAGTGATGTGTGTTCTGTAATGTATTCAGCATTAATAGTATTGTTGAATAATTTCAGCAGTAATGCTTGTGGATGCCATTAATCACAGATAGTAGCACATTATAAGGCATTAACTGGTCAATTATGGAGTGTGCACACCTAACTGATGAGACAGTTCGATCTGCAAATCTATTTTCAGGTGCTGCTGTATGAATAGGATTGTGTTTGGTCTGACTTTGAGATCAGATGCTGACCTCCTGCAAGCTTTGCAGGCTTGCTGACTGAAAAAAAATCCTTAATTGCTTCTAAAGAGAGAAGCATCTCTTGAAAGACATACGACATGAATATGAGACATTAGAAGTGCAGCACTCTAAAAAGCAGATTTGGAGTGTGAATTCCTTTCAGGATGGAACAGGCATCTTTTATGGGTGCATGCAGTCCTCTCTTGTGCTTTCCATAGTGTTTGGTAGCTGACTCCTTTTGAAAGACTGGCAAGAGCTGCTTAATGTGGCAAGTTATGGTGTGATTGTGGTCTGAGCAGTAACTTTTTTGATTTTTCGTATTAAACTGTTCGGGAGGTCCATTATTGTAGGAAACTCTTCATACTTGTAGTAAAGGTAGTTTCTTTCCCCAAAGAAGGGTATATGAATAAGAGCATGTAAAGAAAGAACAAGTAACTGTCCTTGTTTTGTAGATGGAGAGAATCAAAATGTGAATTTGTTATTTACAGACTTGCTAGGACCCTGCTAATATACTACAGTGCTAGAAATCAAATTTAATCCTTTTTGTCCCACCTGGTGCATTTAAGCACAGGACTAGACTTTCCTTTTCTGCAACAGCCTGTCTGCTTGACTTCCTTAGGAAACATGTTAAGTTTGTTCCACTCCTACTTGCATTGCAGAGAATGCTGCTGTGTGGTAATTCAAGGATTTTCCTCACTGATTCAGCAGCAGGATTTACAGCTTCCAGTGAAGATTTTCTGATGCTGTGCTAACAAGAAAAGGAAGTCTGTGGCTTGGCTTTCCAATCCCTCAACCAGTTATCCTCATGTTTCCATACAGGGAGACAAAAAGAGATTTTTTGCCATTTTAATTTTTTCATATTGAATTTCAATGTCTATATTTAAGGAATTAGGTGACAGATTGCTGTCTCCTGAAGTAATGCATTACTGTTAGTTCATGTTGTAATATATGTATCTACAGGCACTATATAAAAAAAAAATTTTAACAGAGCCATTAATGGCTTGATCTGAATATCTGTTTAACTCTTCAGTGCTTTGGCAGTGACCGTCATATGTGGGTGATTTCAAAAGAAAATATGCAATACTGTTTCAGAGGCTGCCAGTATTTTTAATTAATCACACTCAAACATTCAAGTATATGTTTTTTTTCCCTTGAGGTAAATAACAAATTCATAGATTGGTTTTTTTTTTTGTGAACTTTGTTACAGCAGCTGTGCTGATGCATTTGACTATCAAGCTTGAGACCCTTATGGTATCATTACTTATGTTAAACACTTTTTAGTGTACCCAAGTGGTTGCTGAATCTCCAGTTACGATCTAAGCTCATAGTAAATTGTGACACAAGGCTTTTTCTTTAGATTATCCTTCTATACAGTCAATCTAATGTCTACAATCAATAAAACCTGACTTGTCTTTGTTAAACTAGTGATTGAAGAAACTATTTAATAGATGATATTTAAAAGCTGGTAATTTGACTGTTCATTTAATGAGAACTTTACCTACAAAGTGAACAAAATAAAGCTTCCCTGATTTTTCCTGGGGTTTCAAGTTAGGCTGGTGGTTTTGGGCTTTTTGGTCCGAGATAGTGTTAGAACACTATAAAAAACTATAAATAAGCCAGTCTAAAATGAAAAATACATTTACATTAAAACATGTTGCCTCAAAAATAATGTTAAATTAATTTTGAAAGATAAATTGGTGAGCTACTGAAGAAAAAGTAGCTTTAGTCCTATGTTTTTAGTTTGATACAAACTTTAGCTTCTATTTTCAACATAAATTTGTTTAGAAATCAGTGTTCAGTTAGTGTGTTAAAGCTGAGCATATGGAATGAATCCAAGCATAAAGATATGAAATTGTCAGTGTTCACATGGAATGCATATGGTCCTGTGTCATTTCTCTGCGCTGTTTGTTTATAGGTTTCAGATTACCTTGAAGTCATCAAAGAGCCAATGGACCTATCAACAATAATAACCAAAATTGATAAACACAACTACTTAACAGCCAAGGATTTTCTAACAGATATCGACCTGATCTGCAGTAATGCATTGGAGTACAATCCAGACAAAGATCCTGGAGGTAAGAATCTACTTTGTTTTGGCCTACTTAGATCTGAAAGGCTGGCATTTAATCCCATTTTTGGTGGCTATTCAGGCATTTAAATAAACTGCATGCTACGTGATAATTAGGATGAGCAAGTCCTGATAGTCTGTGCTTGCATGTAGTGCACTGGGATACATTATAAGAGCAGGAGAACTACAGCATTCAGAGTTGTTTTCTAATACATTAGGTTTTGTAGTTCCTTTTCAAATTTGATAGCTCCTTTTCAGTGAATAGACTTTGTGTATGCAACAAAACTCCACCGTGATTTGGAGAGCTCTGCTGAGAATCCTGCACACAATCTGGCAGTGGCCTGCTGTATTTCCATACAGGCTTAGAACATGAAATTCCTACACAGAAATTAAAATCTGTGTATTTGGGGATAGAAATAAAACAGGATAAATCACCAGGCAAGGAAGTCAGTTGCAGCTGATTAGGAGAGATTAGACAGTATTGTCTTGACAAAGTGTGATGGGATGCTTTCAATTAAAATGGAATTTGTGGACTGAAATGCGTGTAAAAGCTGTTTGCATTCCAAGCTAAGGAAAGAACGTCTTGTGTGCTCTTTGCTCAGGCTGCATTACAGTGCATATTGCCAAAAGAAAGCCTTTCAGCTGGCAGCTTCAAGAGGCATCAATAAAAAAACTTCAACAAAAAGCACTCTTTTGATGTAATTGTATTTAAAGTGTGTGATACTTGGAGATTGGGGTCCATCTACAAATGTAGTCCAGTGTGTTAAAAAGTTTGAAAATCTTCTGGAATTGTTTTACTGAGTTAAAGCCTGGATTTTTCTGTGTTTTTTGTGCTTCTCAAATTTTTGATTTTCTGAGGCATTTGCAAGTGTTTCATGTGTGAACTAGAAGCAGTACAGTCTGGTCAAATATTTAGACTTGTTTCATATGGCCTTTTGAACCCAGTGTTCATTCATATCTCTAGAAGGTTAACTTTTTTCCTTCAGTTTATGATTCATTTTGTTTTACAACTAAAAAAAAATCCATTGATAATACCCAGCAAAAGGTTTTCTGTGTTCCCAATAACTACACTTTTGAAGACTTCTAATGTGTGATTGATGTGAACTAATGGCAGCCCTTGATGGGCACTTGGGATTCTGAGTGTATCTGAAGAGCACCTGTTTAGGGATATTTTGATTTTCCTTGCTGTCAAACCTGAGCTGGGAGAAATTGATCTGGCTCTTTCTAGGTTCAGTTTTTGGATTGGAGGTAATGAAAAATAGTTCTGTCCTGTGCTGTTAACAACAGTTTGATGTATTGCTCTTCTGGCATTCAGGGTTTCTTGAGCTGTTGAGTGAACACACTGCTAAAACAGCACACCATGGCTTTTCTGAGGAAGCATTCCGTGCATTCAGATGCATGCATTAAGTGAATATGAACCTGTAAATGTTCACATTCTTTAAAGCTGGGCACATATGCCTCCCTCTGCTTCATGCTTGAATTTGCAAAAGAATCATACTGTACCTGCTTCTGTCCTGTTGTTAGCCTGGTACTCCCACTGCTTTTCCAGCTTAACTGGTTTTATGTGCAGTATGGATATCCAAAACTGGCTTCTTTGGGGTTTTTTTTGCTGGTACTTTGCCATAAAACTTGAGATAGATTGGGTTTTTTTCCCTCCATTGTTTGACTGGGAAATGTTCTTAAAGGCATGGAAACATAATCATTATATGTTGGACATAACAGTATTTGCCTCTTTGAAGCACTGTCTGTGGCAAAGTCTTGCCCATCGTGGGATTAATGGAAAATAGTTCAATCAAACACCCATGATTTGATTTTTAATTTTTTTTCTCTCCTTTCTCTTCCTCCTTTGCAAGGGCATCTTAAAATTTATTATCTGAACAATATTTTAGAGTCTAGTATCTCAAAATTACATATGCAAAGAATGCAGTGGTTTTTTTTTTTTGTAATCGTAATACATGATGCTTAAAAAATACATGGGTAAAAACTTCTAACTTCCAGTGGGTTTAAGTGGTGGTAGCTTTCCCCAGAAAACGTGTTGGGAAATGTATCTTTTGGTCTGCATAGCCTTTTTTACTCAACATTTTTTGCAGCTGTAAAATTTGCTGTTTCTAGAATGACAAACCTTGCGTAATAGATGTTCACTGGTAGTCTTAATTGTCTTTAAACATTATTAAAACATTAAATCTGATAGTTGCATAATATGTTTTAGACATTAAAGTTGATGCTTGCTGTTGAAGTACCTCCATCAGATGGAAAAAGTAATTCAGTGTGGATGAATTGACAAATTAAAGATGTTTGTACTAAAGGCAAACAATGAGTGTTGTAGGTTTTATTGAAAAGCAACATTCTAGATGTCAATTTTCTCTCCACATATGGGCTTACGTATTAAGTTACAATTACTTTTCAAATGTCAACAGTGGAATAATTTCTTTTCCGTGTTTCAAAGGTATGGGAACTGGTCTGTTTTTTGTGAGTTGCATTTAGGCTTCCAGCATGGGCAATTTGTACTGTTCCCCAAATAGGCATGAAAGCACACTCAAGGCTTGTTTTTTGACAGTTTTTCTCAGTGGATTAAAATGAGAAATAGTTCTTCAAAATAAGGAATAAAGTAGCCTGTTTTAGCACAATTTTGAGTTTTCTAGGAGTTGTTAAATAACGATTAAGCAATAATTTCGGGTTAAAGAAAGAAAACAGCAGGGGAGGAACATAAGCAAGCCAGGTCTGCCTTACAGATGCAGATGGTGTCTGGTGTGAATTTGCAGGCAATATAACTATATGAATGTTCCTAGACCCCAGTGAGTGAATTAATTCCTGGACAAGGCTCTTGTTACTTCTGGGACTCTGTACTTTCCCTTACACTGTGTTACTTCTATCTGTATCAATGTTGAAATAGACAATACAAAACAACATAGAAATGGTAAAGAATTTCCATAACTGTGATAAAACAAGTGTGCTGTCCTGTTTTCTAGATAAAATAATTAGACATAGAGCATGCACTTTGAAGGACACTGCTCATGCTATCATTGCTGCTGAACTGGATCCAGAATTTAATAAGATGTGTGAAGAAATCAAGGAAGCAAGAAGAAAAAGAGGTATGTTTAATTTCCTTTATCATAACACAACAACATATAGAGGCCCTCTGTAGACAGACAGGAAGCCCTGGACCTTGTGAGGGACTTCAACCACCCTTCTACGTGTTGGAGAGACAACACTGGAGGACATGAGCTGTCCAGGAGGTTCCTGGAATGTGTTGAGGATAACTTCCTTCTCCAAGTGATAGAGGAGCCAACAAGAAGTGCTGTGCTGGACTTTGTTCTCATCAACAGGGAGGGGCTGGTGGGGAAGGTGAAGTTCAGGGGCAGCTGGGCTGCTGTGACTGTGAATTGATGGGGTTTGAGATCCTTAGGGCAGTGAGAAGGGTGTGCAGCAAAGCTGACTGCACTTCAGGAGTCTTCAGACTTTGTAGAGTCCCATAGGATAATGCCCTGGAAGGAGGAAGGATCCAAGAAAGCTGGTTAGTATTCAAGGGTCCGAGCTCAGGAGTGATGTGTCCCAACAAAGAGGACGTCAGGCAAGTGCATCAGGGGGCCTGCGTGGATGAACAAGTTGATCCTGGACTAATTTAAAAGTGAGGCTTACAGAAAGCAGGGAAAGGTAGTCTGGGAGGAATACAGAGAACATGTCCAAGCAGCCAGGGTTCAGGTTATGAAAGCTAAAGCCCTGATAGAGTTAAACCTGGCCAGGGGACATCAAGGGCAACAAGAAAAGCTGCTATAGATATATGGGATAGAAAACAGAGTTTACAAATGTCCATATAAAAATAAATTTAAGGTGAAATGTGGGATGCATGTCCTATTTGGATGGTGGAGGTTAAAGGATGACTGAGCTTGAAACTTGTCTACTTTTTCCAATTGTGTGAGCTGGTCTGATAAGGTGCTGTCCTTTCCAGGAGGAGGAGGATATATTGCCTCCTGTTACAGACAGTATTGCAGAACCTGGTGAACAGATAAATGCTGGGATTGCTGTAGTAACTGAAGAAGTGGTGGAACCAGAGCCGTGTTCTAAAAGTCCCATATAATGCAGTATAATAACAATTATGATAAGGGAGAATTGCATTTAAACCACTGGATTTTCAGTTCACCCTGGCATGTGTACAAATGTACTGTTGGTGATAATATGTTGGTTTTTTGGATTAAGAAACAACTATTACATCCACATGGAAGGGAGCATAGGGTTGACAATCTAACAGCCCAGAATTAGGAAATACCCTACTAAATTAATGCAGTTGTTTTCAATTTGTAGTCCATAAATTTCTGAGTCTGTGTACAGCTTCTAAAGTTATCAGAAAAAGTAGTCAAAAGTCCAGACCTATTCTTAATGTGGGAACAGTGTGCTGTTTTCATAAAAGAAGAAAATTTTTAAAGTCCTGAAAGTTGAAAAAGGTTGAAAATCATGGAACTATAACATTAGAACAAAATTTCATGCTGATTTAAGGTTTACTGATTTCAATAATTCCAGCTTTACCTTGGCAAGTTGTTTCCTGCTTTGCCTCCTGCTTTGTTAAAAAAGCTGCATTATTTGATTTCTGGGTTGAATTGGCTAGTCTTAACTTATAGCTGCTGGTTCTTGAAATACTTCTGTCAGTAGATTGAAGACCCTTTATTAATAAATGTCTTTGAACTATGCAGGTATTTG
Source organism: Calyptomena viridis (assembly GCA_013390005.1). NCBI lineage: Eukaryota > Metazoa > Chordata > Aves > Passeriformes > Eurylaimidae > Calyptomena > Calyptomena viridis. The sequence continues at coordinate 23,971 of WEIV01012151.1, forward strand.
TAGGCTTTCTCTTCTTCGGGTTAAAATGGATACAGTTCCTTTTATTTTCTCATTCAGTCATGCATGTTTTTGTCTAATTTTGTGCAAGCTTCCAGTGTGTATCTTGAATTGGGGATAAGTGAACCAATTGTAATTCACTGTGGTTGTGAAACAGAACTAATATAATGCCTTCATTTCTCCTCTGTACTTTTCTATTAGAAGTATAAGAATATTCACAATTCTGGCCATAGTGTCATGCTGTGAGCTGTGCTCAGTTAATTATCCAAGTCCCTGTGATTGTTAAAGGTTATTGCTTCTGAGGTTAAAGTAAATGTTTGTAAGAGCTCTTTGTTACAGCAAAGTGACTCTATGGCTTGTAGTCCTTTCTTTTCAGTTTGCAAGAACTAACTGGAATGCTGGCCTTCTTTTTGTGGCATTGGCCAAGTAATGTATCTATTTCTGGGGGCAAAACCTGCAGACTCTGTTGAAAGAAGGGGGGTTTCTTAAGTTGTAATTAAGGCTGATGCTATCATGGAATGGAATAAGCAGGTGTGAGGCGATGGTTAGTGGTCCTTCAGATCCAGGTAGGTGATGAGCCAGTAGTTGGTGAGGGACAACAGCAGTGGGCAAGATTAAAAGTGAGTTCAGTACATTGGCATGGAAACTGTTACAGTGTCATAGGTGACATTTCAAAGATGCTCATGCTTCTGTACCACATCGTGGTGGTTTCAGTAACAAAAGAGCTCTGCAGTTGGTCCAGCTGTAGGATGTGGAAAGCTAAAATAACTTGCTGCACTAGCAAGGATACAAGACTTGGAATGCAGGGAAGAGGCTGTGTTAGATTAACCAGTTATGAACAAAGGAAAATATATCAAGCTCTTGAGGTCTGAGGAAGCCTCATGCTGTGAGGCAACAACAAGAGGTTGTGGTGGTGCAGAACATCAGGATAGCAACACTTGAGGAACGTAGCCTTGGCACTGGTCGTTGTAATGGATGGTAGAGATGTGGAAGCTGATCAGCTTTGCCATTACTCCCATTTTTCTCTACAGAATATACTTAGCAAGAGAGCAAATCAGCACAATCACAGTGCATCTGCCAGTCTAGACTTTGACGTGTTTCAGAGCAGTTTGAGCAAAGGGTGAAAAAGGCTAAAAAGCTCCACGTCCGTTTTCTTCAAAATTCTCTTGGCAAGTTATTTAGCAATCTTACATAGTTGTAAAATGGAAAGTATTTTATACATTGCTTTCTTTTTCCACAATTTTTCTGGCTTTGTTGTTTTTTTTTTTGTTTGTTTTTTTTTGGGGTTTTTTTTGGTTTTTTTTTGGCGTTGGTTTTTTGCGTTGGTTTGTTTTTATTTTATATATCTGCCATTTTTACTTAGTGCTGTGACTGACCAGTCTCAGAAGTACTGCAGTGTAACAAAGATAAACTGTACAATAGAGTTGGTATCTAGAAGTTAAACTAGAATTCCTTTTTCCTGTATTACTGAAATGAAATGCTATTGTTGAAAGATGCGACACCTGAGGATAGGAAGTTATAAGTTGGAAAATTAAGAACTATATATCCTAGATTACTGAAATTTGCAACTTCTTGTTGAGACCAGCAGATAAAGAAGTAATGGATGCTTTGAGTAACAAAATATGTTTGATATACCATTTAGAATATTTCTAATGGTACCTAGAAACTTATGCTGTAATTATTAACTGTGAGGTGAGAGTTTTAATTTTTGCATCCATCAGTTAGGGAACTTCTTGTCAGCTCTTGATTACTTGGTTCTAGTTTCTGTTGGACACACAGTATGACATTTTAGTGGATGGATACAAATTTCTAGTTCACAAATATGATATTTCAGAGATTCATTTGTATAAAAATTTGCCTTTTTACAATTTAATTGAAAAACCTATGAAACAGTAGAAGCTGAGGTGAAGGCAGCAAACTTACAAAATTACAGAAAGCAAACTGTACTTCTTGTTAAAATAGAGTTGCATTTTCTTAATCTAAGAGCTCATATTGATCTGAAATGGATCCATTTTATGTAACATGGATCACAGTGACAATACAAGGTTCTTACTCAGGTACTCTTTGATATGGCAGACAATGACATTATAAATTGCCACTTATTCTAAATCATCTGTTTAAAATCAGGAAAAATTGAAAAGGTCAGTAAAAATTTGCTTTTTAGAGGAAATATGGATAGAACAGCTCAATCTTTGAGGACACAAGTGTGGGAAACAGTAACATTTTTCTAATCTGTGAGAGCTGACAGTTTTAAGACCATGTAATCAGTAAGTTATTTTGAAAGTAGGACCCAAATATCCTTGATTCTAATCTTTGCTTTGCATGTCCAGCTAAATATTAATTGATGTGATCCTACTGCAGTGTGGTCTTCCAAGTTTCTTCTTGAATTCAGTAGTTTTATGCAGCTTGGTTTATTTAAATAGGTATGGTTATCTTTTGCATGCAGGCTTATCAGTACCAGCAGAACAGATCACTCCTCATGGTTCCACTGTACGGAAAACAGAAGCCAGAGTTGAAGAGGCATTTCGGAGCAAACAAAAACCCACGATGGCAGTATGGCCCAACTCTGCAAATAAATGTGCATGTAAGTACTTCAGGTGATAATTGTGCAAAATCAGAGGTCCTTAGAATGGCAGACATTTCAAATGTGTCTCTACTACTGCCTGCTGATTATCTACAGAAGTAATTTTATGCATGAAANGCATGAAATACACAGAACTTTAGAAAATAATCTTTTTCTGACTACAGAAATTTCTGCCCAGTAAGTTGTAAAGAAGCAAGATTTCATAAACTGTTTTTCTAATGCAATATGACTGTTATGCATTCTTCTTTGTAAAGTACTATTTTCAGTATAAGACAACTCTCATTCAATGAGTAGATCAATTTTATTGGTTTAATGAGTGTTCAGTTTTTTTTTTTTTTATTTTGTGTTTTGACAGGTATATACCTAAATAATG
>WEIV01012152.1:0-17009 GCA_013390005.1 Calyptomena viridis
GGGGTCTGGAACACAAGCTCTACGAAAGATCTGCTGAGGGAGATGGGGTTGTTTAGCCTGGAGAAGAGGAGGCTCAGGGGAGACCTTATTGCTCTCTACAACTGCCTGAAAGGAGGTTGTAGCCAGGTGGGGATCGGTCTCTTCTCCCAGGCAACCAGTGACAGAATGAGAGGACACAGTTTTAAGCTGCACCAAGAGAAGTTTAGGCTAGATATTAGGGAAAAATTCCTCACAGAAAGTGTGATTGGCCATTGGAACGGGCTGCCAAGGAAGGTGGTGGTGTGTCCGTCCCTGGAAGTATTTAAAAAAAGACTGGATGTGGCACTTAGTGACATGGTTTAGTTGGTGAGGTGGTGCTAGGTAATAGGTTAGACTTGACGATCTCAAAGGTCTTTTCCACCCTAGTTAATTCTGTGATTCTGTGTGATTCTATAGTAAAGTCTACCACTTGCATTATATCACTATGCTGATGGCACCATTGATTTTCATAGAACCTCTGAATTAAAATTACAAATATATATATATATTCTTGTTATTTTTGGTGACTCTCCATGATAATCTCGTATATCTATGGATATTCTTAAAGTTTCCTTTTTAGTCAGAAAACAAAGTTGGCACACATCTACTTTTATAGACATTACTATGTTCTTTATTAACATGATGTTCTAACTCAACAGAAGGCAGAGGGGGAGCACATATGAAAGGAACACATGTTCCAGAGAACATGTATGTACCTAGATGTATCTAAAAGAAGCAGTGGATTGAACAATTTACTTCAGAAATTCAGCGTTCAGTAGCCAAAGGTTGCAATCCTGATTTTTCTATAAACACAAAAGCAACTGATTAAGAAAAAACAAACACTAAAAAAAACAAAACAAAACAAACAACAAACCCCCCACAAACAAAAACAGAAAACCCCAATTCAAACAGAACATACTTTGAGAAAGAAACCCCTGATATTTCATGCCAATATCAAAGATTACTACTTCCTAATTGCCATCAGTTTGTTGTTGTCAGAGGTTGGGATGAAAACTCTCAGGGAAAAAAATTCACCATAGGGAAAAAGAGGAACATACTGTATTCTGTCTCCTGGTGCACCACGTATTGGAAACCTTCAGAAAAAGTTAAAGGATTTGGTGAACAAAGTTGATCCAATATCATAGTTTCTGATCCAATATCAGAACTACAGCTTGATCTCCAATAGTGCAATTTACACAATAAAATAACTTTGTCAACTTAAGAAGGTCCTGTTCTTGCCCTCTTTCTCCCCGTCTTTGATCTCTTGTCCTTACTCCTATTCAATACTCTGTGTTGAACAATTGGTTTTGCAGATCATTCCGAAAACATCCAATTTTTATCTAATTTTTAAAGGACTGAATGAAATTAATTTCTGAATCTAGTATAACTTTTCAAATTCATAGACTAATTTATGCTTGAAGTGATCTCAGGATTTCATCTGGTCCAATTCTTTACTTATATGTTAGTGTGTAGCAGAATAAATTCTGCCAGAATATCTGGAAAGATGTTGAAATAAGTACTACTGAAAGCTCCTCTTAGAACCATTTTCCCTGTCAAGTCCATGTAGTGTGTCACCTTTTCTTGAAGAGACCATGCAGAAAGAACATGAGTCTGACACACATCCAATATATGCAGAGTTTTTCTTGTGTCTCCAAACTCTGTGAGCAAATTTCCTTCCAAGTTTTTTGCCACTTGGGACTGAGTGCTCTAGATAGAACATGAGATTGATTTCATCCTCACACGCCTTGAGCACCAGCTTGGTAGCAAGGCCGAGCCAGACTTTTATTAACATATCTCCTTTTCCTTCTTAGCAGATTAGTCCATGCTTGCCCCCTGCCTATATACTTGAGGTGGTCTTTGTGGGCTTGTCAATGTAAGCGAGGTTGCTTTGATGAGATCTCATTAGCACCTGCTGGCCTTCAAAGTGCTAGCACTTAGAAATTGTAGCTATCAAAACAACATAGAGCCACTCTTTCTCCACTGTCCTGTACTCCTCATGCATCAGAGTAAAGCAAGTGCAACACGAAATCAAATGCTATCACTAGTTTCATGAAATATGAAGTCACTAGTTTCATCCCCTTAAACTCATTCAGATACATTCCTTTGCTTCACCTTGATATGCATCTTCTTGATCTATGTGGAACATAATAACATAAGACTTCGACTAAACATGTGCTTGCTGGATAAATTACTATCTCAAGACCATATTCTCATACTGTTTATGTAGATAGAGATCCAAAATGATCCTATGAATGTAAGTAAGATTGAAATACTCCACTTCTTTTTTGCCTCACTTTCTTCACTGTATTTAATTCTTCAAAAACTTCTTTATAATAGACAGTAAAAGAATCACTCTGTTCTTTTCCAGATCTCATACCACTGCTTCGATTTTCACGGCAGCAGATGTTTTTTTCATTTTGATCAGATTATCCAACTAGTTGTCTATTCCATCAGGGAAGGAGATCCAGAGCTAACTGCCTGCAGCTGGGCTTTTCTCATCAATCTACATGGAAAACCTGTGCTCCCAAACACAGCAGCACAATGAAAGATGCAAATGTAAATGAGAACTAAAATGTAAAATGAGAACTAAAAGCATGTTGCACTGAATAATAGCTTAAACGACAGTTTATTGTTTGCTGGTGTTAACTTGTGCAGGGTCTGTCTAGAGGACTAACAGTAACAAACATGCCTGTTAGACTGAGGGATGAAGAACTGCAGTGTTTTAGTGCCTTCTTGTGCTGATGTCTAGAAGTGCAGGTAAGATGTATTTCATTTTGCTCAGACACAATGAAGGAGCCAATTTCTGATGCATTTTTCAGCTCTTTGCTAATAATGCCCAATAGCAACCTAAAATTTCTCAGAGAAAGATTTTTTTCTTCAGTAACAGAAAAGCATTTTAACTCAGTCAGCAGCCAGCTGTGGCTCAAAAAACCCAGACAAACTACTTTTATATTAAAAATGTCTGTGCTAGAAAAAGCTGTTGTCTGGGAAGGTGTGATGCTATAAGAATTGCTGTTGGTCCCTCAAACCCCACAAATATCCTTCCCAGACTTGTACCCAGACAAAGTCAATCACATAGAAAAGTCTCTCTCCATTGTGAGCTGGACATTCAGGTCAGTGATATGAATAGAATTTGGGCAAACCTCATACCCATATAATCATGCAAGGGGAGAAAGTTGGAAGTAAGTTAGAAGGACTAAGAAAAGGAGAGCTGAATTGAATGTACAATGTCATCACATTGCTCCTAAATGCCAATGACAGCACCATTTCTCCCAGTAGGCTCAGAATGCAGGACCTAATCCTCTCCTTTGGGCATAACCATGACAACTCCCAACCCAGTTCCCTGCTCCCAGAGCAAGAGCACAAACAGACATAAGGGCAAAATTGTTCTAGCTCCATCTTCTTTTTACCTGTCCAGATAATTGGGAAATGCAGAGAAGTTAAATTTTTATAGAGTTATGCTTGCTTTGCAATATGAGAGCAATCGCTCCTTTCATCAAATCCCTACCTTCAGGATTGCAATATCCAATCAGGTTTCACTGAAGTATATGGTCAAAAGGCTTAAGAAACAGAAGGCAAGTAAGATAACTAAATCCATTTTTTCAGTAACTCATTTTCAAATTTTCAGGCTACACATCAAAAGTGTCGCTGTTTGAGAATTTCTTATAGTATGAAAAAGTAGTTTTCTTCCTGTCTTTCTTATTATGGAATTTTCCATTTTCTCCTGAAATATGTTGCAGGGAGAAACAGTGGTGATAAGATAACATACCTTTCTGAGGTATAAGTCTGCTACATACTGTATGAAATATGATAGTAAATATAATGGTTTAAAATTATAGAAAAGAAAATACATAGAGAGTCTGGAAACATGGATCAGAGGCATAGTCTGCTAATCTTTGAAACTTGCTCAAAGAAAATCCAGGAGGAAAATCCAGCTCATGAATCATTTTGAGTGCAGTGGCATTTTGAAAAGTAGCTGGGTGACACTGATGTGTTGAAGATTGCTGTGACTCATTTATTTCTCAGGCCTATACTCTCAAGTAAGATGATAGCTGTCAGCCCTGAACATGCTATGAACATGAGAGCTAAAATACAGGCTTGATTATTTCCACTTTGCACATTATCATCAGCAATAAATATTATCCCATGGGAATTACATCTCCTCTGTAACTTTGCACAGGTGCAGTTGATAGAGGCATTGGAAACATTTCTTCTGCTGAGCTATGAGACCGAATGGGTCCTACAGCTCAATCTCCCTCCATACAGCCTTCCAGGACCACAAAAAATAAAAAAAGCAGGAACACAGGTTCAAGGTTTACTCTAAATTAAATATCCTTACATTTTCCTGCACAGGAAATAGTAATTTGCTCACAGAGGATAGACATAAAAGACTTACTTACATTCCCAGATATAATTACTATTACATTCTCTACCACCTTAGGATGTACTTCAGATTATGCTTATGAAGAAACTACTTTTAAAGGCTTTACTTATTTCATTTAGGGTATTCTGTCACTAGTTTTCCATCAGGCCTCCAGCAAGCTAATCAATTACAACGTCTTTGGAACAACAACAAAAAATCCCAATCCATTTGGGTCACTGTGCAAAATAAAAATGTCATTACTGTGGAAGTGCCTTTGTCCAAAGACACAAATATGCTTCAGCCTGGAGCCAGGTTTCTGCAGGTCAAGACATCAGCTGATGTCAGTTTGGAGGAAGTTATTCTATTTTGCAGTAAAATGGAAAGAGAAGATGTCAGTTCTCCTAACAGAATAATTGTTTTCTTGTTCCAAATAAAGGCCTACCTACTGGCAATGCATTTCACTACTAATTTTCTTAGCATTTTCTTCAGTTCTGTTTTCCACTATGATAACGAATGGTTTCAAAAACTGTTCTAAATCACAGTACAAACAAGCTTCCGTGGAGGATGTTCATTTGTAGTTTTGATTCTCAACATGTATTTAGACTACTTTCGGGGTAACACAAAGATAAATTCAGAACTTGTAATTTCAGATGCATCTTTATACAAGATTATAGAAAAATTTAGAGGAGAAATAACGTCTTCTGTTCTTTAGTATTGACCAAGATCATTCTTAGAAATGTCTGCAGTAGCTTATGTATATATATATTTATATATACAGACCTATGTATGAGTGCTCTGTTAAAGCTCGCATTCCAACCCAGTAGAGGGCAATATAAGCATATACTCAAAAGCATATACTCAAAAGTATATACTCAAAAGTATTATGTAAAGCCAGAGATTTCCTACTTCACATTTGAGTTGCTAATTACTTAGAAAGAACAAGTAATGCCCTCCCTTCTATGAGAGAAATAGGCAGTCTATGGAAAAGAAAGGCATGCACTGTTCTTCCTGTGCATTGAACTACGAACAATAAGTAATGGGTGGAAATTAGAACCAGGTAAATAATTCTTAAGCATAAGAGAACGTCTTCTAATTGCAAGGACAGTTCAGCGTCAAAATCTATTTCCTGATTGTGGAATATTTATCAAATCCACAAAAATAACCTCTACTCTTGGTTTTGGAAGAGGAATGCTATTACTTAATAACTGTGTAAAGATTACATAATAGACACATCCCTAAACAGGTGAAGAATAGTATCAGTTTCAGAAATTACCTTTGATCTATGTGCACACTTAGGTCAATAGGGTCAGATATAAGTTTACAGTTACATGCAGCAATCAAGAAATTATCTCTAAGGAAAACAGAAAAGTACAGAACTAGGAGATGCAATAAAGTTACTTTAATTAAAGGTCTTATTCTTGTTCAATCCTTTTTCTGTAAAGTTCAAATTACATCTGATTTTTTGATAAAAATTTTTAAAAGGAGAGAAGAAAGAGAATCTCTTATTATTATCCTTTCTTTCAAGAAAACCATTGTGAATATAGCATTCAGAATAATGTGCAGGCTACTTTATCTCCTAAAAGTTTTTAAGTTGGCTAATATAAATGTGTTATAAAACTCTACCTTCAGAACAGTAGTATGATAATTGCTATCACATATTACAATTCCCTCTGCTGACACAAAGTTATAAGTCAGTCTTCCCTCAACGTGTCTCAAATCTCACTAAATCTCTGGAGAACTGACAATGTACATACCTTAAGGAATAATAAACTGCTAAAAAAGGGGAAATTAAATAACACGGTCATTCAAAATAACCTCAAGTAGCAGATTAATCATACATAGAATCATAGAATGGCCTGGGTTGGAAGGGACCTTAAAGATCGTGTAGTTCCAACCACTCTGTCCTTGGCAAGCTCACCTCCCACTAGACCACAATGTATTGCATATGTCATACTTTAGTCATAAAGTGAATCTACACTCCTACAGCAGAATTAGAAAGAATAGATGTAAAATGTACTTTGCATTTACACCTGGGCAAAGCTCCTTCTTTCATTTTGTGTTCTTTTTTGATTGTTGATATTCAGAGGCCAAAAACACAGGCACAGTGGCTAAAGAGGAGGAAGCTTGAGGTTCAAAGCAAGAGAAGTTGAACAAGTGGATAGGAGAAAGCAAAGGGAAAACTAAGAAAAAGAAAACAGCAGGATATGGAAAGAGCAGGTGAGTATCTGAGCTCCCTTTAATTCACACCATTCTAGAGGTGTGCAAGCCCCTGAGGGAAACAGTAAAAGGTATTCATTATAACAGATATAGTTTATTAATCTAGCCTTGGAAGAAAAATTGATTTTTCTTAAAGAGGAAGGAAAAAGTCATTTACAGAAACATATCTCCATGGAATACAATTCATGCATGGAAAGTACTACTGCAGGCTATTCTATAGGAAAAGTTGCATGGTGGAAAACAACCTTCTGTGAAAAAGATCGGTTTTGCAGCTTAGTCTGGTATAGACAACACTGCAATTGTTACCTGTGTCTGTTTTCATAATTTGAAGTATACAGCAATCATCAACTACATTTTTGAAGAAAATAATTCTGTGACATTATGTAAGCAGTCCTCCATTAAGGGAACAGAATTAGAGGAAACTGGCTTAGAGGAACCTGGGACAGCAGGAGAAGTAGTGTCTTTGCACTTTTTTCCTTTGTTTACCATTGAATCATAGAATCATAGAATGATTTGGGTTGGAAGAGACCTTAAACTTCCAACCTGCTTTCCATGGGCAGGCACACCCTGCACTAGACCATTCCCAAAGTCCCACACAGCCTGGCCTGCAACACTTGCAGGGATGAGGCATTCACAGCTTCTCTGGGCAACCTGCTCCAGTGTCTGGGGATCTGTACTGCAGAAGGTGGTGTTCTTTGGATACGAAAAGCTTAATTGTGCTGACCCTTCACTGTTCAGGCCATTCAAGGCAATTAGTCTTACCTAATTTTAGATATATGTATGTAGAAACCTTATCTGAATTATTTCTGCTTCTTTCACTAGATAATGGAAGGAGATAGGCAGAGGTGTTCATTCAATCCTAAAATTGTGGCTATAATACAAGCAATGCCTTTCAGGAGATGCCCCAGTTTCGCCAATGACTACAGGGAGAGCTATAAGTATTTTAGATCAGATAATGAACTTTCAAACAGTTGCAGAATCACAGAATCCCAAAATGGGTAAGGTTGGAAGGCTTTATTTTATTTTTAACAGATAAATTTTCACTCATTTCTGTGACTAAATGTTTTATGTATTGAAATGTGCAGTCATTTCCATAATTCTGGTGGCATTAACATCATTTCTTGTGACAATTAATTTCAGAAAGCAGCTTGAAAGAGATTACTTTCTGCTAAACAATTATTTTTCCAGAATTGTGAAATTAACTTATTGCAAGAATTTCTCTGCTTGTCTGATGATGACAATTAAGTCAATATGAGTCACATGAGAAAATAATAGTTTATAGTTCTGAAAGGTAATGCCCTGAAACTCTGAAGAGAGACATTTTCCCTCTTAGCATGCAGTTTTATTTATGATAGCTTTGAAACAGTAGGTTTTATAAGTTTTTAAAGAGCTGTTAAAAAGCCTAGGACCCTGATATATCATAATACTGATTTTTCAGGAGATCTTAGAAGAAAAGCAAATTGCAAAGATTTTGAAGAAAAACTATGTTGTGCCAATAATTAGAAAGTATAAATAGAAATTATGCACCTAGTGATAGGTCTTTCATGAAAATATAATGCAACAGTTCAAGCTGGACCTAGTTAATAAAAAAGGTCAGCAGATTCATCAATATGGTTCATTAAAAAAAAAAAGGAAAATTACAAGTTTTTATTATACTGGTAGATGGCAATGTAATATACCTCATTTTCTGGAAGACATTCTATTCATCTTACAAAACTAAAGTAGACTACAAAATAAACCCTGCAAACATTAAATTCATTAAACTTGATGGACTTACTGTTATATTTTGAGATATGTCTATAGGTAATTACCTCTGGAAGTCTGTGTTTGTGTTTCCAGCACAAACCAGCTCTTAGTATTAATGAAATTAGCACCTTTATCTGTAAATTGGCAGAAAACATACAACAATTACTAATAAATTGTGCAAGTGAATGCAATGGTCTAGGGGAGGCCAAATGAAGAGTGAGCTAGACAGTCTTCAAAATCCACAAGCAAACTTGAAATATGCATTTAATAGGACCAAATGAGAATTCACCTGTCTGACAACAAAGCAAATAACGCATGCTTTCAGACATGACACTCTTAAAAACTTATCTGGGATTCATGGAGGTTAATCAAATAAACATGAGCCTTCATAATAGCTCTGTCACCAGGAGGGCTAACACCCTGTGTTACAGAAACTTGGGTCTATAAGCTCACCCTTACAATGAGTGCAGACATGAGAAACAGCTCAGCTGATATTAGGACAGCCTCTAAAAATAAAAAATGAAAAAAAGGAATGTGGGAAGGAGGTGGATAGTTTGGATTTATTTAAAAAAAAAGAAAACTAGAAACTGGATCACAACTCACGTCACCCATGGATCAGTAAGAACCCCAACACAAACATTCATGAAACATCTCAGCCACCTCCCTCCCCTTCCCCAGTGTTAATGAGCCTAGATATCACTCCCAGTCCTGCCAGGATGAGGTGGGCTCCTTTGGGAGCCTCTGCCCAGCCAGGCAGAAGCACATCAACATGGTGGCCTAAAGGGTGAGCCAGGACCACAAAAACAGCTGTCAAAGCTGACCAGCTGATTCTGGCATTGATAGACAAAAGATGCACTGCTCTCTTCTTGCTAAACTTTTTCCTTCTTCTGTGGAATTGTTCATTTCAAAGAAAAGTCAAGGGCATTTTCTGAAAATGTGCTTTATGGAAATTATTTCTGAATCTTTTTCAATCATATTTTTCATGCGCACCTCATACTACACTAAACATACCATTTTTAGTTAATTTCCAAGAAAAGAGGACAGAGCTAGAAAGGTTATAATATCTTTGTATTTAGCAGTGATCTGCCTGAAATACAGTTGCCATGCTGATTTTTTGGCCATTGCAGTGCAAGGAGAGAATATTGCTACATTGCTGACAACTTATAGTAAATCCACAAAGATGGTTAAAGGACTGGGAAACAAGCATTTTCATCAAGGATTAAGAAAAGATTGAATTTGGACACGTAATATTATCACAGAGTAAGATTAGCTATAGGCATCTGATCGTGTCTTAAAATAATTTTGGCAATGGATATTTGTAACAGCAGAATGAAATATAGCAAAGCTTGATGAAGAAGAAGCTAGAGAAGTTCACAAATGTGCAAAAAAGAAGGTATCAAAAAATCTCTGAGCAGTTGTATTCTATTATCTGTCACTGAAATTATTCAAATCAAGGTAATTTATCCATACAAGATATGTGTTCTAGTTCAAAATATATTAGTTACAGTATATACATCAAACTTTATCTTATGAAAGCTAACATTATACTGTGGCTTTATCAACTAAGTCAACAAGATTTCCAAAGTAGCTCAACTAGAATTGTGTAGGGTTTATTCAGAAAATAAACTGTGTTACAAAGGAAGGATGGAATCAAATAAAAGGTTTTTCACTTTCTAATTTATATACTACACATTTGTGGTACGATTTATACAATACACATTTATATAATACACATTTGTATCGTAACTTCTGTCTCAATCTGTATGATGTTTTGTGCTTGCACAGCAATTGACAGGACAGCACTAATGTTTGCCCTATTTAGACCCTCTAGCACTCCTTTGAAGGTAGTAGGTGACTGTTCAGCCTAACCTATTGAATGACTCCTTTGACACAACAGAATGATTTTATTAATAAACCACCCACTTGCACAATAGTCATCGTTATAGTGAAGCCATATAGGGCAATTCACCAATGAATATCCTTATAAATGTATAAATAAATATATCTTTATTTTAAATTTATTTGGGCATCATTCCATCATTGTAGGTGACATCAGTTTGGAAGGTTAAATCCTATTTTCAAAAGTCCTTTACACTCTAACCCTCAAAGGAATTTAAGTCTCTAAGAGTCATTAAGATGACAGAGATGTAATGCAGTAATTATCTCTAGTTAGTAAATCTACATCACTGTTGAAAATACGACTGGGCCAACTGAATCACTCAGGGAACATCAAGTATATAAAAACTACTAAATTCTGTTTCTCAACGTAATAGCAAACGCTTACATATGGATTGTCTGATTCTCCAGTAACCATAGCTTGTCATTAAACTATTTGTCAAACTGTAGAAAAGTTTAGAATTCCATAAAGTACATGAACTTTATTTACTAAAACTTAAAGATGTGATCCAGGTCAATATTACAAAAAATGTCTGTGTGATCTGGTTAAGAACTATATTTTTTATTTATCTCTAAGGAACTAGTGTTCATAATTATCAAATCTCTTTTTGGGCAGATGTGCAGTGTAATATTCTCATTTCTTTCATGTAGGAACTAAATCCACTTCTATGTTACTTGTTGATCTTCTCAGTCCTGTTTCTGAGTAACAAACAGCAAAGGCCACATTCTGAAATCCTTATTCATTAGATTTGCATTTTGACTGTACTTGATAGCACTGCAGAAAAAAGTTCCTGAGGACCATAGGAAAGTCCTTGTCACTGATAACCCCACTAGATCTAGCATTAAAAGACACATTAATTAACTTGTAGAAAAATGAAGGGGCAAATAAAAAAGCGCTGATACAGTTGATTGGATTACTATCATTATTAGAAATACTTTCAGAGAAAGAATAACATTGCCTTAAGAGAAGCAGTTTCACTGCTGACTTCAAATCTTGTGGGTGCATGCTGCTACCATTACCTTACCAGTACAGAGGCAGGGTGGGTCACCCATAGCCCTTTGCCAAAGTGCTTTTCTGGTAAAGCAACTATCCAGAGAAGAAAGAGAAAAAAATTTATTCATGTAAAAATGTGCATAGTTCTAATGCAAGGAGAAACTCAGCATTCTCAGGTAACATATCGGTGCCCTTGATTCCATGAACTTCCATTCAGGCCTTTGAATTTACAGCTTGTGGGGAGGCCATTGAGTTGAGTAATGCTGTTTTGGAATTACGGGATTAATGATTAATGGTGGCTTGACACTGACAGCTTCCTTACTGCAAAATTTTTGAGGCTTCAGAAGTTTTGTTCATATCACATCGGCATGAAAGGAAAGCCTTCAGATGATTTACAAACAAACAAATAAAGAGAATCATAGTGATGACTCTATTTATGATCAAAAGGCTCTTCTTTTCCACGCAAGTTTTCTTCATTCCCTTGGAACGGATTAGAGACTGTATGCTGAACTGCAAAGAAGTTTACCATTGAATAAGTTACCAAAACCAGTACCTCTAAAGACATTTTGTTTTCAGTAGAACAATGTTTTACGTCAAAAATAAAATTTCCTGAAAGTATTCTGCCTGTTCACTTGAAGAATTAGACAATAGTCCAAGGTGCTTTGATAGCTCAGAGCCCTAGATATGTCATGACTGTAATTAGCTAAAACATAAGAGCACACATGGTATTTGGCTCTGAGATTATGCTTTTAATTGCTTCATAGGTAAAACAATAACAAATGTACGTCTCTTTTTGGATTACCAAGAGCATTCAAGACTATCTAACAAATCATTTTCAAAATGCTCACAGGTAAAAACCTCAAATAGAATCTCTCAAACTCTGTTTGGAGATATTCTCATGCACCTGAAAATATTTCATTAGAACCATTAGATTTGCCATGTGTTCCTCATTCTTCATTTGCATCCTTAAAATAGCCTGTTTTGATTGGAAGTGACTGACAAATACAACAGAACTAGGTTTCAGGTATTCTGATTTAACCTCAGATGGCAATTAAGAACCATGCAGTTGCTCACTCACACTTCCCCCAGGTGGAATGGGGAGGAGAATCAGCAAAAAAAAAAAAAAATAGGTAAACTCTTGGGTTGAGATAAAAGCAGTTTAAGAATTGAAATGAAATAAAATATAAGAATAATAGTAATTATAGTATGAGTGGCTATCAATCTTAGGGCATATACACATTCAAAATTAACATTTAGTCTCAGATTGTTGAAAATATATGACAATATATGTATAATAAATTGCAGTAATAATTTAGTAAATGGGTAACCTTCAATTTAAAATCATTTGCAAATATATTTAGATTGGTTCTGTCAGAAGTCAGCCTTCAAAGACTTTCAGCAAGTGAGCAAAAAATTTGTTCTGAAATTTTTTCTCTCACAGAAATAAAAGTTCTTTTATTTCTTTTTTTTCCGTTCTGTGTGATGTCTTACCACAATCTTTTCTATTGCATTGGTAAAATCTTGGTAGTAAATTGATAGTAAATGCTGTTCCGAACAACTACAAAAGAATGTGTGATCAACCTTTGCACCGAATTGATCAGAAATTCATAATATAAATAATTTTAATTAGTCCTTTCAATAGTCTATTTCTTAAATTTGGTACAGATAATCAGTTACTATACTAGTGTAGCCCAGCAACAATTAACATTCAGCTTCCTGGCACTAATCGCCGGAACCATCGTTTGCTTCCTAGTATTTAGGGCAGTCCTTGGAAATAATGTGATGCAGCACTCAAGAGCGTTCAACCAATTAGCGTACTTGGATGAGTGAGCTTTCCAAGCTATCTGATTTTAAAAGTGGGTGCCTCATGCTGTGCAATATTCTCTCTGCTGAATTTCTGAAAGACTGTTCCATTAAATGATGAGACTGGAGAAGAAAACTGCAATCAGAATGCATTAACCTGAAATGAAGTTCTGCTAGTCAGTCAAAAAACATAGATGCTACTGAAAGAAAGGGAGAAAAGGGTCTAGTTGTAGTTGTGAATTTTTCTTTCCATTCCAAATGCCAGATTTGCACTATGATAGCAAATATGTAAAGAATAGGCTAACTATTGTTGTGCTACAACCAGAATTAACCTTTCAGAATGTTTTGTGCGATCATCCTAAATTTATACAGTAACGCAGTTTTACATTTGTGTAGTGGATAGAATGAGGGTTACACTCTCTATCTTGTTTTGCTTACAATTAAATTCAGAAGTCTCTGGATGCCAGGTTCTTCTTAAAAATTATTATTAAAGATTTACATTTCATTAAAAAAACATCCCAGAAGTTTTAGGAAAAATTTTCAACATGTTCACAACACAGCTGAAAATTCCTGTTAATTAATATCTGCCATTAAACCGCAGATGTTTTACCTTAATTAGCAATGCTTCCTGCATGTCAGATAAATTTGCACATAGCACTTTAAAAAATATATCTGTCATTCAAAGTCATGCTGTTAAGCAGAACCTGCAAATTATGACCTGTTTATTCTTAGGAGGCTTTTATCTAATGCACTGGGTAAGTGTCTGATTTATATATTTGGGTTGGTTAAGTTTATAATCTACTAATAACATAGTATTTAACTAGAAAAATCTCAATTAAAACACAAGTTTAGGGGTTTTTCTAAAGTACTTGAAAATCATTAATCTATGATCTGATAGGGGAATGAGATCTATAATATATCATCAGAAATAATTGCACGGTCTTAATCTAGATGATGAAGCAAACTCATTCATGTCAATGCTTTCTACCTTGCATCTTAAAAATAAGATGTATGTATCTGTGAACAGTTTGGGTTTGGTTTTTTTAATCAGAAAAAAACCAAAACTACAAAAATGCCTTGTGAAATACATCGTGCAATTTTCTGTGTGCAAAGTAATTTATTATTTCCTATTTTTTCCTGTTAATTTTTAAGATCTATTTGATCTTAAGTTATAAGTTCTATGAGACTCTTCCTTAGTTCCTTTAAAAATCTGGAGTTTTTGGAGAGATAGAAATGTGTAAAAGACTGAAGCCAGTTAGTGGATGTTACTTGCTTTATATTTACATGGTCCTGTGCTGCTAAACTGCAATCCACCTGAATATTATGAATTTCTACATCTATATGGCCACATTCAACTTACTGTGAATTGCCTCCCATTTCCTAGGTCCAGATACATTTCTTGGCATCATCCTGTATTGGAAACATATCTGGGCATTGTTAAATCCCACTCATACTCACATGCCTTCATCTCATAAAAAAAAAAAGTGAGTATATGCTAGGGACAGGAGCCACTGTAGAATACCTTAAAAATTACATCTAAGCATAGCTTATTTGCCCATCCATGGAGAGGATTTTTTTTTCTCTATGTTGATGAGTGACAAGTGTCAGGATCACTCTAATAATACTGTGATTAAAAGCCCCAATATATTTACTCCATTTTCAGTCAACCAGTATAATCAGTGTTAGTTGCTCTGAACAGGAGTATTTCTTCCGGTCTTTCTGCCCCAAATATGACATCTTCATTTCAGAGACCACCTATAAGCTATGCAAACACCTGTCAGACTGGCCCCATCTTAAGAGAACCCCCCCATGCACAAGCCTAGAATGCCTAAGTTGTACTCCCCAAATGCAAATACAAAGCTGAGTACTGGTAGCTCTCATTATGACTGTTGCTTCCACCACTGAATGGAATTAGCTGCAGATTTTCCTTTCAAACAAACAAAAAAGAAACAATGACAACCAAAAACCCTAAAATTGATTTGGAAGAAGTTATTGTAAGGAGCCAGCATGTGAGATGCCTACATGAGGTGCTTTCAATAGATTTTGCTCTTTCAGTGATGGGGAAGGTCACTTTCAGCTTATAAAAACCCCACGAGTTGATGTGAAAAACAATAGAGTTCAAAATACCTAGTAGTTCCCTGAGATGTAGGAGATCAAGGAAAATTTGCAGAATATTTCTTATGTCCTGAAGATCAAATCTCTCAAGAAGATACCACACAACAAAAGGTAAGCAGCAATGTGGAGAATAACAAAAAAAAAAACAAAACCACCAAACAAAAAAACCAACCAAACAAAAAAAAAACCAAACAAAAAAAAACAAACAAAACAAAACAAAAGCATCCTTCTAAGAACTATAGAACATAGGAGATGTTAAAAGCTAAAGCTTTCTGCAGTAGTTCTGTCTTCCTGGAAGATGCTGATTTGTCACAAGCCTCCTCATCAAAGGAATCCAAAAGAAGATTTCTACCTGGAGGTGCTAGCTCAGTCCTCCTGCCTTCATCAGGATCCATATGGCAAGTTTTTTACTGCATCTGGTAATGGAATTGAATGGTCTGAGACATACATGCTCTTTTCTGAGCCTTTGTTGTGGTCTGAGCCAGTCCTGCAGACCAAAGCATGTAGGTGGTATGTGGCTTCCTCAGCTTCTAACATAGTTCTGATTAATTTCTTTCCCTAGTGTATACTTATGAAAAAGAGAAACACATGGGTCTCCTTTCCCACTTCAATCATCCCAATCAAGTCACTCCTTTGATCAACATCACAAATCACAGTACATTGCATATTCTACAGCAAATAAGTGAAGGGTGTGCTGTAGATTGATATCCAAATGGCACATAAAAGATCTAGAGCACAGATCAAAGAGAAGAATGTTATTTTTTGGCTTGTCAGTAGTCTTGTGTTGTACTGTATTACTCCTTTATATCTTTGTCTAACAAGAGTTCTGAAGACAGGCAGTCTCAAAGAACTTCTAGAGGAAAACTAATTTTCTGTTCCTTATCAGTTTTATCTGTTGACTACTCAGAAAGCTATCATGGAAACCTTTTATTGAATCTGTTTTCTAATCTGATCACAAACAGATGACGAGGGATGAAAATATGTATCCACGCAAGGAATATCTAAAACCATCACTGTGCTTTGGGTCACACAACCTCATTTTTCAGCCCATTAAGTGTATATATATTGTTTCCATTATCATGGTGCTTATATATGGCTTTAATTATCATGCTCCCTCTGGCGAGACACAAAAGTTCTGCCATCCCCTTCACAGATGGGAAATTTCAGTATCTAAAGATTAAGACCAACACTGAGCTTCTTTTGCTCTATTCTCTCTGCAAGATATGTTATGCCCTGCAAGGATCCCACATCAGCTACCATTCTGAAATCTAAACCATCACATATCAATAAGTCTGTTCCTACCACATGTTTGTCAGTTAGCAAGTAGTCCTATTCGAGCTCTTCTGAAAACTAATAGCATAGCCCTGCTGTTCATTCAGTTCCTTCCGAAGCATTTAAAGCCTTCATTTATGTGAGTATTGAGGGGTTTGGGGGTTGTTTTGATTTATTTTTGATTATTTTTATTTTTATTTTTATGGAGGGGATGACTTTAGCATTATTTTTTGTTTTGCCTAAATAATCACAGAATGGGTAGGGTTGTGTTTTGGGTTTTCTGGGGCCAGGTTTTGGTAGTAAGGGGGCTATAGGGGGGGCCTTCTTTGAGAAGGTGCTGGAAGCTTCCCCCATGTCCAGCAGAGCCAATTCCAGCTGGCTCCAGACCGGACCCACCACTGGCGAAGGCTGAGCCAATCAGGAGTGACAGTAACACCTCTGTGGTAACATATTTAAGAAGGAAGGAAAAAAAGCTAAGAGGTAGATGAAAATTGCAGCTAGAGAAGAGCAGAGTGAGAACATGTAAACAACGATGCAGACATCGTTGAGGTCAGTGGAGAAGGAAGGGAAGGAGGTGCTCCAGGA
>WEIV01012152.1:17202-34311 GCA_013390005.1 Calyptomena viridis
AAGGAGGCTGTGACCCCGTGGGAGGCCCATGTTGAAGCAGGGTCCTGGCAGGGACCTGCTGACCTGTGGGTAGAGGAGCCCACGCCGGAGTAGAACTTGTGGCCTGTGGGGGACCCACACTGGAGCAGCCTGTGCCTGAAGGACTGCACCCTGTGGAAAAGTGCCCCATGTGGCAGAGGTGACTGAAGAACTGTTGCCTGTGGGATGGCTTCACACTGGAGCAGTTCGTGAAGGACTGTCTCCTGTGGGACAGATTCCATGGGAAGCAGTGGAAGGACTCTCTCTGAGCAGCGGCAAAAACAACTGACCGTAAACTCCATTCCCTGCCTCCCTGCACCACTTGGGGGGGAAGAAGTAGAATTTGGAAGCAGTGGGGTGGGGGTAAGGTGTCTTTAAGATATATTTTGCTTCTCATTCTTAAGCTCCAGTTCTGTTAGTAATAAATTCAATTAATATCCCCACTTTGAGGCTGTTTTGCTGTGATGGTAATCCGTAAGGGGTCTCTCATGGTCCTTATCTCAACTCATGAAACCCTTTGTTATATTTTGTCTCCTCTGTCCATTTGCAGAGGGGAGTGAGAGAATGGCTNGCTCTTTCTAGTGCACGCCAGGATACCATTGGCCCTCTTGGCCACAAAGGCACACTGCTGGCTCATGGAAAACTTGTTGTCCACCAGGACACTCAGGTACTTCTCAACAGAGCTGTTTTCAGCAGGTCAACCCCCAGCCTGTCCTGTTGCCTGGGGTTACTCTTCCCCAGGTGCAGGACCCTGTATTGGCCTTTGTTGAACTTCAGACAGTTCTTCTCTGCCCATCTCTCCAAACTTTTGAGGTTCTTCTAAAGGGCTGCACAGTTCTCTGGGGTATCAGCTCTCCTTCCAGCTTTGTGTCATCAGTGATCTTCCTGAAGAGGCATCTGTCCCTTCATCCATATCATTGATGAATAAGTTAAGCAATATTGGTCCCAGTATTGAACTTTGGGGGGCACCTCTAATGATAGGCCTCCAACCAGACCCTATGCCACTGATGGTCACCCTCCGGGATCTGCTGCGCTTTCTTTCTCAGAAATCCTATGCTTTCTTTCTCTTTTGTACATTTCAGACTTTACAGGCACAGATGGTCCACTCATATATGAAAAATTAACCACATGAAATAGCTTATTTGAGTAAAAGAAAGTATATGAATAACTGGAGAATCATGGCTTCAGTGTGCACATCATAAATCAGGAGAGGGCTGTCTGCAGCTTCTGCTGGGATGACAGTGGACATCTAAGGAGCTATCAGACACCTCCTTTCCAGGCTTTTTAGGAGTGGTCTACATCCCAAGGCACATATCTATTCAGTAAAAGAGAAATGCAGGCACTTCTTCCTGTGCTTCTGTTTCTCAGATTGAGGTTTGTGAATGCTTACAGTGGGACAAGTAACTTATGCCAAGTCACAGTGGTTATTTGCATTGTAATCATCAGGGTGCAAGGCAGGACTGGATGGTGACTCTCAGAATTAAATACTCTTCTTTTTTTGGAGTACTCAGCAGAGAATGAATAGCTAATTAGTAATTTGCCTTGGTGTTGTATGGTCAATGTGACTACCCTTGGATTTGTTGTTTCATTCAGTCGGGAGGAATTAAACTAAAATAAAGTGCAAAAAAGCCTGGCGTGCTGTTTTTCTGTTTTTTGGGTTTTTTCCTAATCCATTTCAAAGCCTTGAGCTCTTACACAGGGCCTTTTGGCACATCTGAATGCCTTTGTCTGGTTAGCTCTCAGAGAATGATTTCATGGGGGCATCCTTTTTACTGGGGTTCACAAAGACTTCACATGCTGCTAGCAAGATATGTCCTTATCGGGCTTTGTATTTGCTGATGATTGAGGAGTAAATGCTTGTGAAGGTGAAATACCAGCATGGTCATCACCTTCTACTGAGCGTATTTCCATATTTCATCAAACCTTCATATTACTTGGTACAGAAGCAGCTCTGTTTATTGGAGGTGCTTGTTCCCCAACCTCCTGGGACTGTGCCCAGTTGCAATCACAGCAGTGTTATACCAGTTCCTTCCTGTCCCTTTGATGTAGCATTTGCTTTTTAAATTCCTGCTGCTTTCGCTCATTTTTCTCAGTCGCTTTTTGGCTTGATTTCTGAAGGTACTGAGGCTCTTTCAGGGAAAAACTTTAATAGGGAGTGCATGTTTTTCCCACCTCACTGTTTTGCTAATTCATAGTGTTAAAGCTTGAGCCATTTACAAACTCCAACAACCTCTAGAAACACTGCAGGGACTACATCAAATACAGCATCCACTACATAATGCTCAGGAGAAGTCATCTCTAATAACCAAGAAACTGAACCCTGTTTATGTCCCAGCTCCTCTCCTTACTCCCTCAAATTACTGCAGGGTTTCAGGAGTTTAGGACTCTGGAGGAGGCAGCTGGTGCTTTGCAGGATAAAACTATTAAATGTCAATTGATTTGTAACAAATAGCATAAGGACAGAGCATGTCAGAGAACAACCAGCACTTTTCTCACTGTATACAGAAGGAGGATGAGAATATAAAACCCAAACTGAAAGAACAAGGTGTTGAAACTAGTATTTTTTCCTAGTTAGTGTGGCTAAAATCTAGCAAAATATGTACTCCAGGTATACATGGAGGGATTTATTTTCCTTTATACAACCTTATTAAATCTTTTTTTTTAACAAAGACAACAAATAAGAGCTCAGAATTTCACAAACAAATTGAAATCTACTGTAAATTAACAGTGAGACTGAAGGAAAATTGTAAATGTTGTCGTTTAATGGACTCAGCACATTTATCTTTCTTTAAGTGAATAGTGTTAAGCAATTTACCTTAATGTCTTTAAAGTGGAAACTACATTCATTTACTCATTGCTTTACAACTCATCCTACAAAGAATGAAGGTCACAGTCTTACTCCAATGAAGGAGGAAGATCCAAGTTCATTTTAGAAACTGTCAGACAAATTTTACTCTCAGTTAGACCCTATGGACTTCTATGGCAGTAAGAGGGTGGCACAAGAAGCAGAATTACTCTCTTGGTCTTTCCTACTCATGCTGTGCCAATCACCACAGCATCTGAGCACTTTCCCAAATTAAGGCTAAACAAAGAAGAATAACGTCTATCATGTGGAATTTCCTCTCTGTTCCTCCCCCACAGAGAAAAGTTATGTGAATGCTGTGTAGGAGGGATGTTGTGATAGTCACATAAGCAAAAAGGTAAATGCATGTTATGGAAGAAAAAAAAAAAGGAAAAGAAGCAGACATGCTTATTTACTGCCTGTTGGGGAAAAAAAAAAGCTTGCATAAATGAACTTTATAATTGAACTGGAAAGGCTTCTAGTTTGTTGACACACTGGTCTTTGAAAGAGATTTTGAAATCCCAGATCCAGTTTTCACTCACCGTAAACTTTCAGTAATGAACACTGGGGTCAGGAAGGGAAGGATAACAATGTGGATTTAACAGTGGAAAGTATCATTATTATACACAGAGGAGAAAAAAATAAATGTGAAGGACATCTTCTAATAATTTGAATTATTCACTACAATTTACAGTGATAGTGTTAGGTTTTTTTCAGTGAATTACAAAAAATAATCAGTAATCCATAGGACAAGGAAACTCCGGAGAATTGCTTCATTTTGAGGGCCATCAATACCAGTGCAGATAGAAATCTCTTCAATTGTATTTCAAGCCATCTATCTCAATACTTAGACTTACACATCCTCAGGGTCAAATCTTCTGCTGATGTTAATTAATCCTGTGTTAGTTAATCCATTGATTTCAATGTCCCTGTGAATCCATGGGTTGATATGGTGCTTGCAAAGACAGCTCGGTTTGCAGGCTTGCTGAAATTTTGCATGTGCAGAAGCCAATATCCCACAATAAGGAAAAGACATGTCAGAGACCAGAAGGACACACTCCAGGCCAATGCACATTACCACATCAGACATACATAATCCTACTGCCGCACTAAACATGGAAAATGCTGGAACATTTAAACAGAATTTAGGCTAACATCTGCTAATACTGAAATGGCATTGTGTTTGCTATTCCGAAAGCACGGATGCTACAAAGTTCCTAGAGTGAATCAAAACAGCCCTTTTCCCAGTTGTACACTCTGCACTCCACCTGGTTTCAGTGACCATACTAACCACTGAACTCCCAAGTGCTGGATATCCGGACTTCAGTAATCACAGCTCTTTCTCCATAAAATAAACACGGATATACACAACTGTTGGTCCTGATGGTCTCTGTTGGTAGCTCCTTTACACAGAAATGTTAAGACCTCTGCCATCAGCAAAGTAGGGTCCTCAGCTTTTTTCCTCCCCTTTTTTCTCCTCCTCATCAGCAAAATTTTCCTACTCCTACAATCGCATTTCTTGTGTTTTGATCATGCTGTTATTCTCTTAAATTGGATGTTCTCAACCCTTGCCTTTTTATTTACTTTGAAATGCAAACTTCATTTCCAATTCCAGAACAACAGTTCTACAGCAAAGCCCAAGGGAGCTCTGAGTGAGTAAGGAATGAAACACCAGATTTACTTTACTTTCCATGCATATTTTACAAAGGAATCACATCCAATAGCCTTTGATTTAACTGGCAGTATTTTCTGATATTCTCCTATTTTTAGACTTACTCCATACCTGGAACTATTCAAGGGCAGACTGGATGGATGCAACCTGATCTAGTGGAAGGTGTCCCTGCCCATGACTGGAGTTGGAACTAGATGAGCATTAAGGTCCCTTCCAGCTCATGATTCTATGATTTGACTCACAGCAAATTGATAGATGAGAACAGGGCTTAAGAGCTTTGGTAATTAAATACTTCCCTGCCACTTTCTGTATGCACAAACAGATTACCTCGTGATGCAGAGATTCTTACAAATGATAGGCTAGCTGTCAGCAACACCAGAAAAGTCAGACACCTTATATTAAGTTTCAAAATAGGATATGTCTAACAGCCTCTGAAAGATGTGTCTGAAGAAAGCACTCCCAAGCCTGGTCAGAGCTGGGGAGATGTGGCTTATCACTAAACAGATGAGATCTGGGAGGTACAGATTGTCATGCGAGCAAACCTTACTTCATGATCTCAAAGGTCTTTTCCAACCTTGATAATTCTGTGATTCTATGATGCTATGAAAAACAGACCAATAAAGCAGTTCACCCAATCCCATTTTCATCTACATCTCCATTTGTGAAGCAAAACTGAATTTGGTGAATGACTTCCAGACTGAGCTTGTATAACTGAAAGGACAACTTTATCCAAGATTTGAATATATAAAGGGCTATTAAAAAATTGACCTGGATGGTTGTTCAAGCAATTTTTTTCATCAAAGTGTTTTCACAGAAAGCCCACAGCACCAAAGGCATCGTGCTTCCGTGCATGCATGTGCAATACCATTTGTATCATTTTCTCCTGCAGCCAGTGATTATGTATGCCTCTTAGAGGCTGCTACTGCATGTAACACTCTGACAAACAGAGCAGAAATAATTTTTAAAATACACAGGCAATGCTTATAGTCCTCTTTTCTTACTATTGGCAATATCACAAATCCACTACTAAGAGAAAAAAGATTTTATTATTTTTGGGTTTTGTTTTGGGGGTTTTTCCTTTTCTTGGATTATGTCCTCACCCATTAGAGATTTATATGAAAAGAAATGTTTTCATATTACTGCCTGCATGACCTAAACGTCCCGTGAAATTCATCCTGATCTAAATTACCATAGTGCTACAGTTCACTGAATTCTATTAAATTCGATGGAGTGGATTTTTTAATTTATAGCCTTATAATTGAGATCAAACTGTGACCATGATTTTTATAAAATGATAAGTGAATTAGAGGGACCAATTTAAAGTGTTTCTAAAAACTCATGAGAAAGCCACATATTTTCCCCACTTTTTTTCTAAAAATGAGATTCTTTGGAGTGTCTCATGTTGTTGAACCAAAATAATGAACAATTTCTGCAATGTGATTCTTTTTAATGTTGGCAACTTTATCTACCGGTCTCTGACAATATATCAGTCATGAGAAATACTTGGATCTCATAAATTGAAGTTGGTTGGTATAAAAGAGAGTCTACAGTTTTAGGTGCTTTGATGTATTTCATTTTATGTACTTTGATTTGATTCATAAAGTGGGGGTTAGGAATTCTTTGTAGTGTTCCTTAGCATGGCTAAATTTCCAGATGCTTTCCCTCCACTATAGCTCTGATTATATCTTGGGAACAGGCCTTTTTTGTTAGAGGGTGCCAGTTTTAAGCATTCATTTATCAGGCTAGGTTTGATGTTCAGGTTCTGGTCTGTTGACTTCTGGACTGTGACAAGAATTTAAGTGCTCTCAAAAAAAAATTATATCATTCTCAAAAAGACACTGTTTTCTCTTGTCTAAAGTATTTTACTGGGCAATATCAGCTTCATGCCATTTTTTGAATTGTTAGACTTTGGACAGATTTAGAAAACAAGTGATCGATGTAATAAAAGCTTGATTTTCACATTTGCAAACAGCACTCTTGTCCACAGTGTGTTTATAGTTCTGTCTTAGTTTTGAGACAAACTAGAGCTGAAAAGGTAGGTTTCATTGAGGGGAGGAAGAAGAAACTTGGTGAGGAGATTTTGACTGCTCAAAACAAAAATTACCGTCAATTATCAATTATCTTTTGTTACAGAAAATGTAGTGAAACCTAATTTACCATGCTATCATTCTGAATTCTGTTAAATTAAATAGGGTTCTCAGGATTTACAGCAATGTGCCCTAGATTAGATTATAGCCAACAATTTCATAAGAAAGAGAAGGTTTTGGCTGATTTCATTTTAGGAACTCACAGTGACTCTTGTTGAAAACAAAGAGTTTGAATTCACATTCCTCTGTACAATATTATTGGGTCGTGTTTCTGGATTAAATTCATCAAACTGCACAATACTAAACAACCAACACAAGAGCAAGGTCTTTCCCTTTTTCAAAAATGTTGTCGGCACATGTGTTAGAAAATAAAGATGGAGTCTTGCTTAACAGAAATGACATGTGAATTTGAAACAAGAGTGACAGAAGAAGATAATAAATACAGGAAATTTTTTAAGGGAGGGAAGCTAAAAATTAAATAATGAGCTGATGTGATGGTGTATAACCTTGGAATTGCTTTATAATGTTTAAGTAAATATAGACTAGTCTAAAAGTCTTTAAATAAATAAAGACTAATCGAGGAGTCTACTGTAGAAAGTGAGCTTTGACAGGTACATAACAACCATATATGAAAGTAACTATATGCAGCCTCTTAGCTTCCAGTCAGCTCAGCTGAACTCATCAAAACATGATGCCTTGTTCAGTGACAAATTTACAGGTCTTCTTATAATTTGGATTGATATTGTAATTACAACATACTCAAATGTAATGCTTTCAGTTGTGCAAGTAAGGTAAATGTCTTTCTCCTTTGCCCTTTAAATGAACTATAAGTTGAGATCATGAAATAGTCCTAAAATAAATGAAGTCTAAAAGCTAAGAGCCAATGACCACGCTTCTCTGCTTAACCTTGTTACAGTTGTCACTGCTTGGCAGAAGTCCCTGAGTGTGGCTGCTGCTACGCCTTTGCTTCAGGACTTTGGATACATTAAATATGATACATAGCTGAAATAAAGGACCACCGCCTTCTCCTGCTAGTGAGAGTGCAGTTTCCAGTTTTCCAAACCGAGTCATAAAGCCAGAGGTCAGCAAGATTGCAAGAGTAATAACAGAAACAGAAAGCTAAACAAGTCCAAATGGAGCCATAAAAAAGCCATTTTGTATAAACCAGCATATTTTCAAATTAGTGCTTTACAAATCACTGGATTTACACCCATTCCCTATTTATCAGCTGTGCAAATCTCTCAAAGCATTAGTGATGCTGTTGGTCCAACCTGATGCAGCTTACAACAGTGATGCTGGGAGAGGAGAGCTTGGTATAAGTCACTACTTCTCAGCTTAGGGTTGCCACACAAAATGACTGTGGGGAAAAAGGAAACCGAACACAACCCATATACTCTAACATCTGCAATCAAGAAAAGAAACTAAATTGGGAAAAAGCAAGCTACATAAGAGCATTTAGAATTTATGCTAATTTTGAGCTGAGTGTAGCAACACTGCACAGGCACAGAGATGTTTTCAAAAAATTTTAGAAAGGGGAATTTGATAAAGATTGAGAAGCACCATTCTCTGATCAGCTACATATATCTCTTGCAAATCAACACCATTCTATTGTTCTGTGAGAAGAATGTGGAGGTAAAAGATGTCCTGATCTCTCAGCATTTGGATAAGGCCAATTTTTTTCAGACTAATGGCTAAATTAATTATGCAGGAAATTCCATCATGGAAACTGTCTCTTGATTTTCAGGAGAGTATTTCAGAAGTCAGAAAATTGCTACTAAGTTTCCAGTATTCTGCAGAAAACTGATATTTTTTTTTTTAATAAGGTTATTTTAGTGGAGGCTTGACAAAAGCTGTTTTGTATTGGCTTTATTGCCAGTTAATCAAAACAAAAAGAAGAAAAAAGTGGATGAGGAGGGACAACAACCAAAAAAGTACAGGTTCAAGATTTTTTGGCAGACAATTGCTGTGAAAGACACAGTGCTTGCACATGCCATATTCCTTCTGTTAGGGTGATTAAATTTATCAAAACTATTCTCCCTCAAGTAGGTGGAAAGCATATTTCTGTTCTACCTGTGACTTCTCACAGGGTCAAATCTGTGCCGTTTTACAAAGTCTGTTGTTGGCTAGCTAACCTGTGAGTTGTATCTTGAGATCATGAAGTCGTTGATCTGTAAGTTCTGATGCATTTGGCTTTCATAATTTATACTAGAAGGTTATTTTCAAATAGAAATCATTACTTTCTTATTACTCAAATTTAAGGCTTTCTGACTAGGACAGTAGACAGTTCATTGTTCTTGCATCATATACAAATGTCGGTGAGACACTATTTTACAAATATTCAGACAAGTGATCCGTTACAGACAAAAGCAATTAGTTCAGAATGTGACACAAGAAGAGCTTTAGATTTTTCTGTGGGGGACAGATTAAATAAGTTCTTGCAGTAGGCTTTGAGGCCACTTGTATTGCTTTTGTAAAAATGCTCAAATCACTTTTGTCAGTCTCTATTGACAAGTTCTTTAAACACACTAAATTATCTGAAAGTATATGTAGAAGTGCTTCCTAGACAAAGAATTAAGTTCATATTACCATTCATTACCGGCTTGAAGAGGGGATACCACAAAAGATTGTGTTACAGAATACTTGAGGGATCATTCACAAGGACAATTCAATGATATTTGCATATTCTCTTAGTTACATCTGCTAGTGTCACTTACCTAAATCATCTTGTGTGGACTCTACGTGGCTGTGTACCATTCTACTTCAAAAAGTTCCAACTCTACATCACAAAGAGGAAAAAGCAAGCAACAACCAGAGAACGATGTCTACATGGTTATCCATGTGCAAATAAAAATGCCATTATTAAGAGCAGACATACTCTAAAGAGGAGTATGTTTGAGAATACTGAGTAATCTACTGTGCTGAATCACATAATCAAATTATTT
This sequence comes from Calyptomena viridis, assembly GCA_013390005.1. Taxonomy (NCBI): domain Eukaryota; kingdom Metazoa; phylum Chordata; class Aves; order Passeriformes; family Eurylaimidae; genus Calyptomena; species Calyptomena viridis. Next base: position 26,764 of record WEIV01012152.1, read on the forward strand.
CCTCCAACATGAAGGACTCTAAGTGCACAGGTAGAACACAGTGGCCTGACACCGGAGAGGGAGAGCTCTGCCTCCATCTCTCGGTGAATGAGAGGAAGGGCAACCAGAGGAGACTTTCTTCTGGACTCGTTGATCCAAAAGCCAGATGAACAGATGCTTCAACAAATGCCACATGAACAGCTGTGCTGTGACGGACAGGGGAGCGCTGGTAGAGATTCATTCATGGAAGTTTGCCTCCCAGGATCTTCCTACCTACTGGTGATGGGACCTACCATAACTGCAACTGGAGGCTGTGGTACCAATTCAACAAGAGAGGAAGAAAATATCTTTGAGGTAAGGAATCTTTTCAAATTACTATCAGATGCTGATTCTTAGCCATTAAAAGCCATATGACTTTGGCAAGATTCTTCAATATGCAGTGACAAAGAGGGAATCAAAGACAGAGAATCTTCGCAGTGAGATATGGCATTTACTGTTGAAGCTAACAAGGCTGGCAGCAGAATGACCAAAGCTGAATCCTTGTGGGGGTGCTAAGAGGTGCAGATGCAGATGACAAGCACAGAACACTTCCCAGTTGCCTGGAAATGAAGCTACCCCCTGTATTTGGAGATGGTGGGAACATAAAATCCTCTGGTACCAGCCTGCAACTGGTACCAGAGCCAGTCAGGAAAGTTGCCTGTCCAATACTGGTAGGCTCTGGGCTGAGTTAATAAACTCCTGCCAAACATAGTGCAAATGAAAGAGAGGGTAACACAACACGCCACCATAGCACAGGAAGCTGCTCATCCTGATCCATCAGCTGTACAATAAAATCTCTGTGGCTGAGAGCTGTAAAACTTACCTTACAGGGTGCTGAGGAAAGGGAAAACCTCAGCCATAGATCAGACCCTCACCACCTTGCTGTCAGCTGCATAGAATAGGCAGAAATAGACAGGATTAAATCCCCATGAATTTCAAAATTACATGTTAAACAACTTTTAAAGATATACCATGACCATCCATTTCCATAACAGAAATCACTGTTATAGTATTTCCCTTTATTTATAGTTATCGTTTTTCCCTTTAAAAAAGTTCTTGTCTCAGAAACTCCAGGTGGTCATTTATATTTTGCTTCCAATCCCCAGTCCTGCTGCTGCTACCAACTCTGGCAGAGGAATTACATACATTCCAAAAATAACAATTAGAAGAAATGAACTCATTTAATTAATTTCTTCACATCATACTGAACACATTGCCCATACTTATAATAGGGAACAGATACTACCCAGACTCTTCCAAGACATAAAATACCCAATTTTATTGCAACACATCTACCTTGTTCTATATTTAGTTCTATATTTATTTTCCTCTTTTAAGAGGTGGGCTGGTGTTCACCCATGTTCTCTGTTTTCAAATGCTCAGAGGTTTTAAGTTAAACCACACCATTTTGAATTTTAACAGTGTAAACATCTATAGCCACTGTTGTTTTATGAAGTGGAGAGGTTTGAGTTTAACTACTATTTAACTACTATTATTTGCACCTTTAGCTTCAGCTTAATTAAGATTTTTATGGAAACATGAAGTAGACAAACGAAGTAGAAAAAATATATAAAGCAGAAGTCTTTGCGTTTTCATTTTACCTTCAACAAACTATACGAGATTATAAACTAAGTAAAACAAAATAAAAATTACAAACTTCTACTTGAGAAAGCAATCAAATATGTGCTATTCTTATACAACTTCTTAAGGATGGAATTACCACTAAATCTATACATAAGTCTAATTTATTGAGAACAAGCATGTGTTTAAAGTCTTTCTTGACACAGGATCAATTTTTAAAACTATTGCTAACTATTTACTGAGACAAAACGAAATTTTAGGGAAATGTCATGATGATATATCCCATGACATTTAAGGGTAGAGATGATATCCATGATGTCATCATTAAAAAGAAACATTAAAGAGTTTGTGGATCAGGAGCTAAGTAAAGATAAGTATTTCATTGTCGAACCTTAATCTTGATAATTTACTGTGAGTTTATCAAGATTCATAACCTTGAGCCTATCAATCACTAGAAGCACAAAAATTCCAAATACTTCTTGCCATTCAAACATCATGCTTGGGAGATATAAGTGTGTTTTATGACTACTAGTCTTAAAAACTTACTTACCATCTATTGGTCATTTCTGCTCAGTTCCACTTCAGTACCACAAATATTTTGTTTTGTTGACGAGTGCTCAGATCACCTGGTTACTGAAGCAAATCTCTATCTCCTGCTTCTGTGCAATGAAACACTTTAAAATCTATTCACTCTAGCTGCTAAAGAAGGGGAATTAAATATATTTAGCTGTAGGAATAGTGCTAGAAATCTTTGCCTAGCATATGATGCAAGAATATATTTGGTGAAACGGTAAAATGATAATACCAGTTTCCTACTGATCTAAAATCAAAAGACCACCAGAGCAACTCAAGCCCATAGGAAGCTATCTCAGCCACCTGAGCTATAGTTCACTTTGGGTTTGCCAGTTTAGTGGCAGTGGTGTTTTTCTTCTGAGTCAATAGACTTTTGGATTTTGGTGGCTGTTAGCACATAATATCAGCCTTTGAAACACTGATTGCTCAGCCAAAGTTAACAGAAGCAGTCGCAAACAAGATGTCATTATCTCTGAGTCTTGCTCTGAGCAAGCTACAAGAGCACTGCCATCTGTAAAGAGCAGTTCTTTAATAAGGGGACTTCTAAAGCCTTTGTTTCTGCATATAAACAAGCCAAATTATAAATGTCACTTGGGAAAATCTGAAAGTGGACTCTCAGAGATAGACTCTGTTCGTTCAATTTGCTGCTACTGCAAAAATAAATCTCTCTAACACTGAGATGCCATAATTCTAATCACAATTTGCAAGCCAACTTTCCACCCAAATATCCAACTGAAGATGATTGCTTCTTCAACTCATTTGCTTTGGGACAAAGAAAAAAGAGATAGATGAGGGGGTTGGTGGTTCTTCAGGGGTTTTTTTAATTTTCATGTTTTTCTGTATAGCAGCATAGAAAGGTCTATTTAATTCTTCAAATTCTTCTTAATAGTGTCAAATAACATTAGACAGCCTGATAGTTATAAAAGTCCAAGACAGTAGACATGGTAGACATAGCTAAGAAGAATTCAAAGCAGTATTTTGCATGAAGCAGACCTTAAATATAGAGTTTTCTCTGTAACTGCAGTACATTTTTCTGACCCATTTCCTAGTTTGACGCAATTCCAGCCACTGCCAAGGTTCCCCACAGCCCAGCTAACCCACTGCGACAGCAGCTGTTGGCATCAGGGGGAACACAACCCCAAAACTTCAAAGTGTGGGTTGCATTTAAGGACAGACCCCTTGGTCTGCCCCTGGGCAGTATTAGTCCTGGAAAGATGAAACACTCATGCATCTTTGGTGGATAAAGGAAGTGAGGAGACCTTCCTGGGGTGACTCGGTCCAAGTTTATTCCACACTCTGGGGCAGCAGACCCACAGAGTCCTTAGTAAGCTCAGGGAAGACAAACCCAGAAAGGCAAAGAACAATAGAGTACATGATCTTTTAACTGGGGGTGGTTACATGGGAATGGGCCAATGGGAGACTGGGATGGGAAGGGCTAGGGAAGGACTGACAAGCATGAACAACCAATAGGAGTAAGGGGAGGAATAGAGAAGGTCACATGCACCTATGATCTGTCGAGAATTAGGGACTTTCCCAGGAGGGGTTTACTGACTGACAGTGAAAATGCTGGAACAAGAGGTGATTGATAGGGAATTGATAGGGAAACGGCTGGAAGAAGAGGTGGAGTTGGGGGGGAGTTTAGGGGATTTACATAATAAGGGGTGTATACACTTAACAGAACAAACTATTACAGAATGGGGTGGAATAAACCATTAGGAAGAGGTAGATAAACTTAAAAACACACCACCACACTAGCTGACACTAATGTAAGTGTCTTTAAACTGTTACAATACTGCCGCTTAGAGAGAAAATGTAGGTATATTATCTGTGTTTCAAACACATTTCAAATATTCAATCTTGTATCCCATTGAAGCCATGCTGGGTCCATGAAAGATGATCATGAGTTTCTGAGAAATATTAGATCTTTAACTACTGATTTATTTTAAATATAGCCTTTGATTTCTTTTATGTTGAAGATAGGCAGAGAATACTATTAACTGACCGTAATCTTGAAGAGTTCGTGATCATGACAAGTTTTAAATGCCTTGATTTCTACAGGTAGAATAAGAAACTGATTGAAATTATACCATCAACTAATAATTATGTAGACTTAATACTGGAAAATAAGGAACCTAACTTCATGTCCATTAAATTCAATAGGAATCCAGACATTTACGATCACAATGTTGAAGTATGTTGCAGTGTATATTCTGCATTTATTTCTATGTTATATATTTCCACAATATATGGTTCTGTTACTCCCTGTTGGAATGTTCTGTTACCCCCCACACACACAGTTGGTTTGTTCTAAAGTTGTATCCACCCTCAAATGTACCCCTACCCTCACTCCCCCCACCTGTCCCCAAGTATGTAACCCCAGAACTTTCTGCTAGGGGCGTGGCCCCTCCCTAAACCACTCCTACCCCTCCCTAAAACTCTCCTCCTTCCCATTGGTTATTCCCTTTCCTCTCCCAGAAATTCGAACACCCTTTATAAGTTCATGTTAAGAAGGTCATGTGCCTTTGTCGGTTGGAACCCCTTGAGGTAGGAGCTCTCTGAGGCCATGTTGGCAGCAGAGGGCCAATAAACTCAAAATACATCAACCACAAAGGCCACCTGTTACCTTTTTGCCCATCGCTAGCTGAACTCACTGGCAGAGCTAAGCGAGGTTGGATCTAACCAGCTTGCTCCGAAGGCGATACTGGGCTGGTCTTCCTGGAAGGGAAGCCTTGAGCTGAGTATTGCCCCAAACATCTGCTGCAGTAACTCCTGGCCGGTGTTCCAAGCCTAGCTGGGGTGGAACCTGGACCAACATCGGGCCAAGAACTTCAGCAGAAGTAAAATGATTTTATTAAATTTATATGGAGTCTTTGTACCAGCAAGCTTCACATACGTGGTGTTCCAGATTTTCACAAACGTTTTTATAATACACCCATTTCTCTTTTATCAAAGGACAGTGACAATTCATTAGAAAAATGATGACAACAGGTTTTAATAAAAAACAAACAATGAATGCATGGTAATAAGTAAACCATTTGGGCTAAGAAATGCAAAGAAGAATGGAACAAGACATGTAAACCACAGAGAGAGGATAGAAAGGCCGGGAAGAAAAAGTCATTGAAAGCAATTGCAGGCCTTTAAAACAGGCACAGGGATTAGGCAGTGGCCAGAACAGAACAGCTGAACAGCTATTGAAAGGAGGTGGATTTATAAACAGGAGTTCAAGTAACAACAAGGAATGGTTCCAGTGCAGGAAACTATCGTAAATAAGAATTGCTGGGCTTATTCAGAGCTGTGGCAAACACTAATAAAATCATAAAAAGCAGAAGACTTTTATTCATTTAAACATTTTAACTATAGCATTTTCAAACATATAAAATTTGGGGTTTTTTTCTGATATACAGATAACACTATTTTCTTTCGATCCTACCCATTATTCAGTCTCCCCGGTTGAACATCTGCATATACTCTCTATGTAGCTACTCAATTTGTAGAAGACAGCTTTTGTCAGAGTAAAACTGTCTTCCCAATATTAAGCAGGTATGAAGGCTCACAGGCTTCAAGTCAAAAAGCTGCAACATATGAGCCTCAAGTTAAACAAGTCTTAAGATTATTTCCTACATATGGAGGCTTTTTCTAACAGCACCAATGCTCTTTAAAGCAGTAGGAAGATACCCAAGTAATATTTTAAGCATTGCAATTAACAAATAAAAACACTGTTAATGCTTCATAGACACATTGTATCCTTTATCATACTCTTTTGAGTACTGTTTCTAAAGATAGAGAATGTAAGCTAGATTTCCATGAAGACTTGCAAATTGTCATGCCAATAACTTTTATTATCACACGGAGTTGTGGTTTCCAGTTCTCAGATTTCTCCACGAGGATCAAGATCAGAAGAAAAGAGAAGTCATGCTTGTATGAGGACAGACTTTCAGGGGGGTTAACACTGATTTTGGTCCTCATGATTCAGAATTTGAAGCTTCTATCCCGGAAGACAAAAAGTAAGCCACACAACCATGGCTGCCACTGCCATGCTGTTAAAATAGTTGTGTTTTGAACACAAATTCCCAGGAGCTGAGATTGTTTTGATGTGCCTATGCTCTTACAGCTCTCAGGCAAAATATCCCTTCTGTATTGCTTTCAATCCTTTTAATTTCAGTCCCAACATATGTGCAATTCTGGCTTTAGTTTTTGTAGCACTCCCCTTTGGGCTCTAGATGCGATACACAGGTGTGTTGACCAGTTTTGCAAAGACAATACTGATTGTTGGCAAGCCACAGAACCACCTTAATGCAGCCTTGTGCCTTTTTGTACCATCTTGCCAGACTGTTTTAGTGGAGTGTTGAATGTAGTAATGCATTCTCTCTTGAGATATTAACATTTCTGGATTCATAGCATGATTTGACAAGATACAGATGCCAAATATACATTTTTCCAGTGCTGTTGCCTTAAGGCTTATCAGGCTCCAGATTTTTAAGGTGCAGTTGGGAAGCTAGCTAATGTTCTCTATTGAGTCAAAATTTGGAAACTGGAATTTGAAAAGAGGGGACAAACTAACTGGCAAGACCTGGCAAGATTCAGGATTGAGACTCAGATTTTCAGAGCATTCTGGTCTTGATTCTCACAGTTGCCACTGACAGATACGTGCTGATCCACGCTAGTTCTTTATTTAGGCGTGGTGGACAACATCAAAAAGTTACTTGGCCACTAAATCCCTGCCTCTCTCTCGGCTGCACAAGGGGAATGAAGAGTTGGATACTGGTTTTATTACTACTTTTATTTTTTAAATCTATTTTGATATACCAATGTGGAGACCAGAATAAAACCAAAGCAGGAGCCCAGTACCGGTAGTGTTTCACTTGGTACCACCGGGGCGCATTGCTCCTGCCGTCACGCACTCCCAGCCCAGGAGCGGGCATGGTGCCGCTCCAACGCCCGGCGCGGCACCGGCCCCACCGCCTCCGGAGAACCCCCTCCGGCCATGACTGCCGGGGAAGTCTCCCTGCGAACCGCGGTAGAGCCCGGCCGAGCATCCTCGGGGCGGGCAGAAAGAAGGAGCGAGCGCCGGTGCCGGGCCAGGGCGGGCCGTGACTCACCCACCGGGGCCAAGCGGGGAACTCCCGCTGCCGCTGGGCTCCACCGCNGATCGCTCAGCGCCAACTGCACGCAGCCGGGCGGGGGTGGGTAAGGCGCTCCGCGCTTATTTCAGCCTGAACCGTGATAAACGGCATCAAAATGTCTGCTTTATAGTGATGCAAAGGGGGTGTGTGTGGGGAAAAAACTACACCGACCAAGGGGGGGAGGGGGGAGGGGAGGGGAAGAGGAATAGGGATGAGGGAGGCGAGAGGATGGATGGACGGATGGAGGGGTGGA
>WEIV01012152.1:35110-50868 GCA_013390005.1 Calyptomena viridis
GGGATGCGGTACCGCTGCCCAGCGTCCGAGACCCACAGTGCTCCTGCGGGTCTGCGCCTCTCTCCGGCATGAAACCGCTCGTAATTAAGAATGCCGGGGTTGCCTCGCTTGCTCGCCTGTCAGTCCTGCATTTCACAATTCACTGCTACGTCTTGTTGATTTAGAAGGAAACCTTACTCGCGCTGTCAGAACCGTCAGGAGTAAAATTTAAGGTTTTCAGTATTTGGTTTCTTCATTTCTGTGCATGTGTCATACGTTTGCAGACAGACGGTTTTGCAAAATGGTTGAAATCCAAAATACCCTGCTAGGTAAATGTAAGTAAGTTACATATTGTCTGGCAATACCATTATGGGTAACAGGTGAAAAATAGCTTTCTGCAAATGTAATATTCATGCATGGCAAATGTGGGGAGTTCTATAAAAGAAGTTGATTCTTTTTCACATCAGTGGATGTTAGTGTCATCATCCTTACATAAATCACTGGGGAATTTCCCTGTGGCACAAGGCATTTAGCCAAACAAACTATTTAACTTTTACAGAGCAACAGTGTTGCACACTATTATCACTGTTATCAAATACATGTTTTTATTTGAGTCCATACACAGAAAAAGCAAAGTCCTAGTAAAAGATACATGAGCCCCACCCCAGCAAGCTTATGGCCTAAGACATAAATACTGTGATAGGTACAAGTACTTGCCTCCCTAAAATAACGTGAGCGTTAAAGCATTTAAATGCCTTTCTCTATCAGGGCCTTAGATCCTTTTAAGTAGCCAAAATAAGAACATAATTTTATTAAAAGCATATGATCAAATAAATTGCTATAGTGAGTTGAACATCTAGTCCAACATCCTGGCTCTGACTACAGTCATTAGCAGTTGCTGAAGGGAGAAAAACGTAAGAAACAGGATTGGTATACAGTGATCTTTTACTGGTATATTCTTTCAAGTTTCAGCAACATGTAGTACAGAGATTTCTTACAGGGGTATGCTCCTAGACTGTCATATTTAGTAATCTTTGAATTTCTCTACTACTCTTTTTTTTTTATCTGTTTATACTTTGGTCTCAGCCATGTTCTGTGGCAATAAGCACCACAATTTAATTATGATTTGTGTGAAAAAGTACTTGCTTTCGTTTGCTATGAACCCGCTGCCTGATAATTTCATTCAGTGCTCCTTAGCTTTCATATGTGAAAAGGAGCTGTGTCTGTATAAGGCGTAAGGAGTGTCCTCTCACAGCAGAGCAGGTACAGCACTGACAGATCAAGTCTCTTCATTTTACCTATCACCAAGTTGAAAGGTCTGCCCAGGAGTGTATAGCTATATTCAGCCCCAGGTCTTTATGTTGAAATCTACAAATAATAGTCACTCTTTTTCTTGTTGTGCAACATGGACATTTATGCACAAAGAATTGCCCTGAACCCATGAACTCATTTCAAGAAGGCTACTGAAAAGCTTTCTGCTGAAAAATAACTCCCTGAACTATTGATTTGAATTGAAATCTGACTGACAGCTTGGTGAAAAATTACCTATCCCAATCCTGTTTTCTGCCTACCCTGAAAAGAAGATGAAATGTTTTATTCTTAACTGTAATTCTTCTTTTTTTAATAAGTATACTAAATATAAAATGTCAAGGGACATATACCTATGAACTCTGTACATTTGAATTAGCATCACTTCTAATTGTTCATTATAAGGATGTGCATATTGACCAACATGCATAGTTTTGAAAGTAAAGTTTAAATATCTCATAAAAATCTTTACGGATTTGTAAGGAGCTGTGACACAAGTTCTTCTCCCCAAGAATACTTCTGCGTTCGAATCTTGCTTGAGGAGGTATTGATCAGACCAACTTCCCTGATCTTACTGGTAGCCACACTTTGATTTCCTCACAAGAATAACAGAGTAATAAGAGATCAGAGAACTACAAAAGCACAACCTGGACCCAAAGACCCAGAAGTTCTCACGGTTCAAATCAGCAGCAGACACAACTTGGAGCAACACAATCCACAGCACAACATGATGAAGTGAAGGAGGGTAGAAAACCACAAGTTATGAAATCCTTCACAAAGAATAAAATGCTGGGAACCTCAGATGCATTAATCCTCATCTCCTAAAAGACTTAAAGAAGAGGCTGAGTGGTATTGTTATAGGGACAGAGTAAGAGGAATGTCAGTCAGTCTTTAGACTTAAGCCAGTCACCAACTAAATATGAGAGTGATTTCCACTTACAAGTGGTATATATGTGTGTGTGTATATATATATGTGGAAAACTATATATATATGGTATATACATTTTTCTTCACTAAAAATACATTATCTTAAATAAATTTTACAATCCCAGTACTTTTAAATAGAACTTTCTTACTTGTATGCTTTATATGCATGCCTTTAGCTATGGAACATAAGGAGGTTCTTATGAATACACTTAGAGGTGTACTAAGTGAAACAGTATTAGCATTCACAGAGATGTTCATCACAGTTCCATTAGCTCCCTCCTGATCATGTCTTCATGATGTCAGGGATTTATTTGGCACTTCTACCTAGGTTTCAGCTTTTTTAATGAAAAGTATTTTCCCACCATACTTGTAGTGCTTATTCTGTGAATACAGAAGGAGTTTCTAAGAATATAAAATTTGCGTGCTAATTGGTTTGAGCTTAAATTAGTTAAAAAGTAAATCCTCCAAGAAATCTGGCATTTCTGTTGACATACTCTTTGTTCTAAGTAGTCTTAATAATGAAATAATGCAGTCAAACTTTCCATACTGTTAATTGATTAAAAGCTTGTGCATGGGGTAAAAAACCAATAGATTAAGTTGTAATTAAGTTGATCTATTCATGGTTATAGCTAATGGCTATGGTTATACAGGCTGTAAGTAGAATTGTGTGAATAGCTTTGCTGCTGACTCCAAGGGGTCTACTGCACCCTCCAAAGGAGCCTAGCCCTTCAGCTTGGCTCCTCTGCAGATCTTGGCTACAGTGGGTCTGAGACATGCACATCTCACACCAATTCTCCAGAAAGTTAACCAGTTCAGAGAGATCTTTTCTGCAAAGATTCTGTGTCTCAATTTCAAGTCTGGTATTTGCTCTCAGAAGGTTCCCTTGGCATTGCTGCTTTCTCTAAGTGTGCACAAAGGACGTAGCCAAGCAGTGTGACTGTGGCAGGAACCTAGGGGAATGCTGAAAGCACACAAACAGATGAGCTTGGGGTCTGCCCAGCCACCAAACAAACAACTTGGTTCCCTAGTGTGCTTTATCTGCCTTGCACTGCTCCAGTGATGAAAAATAAATGTAAAATCAATTTAAATTACTTGTGTGCCTTCAGTAATTTGTGGTGCTCTGGTGTATTAATTAATCTGGGCTTAAATGTAAGTATTGTAATCAATTTAAGATTCATTATATCACATCTTCATAAAAATTTTGAATGATAACTTTATCTTTAAGTTCCTTGTATATAAAATATAAACAAAATGCTTCTTACCTTTCATACAATCAAAATTTTCATACATTATTTACTTTATAAGCAAATGGTTATAAGTTCTTAGAAATCAGTAAATTTCTAGATAGATTATATGTGGAGAATTACAGGTAAGGAGAGAGAACAGAAAGAAAATTTAATAAAATCTTAAGTACTACAGCCAAGCATTAAAGACACTCACACATCTTAAACACTACATCTGCACTGCATAATCTTTCTCCATACTAAAGTAGTATGTATCTTGCCTAGGTTCTTCAGTGAGAAATAGGTAAATTAGAAAGTGATGCTTTAACACAGCTGTGTAGCTTCTGCTACTAAAGCAGCTTCATTTAAATCAGTTTGGCTGCTCTCTCCAGTGAATGCTGAAATGTAAGAGACATCACAAGCTAGACCATTCTATGTAGCCCAAGTTGGTACATACAGACTAGCAGAGAGTATACCAGACTAATGTTGCCTTTAAAAGGAGACAGCCACTCTGTCTCAGTTCCCTGTTGTAAAGTCAATTGATTATGCCACTTTGCTCTTTAATTTTAGCTATGTTCAAGTCCAAGCAAGACTTGGTCTTGTTTTGTTTTAGGAAGGCTGAATATGATTTGGGGAGTTTTGCTGTGCTGTGGTGTGCTGTAACAATGTCTTAATTTATCAGCAACTCATGTCAGTTACAGTAAAATAATCCTATGAGAGAAAGCAGTTAAACCCCAGGAAGCGTGGATGAAGGCTGTGATAATATCCTTAGCACAGCACTTTTATGCCTACTTCCAAGGCCAGGTTGGATGGGGCTTTGAGCAACCTGGCAGAGGGGTTGGAACTAGATGATATTTAAGGTCTGTTCTAACACAAACCATTCCATGATTCTGTGATTCTCTGATACTGTAGTCCAGACAGCTTTCAAGAGAGAATTCTCAAGACACTGAGCACTCCAAGAGGTAACGTGTCCTAGGCATATCACAGTCACGACAGAGAACTGCAGGAAGTCCTTACGTTTCTCACAGTACAACTGGCTGGTTAGTAGCACTATATACATGCTGATCTCATAGAAGCTTAAATTAGAGGGAAATCATAAAATGTTTTGGGCTCAAAGGGACCCTACATATAATTTCGTTGCAACCCTCCCACCACAGACAGGGACACGTGCCACTGGACCAGGTGTCTCAAAGCCCCATCCAACCTGACCTTGAACACTTACAGGAGTGGGGCATCCCCAGTTTCTCTGGCGACTTGTTCCTGTGCCTCAATAGGCTCATAGTGAAGAAATGTATAGTAAATTTTTAATACCATTATTAATGTTTATTGTTTATGTAATAAAAGCAAGCTTCTGAAGTAAGGAATTTCTTATCAAATCCACCTTATTCTGACAGCACTGCGGACAGCACATGCTCTCTAATATTCACATTGCACCAGATCTTTGGGTGGTGTAAATGCTGCTCTCTCAATGATTTGCACCATATGAAAATTGAGAACAGTGAGTTATAACCTCCTATACAAGGGCTTCACAAGTAGCCTTGTTTTGTAATGAACGTAGGTGGGAAGTGTTATCTAATTACTCAGTGTCGAAAAGGTACTTTTATTTCCAAGTCTTATTATCTTCAGAAATTACAAAGTTTTAAAATATTAATCAGATACTTCCTAGCTTTCAAAAAGGGGGTTAGAAAGAGAGGAGTGAGATGTAAAAGTTATTTTTAATCATTCATATAAAATGTTTTAAAATTATATGTAGTTTGTTGTAATGCAGTTGTTATATAAAGGTCTGATAATCTTATACAGCTTGATATATCTGATAGTCCGGTAACTGGAGTCTAAGGCATTTTTTCCACTATTGTATGTATTGTGTTTGTCCAAGTATTTTTTATAAAAACTTAATGTGAACTCACAATGTGAAAAAATCAGGTGATATTAATAATAAGAGTCTCAGCTGTATGGTAAGCACTGTTCTGACCAGAATAGACAAGGACATTTTCAAATTCTTTGATATGAAAAACTAAGTCATGGAGAAACCACAAAAATTAAGTACTTGTGTGGTGAGAGTCTTGAAAAGGATAGAGGGAATACCTCTACCCAGGGAATGTAGCTACCTCATAAATGATGAAGTTATGAAAGCGGCAGCTTAGAGCTGATAGCTCATGTAGGACTGGGCATTGGTCAGTGATTTAGTATACAGAAATCTGACTGTTTACTGGATTTGTCCTGAGCTCTGTTTGCAGAAGGACCATCCCGTACCCAGAATCTGTCTCAAAGCCTATGCCTCCACTTCTAATTGCAGTCTAGGATAGAGGTGTCTGACAAAGGTTGAACACTCAAAAAATCTAGTTAAAGAACCATTGAGCCCTGTGCAAGAAAATGATTTTATTTTATCTCTATTTTCTGTATGTCGTCTTGCATCCTGTACTATAGACTATTCCAAAACTGAGAAATACACTCCTGAAATGTTTCTATTTTTAACCTAAATGGCTCCTGAGAGCATCTATCATGAAATGTGTTCCATACTCCTTCAGCCATTTTCTTAGCTCTTCTTAAACCTTCTTCAGTTGATCAATAACCATCTTCATCTAAGGACAGCACAATTATTGTTTCAATAGCAGTCAGTGAAAAATACAGAAGTACCATGGCTTTCACATGTCTAAGATTTCAGCTTTACGTAGCCAAGGTAGCACAACTCTTGTGGATGTAGGATGGCACTAAGCAGTTCTTTTAGTTGCCATGACTCTCAGTTTTTGTTAAGAGTCCCAGGTGATGTCTCTTCAAACTGACAGAAACTTGTACACCAGAAATTGATCATTTATGTACTGAATTGTTAGTATGGACCAAGACCTCACTGGAGAACTAACACGTTCCAGGGATCATGCCCAATAAAATGCTAATACAAGACTGTCCTGTTATCCAGAGCAGGTCAGTCTAATTGTATGAATGTAACCTCATTTAGCCTCAGAGCCAGAGAACAAGCCCTGGGATTGTTTAACTTTCCAGTACAGGCACATCACATCTCTTCAGGAAGCCTTTGCCCTGCATTCTTTCTTCTTAGGCATATGATATTAGCCAAACTGAATCCGTATTTGCTGTGACTTACTTAACAAGGGGTCCAGATCATTTAAAGTCAGTGATTTGTCCATGTTAGCTCATGTCGTTCCCTTGATATTCACCTACCACAAACAATAACACAAGTGATTTTTATGGTTCCTTATGTTTTGTTCACAGCAGAGGGGAAGGTTATCAAGTTGTATAAATGAACATTTTCCTGAAGGATCCAGTTAGTAACACACCTGCTTAATAATTATTTCTCATTTTTAACTTCAGACCAAGATTTGCCGGCTTTTAATACATTTAATGTTTATTGTGTTAGTTTTATCATGTTTATTCTAAAATCCCAATGTTATATGTACTAATAGAAGTCAACATACTTATCTTGACAATACTATCAAATTGGCAATCTTATATAGTGGCAGTAAAACACATGAAATTGTATGTGTAAGAAAAGATTCACCTACCTAAACTTCGGGAGAGCCTAAAAGGTCTTTTTCCCTCTCTATCATCAAAATGTTAATTTGGATACAGGAAAGCTTCAGAATTAATATATTTTCTCTTTTCATACAAAATGGTTCTTTCAGGAAACTATTTTATATGTTACTTATAAGTGTTTCTCAATCTTGATGTCTTGTAGGACTAGATAAATATGTAAAATATTAGTCTAGACAGATACTAGTCTAGAAGAGAAGGGTTCCAGCAATAACAACTGTGTTGCAAATGCATTGGTTCACCTACATGAGATTGCACAGGACAAACAAAAATGTCATCATTTTGATGTGTTGTTGCATGACTCACCTTCTAAAGCAAATCAAATTTAATTTTAGAAAATTAAACATTTGTCAGTGAAATGAAGAATCCAGGCCACTACCAACAATCACAAATTGGTGATTGTTGATGATTGTTCTTAAACTTCTGTTCTGTTATGTTGACCCAGTTGCAGACTTGTGGAAACAGATCATTCTTCTTTAGGAGGGTATCACATTGACATCTGAAAGGTTGTCTTTAGACCCAATAAGAGGTTTTTACTGACAATAACCATGCTATATCCACTTGTTATACTACCTGTATGACATAGTGTATACTACTATACACTATGAAAAATAGCACTGTCTCAGGACAGGCAATTCACTAGGAAACAAAATTTGGCTGTGCCCAAACCCTTGGTTGAATAATGATCGAATGTCTGATGTTAGCTGATCAGTAGGCAGCTATGCCTCCCACCCCCTCCTGCAATTATAACATGATTTCAGTTTGTTTTTTATACTTAAAAATAATTGTATTGCTCAAACAAACATGAGCCCATTCAGAAAATATCTAAATTTGACTTTCAGACTCAGATTTTTAATGCCTGGTCACTGCTGCTGAATGATGTATAATGGAAATAGAAAGGTCAGTGCTATTACCACATTGAAAACATTTCCATCCACATCTGCTTCCTAAGATGTTGCATGGATGACATACCAGTCAACACACGTCACATGTATTATCTATGTGTCTCTGAAAACAGCCCCCTGATTGAAGCAGCCGCTACCCTGAGTTTGTAGGTCTGCATACAGTGTTTGTTAAAGGCCAGTCTGGAGCTCAGACACCCACAACAAACATGCAGGGACAACACTGAGTTGGCCTGGCTGCCCAAGCGAGTGTCCAGTGGATGATCTTCCATCAGGCACTGCACATCCCACCCAGACCTGAGTGACTGGGCCTCCCTAGCCCTGCTGCTGTCATTATGCCACACAGGCACAAGAAATCTTGTCATCTTGTTCACAGAAGTGTGATGGGGACTTGCCATGTTTACAGCTGGCAAGGGACTCTGGTTTTTGTCCACTTGTAAGCAAAGCTTCTCAAAGATAGAAAGTTTCCACAGTTCATGCTTATTCTTTCTAGGACTCTAATCTGCAACTCCTCAAAATGAAAATTTCAGGTGTGGATTTAAGTGAAATACTGTTGGCAAGAATATCTAACCTTTGTCAGCCTTTCTCCAGAAGTCATGGGTCATGGCACAATTATAGCAATAAGGCTGTAAGTTAAGGAGAATCCAGAGAAAGAAAATTCCAGAAGTATTGTGACATTTAGATTGTCTTCGAAAAGCATCTGTAACTTTTTCCAGAATATTAATGAGGATGAGAAGATTAGAAGTAGGTCCACAGTGGTATAGAGGGTCCATGGCTAGGGATGGTTTCTTCTGGTAAGAGCAGACATGTACATTCTTAGACTGCTTGATGCTACTTTATCCTAAAAGATGTAATAAAAAATATTCTCGATGAAAGTATATTCTCCATGAAAGTATTATAATACTTGCCTACAGGTCTGTCCCAGTGAGGAAACATGTTAGTCCAAATCAGCAATTACTGAAAATCCTAAATTACTAAAATCCTACATTTTCCCATAATGAAATGCTAACATGAACACAGGCATTCACCCTAGCAGAAATCTTACACCCTTGCAAAATCTTACATTGTGATCAGACATGCAGGAGGTTCAATTTAATTCTCACTAATTCTTTCCACAAAACTAAAAAAAAAAATCCCTGAAGGAAGAAGTGCTTGAGTCAGCTCCACAGAGAACAGAAGTTTATCCTATTCAGAATCATCAGTGGGATGAATCTTCTATTGAGATGTTAAATGTTGTTTCATTGCCTTCCGTACAGCCTTTCCATAAAATGTAAAGAACTTTTTATGACAAATTTATATTCATTGGGAGCTTTTTGCCCCTGGCTCTCCAGCTGTTTCCTTGCTTACATCCTGAGGCAAGGACTGCTGAACTTGGGGAGCAGGAACACTAAATTATTGACAGGGATGGTGATAGAAGTTTTAGAGTGTGTGCACCTCAGACTTGGTTATCCAGATCTTTCAGGTAAAGGAACAAATTTCAAGAGCATAAGAAATAACCAGCACAGACTGAGAGAACACAGGTATGTTAAAAAGGACCTTTAAAGTGTGAAAGGGCATAATAGACAGTGAGATCGTAATGGTAGATAGTGATGAAGGGTACTGCTGAGTGAACTACAAGTCTCCCTAGGATTTTATTGCTGTTAAGAGATAATTTGAAATTTCATTGTATCCTGATCAGTACCCTTAGCATTTAAAAACTAACTTTGTTTCATTGTTGGGGTTTTTTTTAAAGTATTTTTCTATTATCCAAAATTTCCCTAGTATTATTTCTTAATATTCCCTAATATTATTTTCATCAGTTCTGTTTATGGAAGATGCATAAATATAAGAGTAGCATACTTACTGACACCACTGGGGTCCTGTGTACCAACCTTATGTTAAACAGAAAATGACCATTTCAGTAATGTTTGAATATACATTCAGGTGTCAAATCTAAGAACTCTGGGGGATGACTAATTGTCATCTTCTTGAGGAACACATTGTTTTTACAAGAGAAATGAAAAATGCAGTTAAAATATTTCACTGAATTTAAACATTTCTTGTATGCAGTCTTCCAGAATGAGGTATTTCCGCATAGGTGGAACTGGCATAGCATAGAGATAGGCAAGGAGAAGTTTGTCTTCTTTACTCAAGCTGGGATGACAGTAGCTGCTGTTTGCACCTTGACCCCAACCTGCTACAGATATTAGACATCCAAACTAGGACATAGTTAGCTTTCAGTACTCTAAGATGAGTGTATCCAAGAACATACAGTATCCCATTCCCCTCACACCCCTAGGTACCCAAATTTCCCCAGTCAAGTGCATTGAGTGCCTATTACTCCTGCTTAGAACTGCTTCCTGCTAACTAGGTCACAACCAGCTCTCAAGAGGACATGTTGTCTGCCAGAGATCCCAGAGGAGCTTGGTCCAGAAGACAAGCAGAGTGTGCTTCTCATTTTCTAAAAGAGCTGAGCTCATCGCAGAACGCAGGACAGAAACTGTCATTCCAAAAGGCAGCCAGAGAAGGAGACCTTTGTGGTTGTTTCATCCCTCTTCCCTTCACCAATACTGTTGCCATTTTCCCAGTTTTTTCATAAAATACAGCAGGAGGGACAGTTCCAGCCAGGATGTGATACACCTGGGCACATCCCATGTGAATCTGAAGGAATTCAGACTTTCACCTCCCCATCACAAAAAGTCTGCCCTAATCACCAGTTTTGTATCCTGTAGATATTCACGGGGAGAAACAGTCTTCACTATTCCTGTTCACACTATGGCTTTGCAAAAAAAACCTACCCAAAACCCCATCAAACAATTAAAGAGCAACTAGCCAGAGAGAGAGTAAACTACCCACCATTACAATGTTCACTTTGGAATAGTAACACCTTGATTTCTGCCATGTTGTAAGCACTAAAGAGTGTGAAAGCAACATTATTTAATCTTTGCAATATTGAATAAAAGCAAGAAAGCACATCCACCATCTCATTTTTTTCAAAGTGTATCCTAGTCCTTAATGTGTTTTTTTTAAGGGATGACTCAGGTTCCTAAATCTAGGAGAGGGCCATGGCTGCAAATCCCAGTCATTCTGCAGTTCAGACTAGATTTCTTAATCCTGGGAAGGGACAGGGCAAAGCACCTTGGTCACCGATCCTTCACTCCTACTTGTTTAGCATCTTATAATAGTCTAAGCCAAAACTGCCTGCCCCTCTCTCCCTGCCTAAATGAGCACAGTGAATCAGTTCAGAGAGTTAATCCACCTAACAGCTAATCATTTGTTTCTATGGAGTTAGTTTTCTGCTACAAAACCTGCTTGATTTGTGTCATCACACAGTAGAAACACATCAACCAGGAAGTGAGAGTCGAAGAAACAATGGCTTGAACTTAAGTTGACCAAAGTTGCCAATGAGCCTCATACTTGGGATGCTATCTTTGGGAATGCATTCTGAGATGTCTCATGTTGTCAAGGTATTGCAGATGCCCTGGTATGTCATACAAGGCTGTTCTCTTCTAGGAGAGGGAAAATAAAACCAAACCCAACAAAAAACCTACAAAAATAACCTCCTGCCCCAAACTAACCAAAAACACTCTAAAAACAAGTGATCATAGCTCTGCACCCAGAGTTGTCTGATCTGAGCAGGAACAGCTTTGGGGAACCCAGTGCTCCCACAGTGCACACTAGAAGCAGAAGGAGGATCAGGTCAGCTTTCTCATTTCTTTGTTTTGGTAATAGTGGCCATATGTACTGTGTGATTTTTTTTTTCTTCTGGTGTTCTATTTTTGTTTGACTCCACTTTTAACTGTCATGGTTATGCTCGTGTTTAATATTTTTTGTTACTTTACAGAAAATGTGATCATGTAATAGGACTAACAGATAACAACTGTATCAAAAGCTAAAAAGGGTCGTTCAGCTTACCAACTGCTGTTCAAACAAATAGAAAAATGTAGTTAGGGAGCACATTAAAACCAGCACAGTCTAGGTGCCTACCTGAGACAAAGACTAAACCTACAGTGAATGTTATGTAGGACAAAGAGCCTGCCAAGTTCTCTTCAAAGAACGAGGTATCCTAAAAGGTATTTATCCTTGCATAGAAGTTCTGTAGCTCTGTGGTTGTGCTAAACCCATTATCACATATCTTCTTTCTCTTTTCTGTTTTCTAGTTATACTATAATCAAGTCTCCTTAAACTTCACCTGAGTAAAGATACTCACCAAACCTGGATTCAGGGCACACTGAAGGCAGACCATTTCTAAGCATTTCATCTGACACAGCTTTTGGTCAGGGCACAAATGAGCTTTTCTGGGAGTTGTGTCAGATAATTTTGGAATTGTTGCCTTCTCTAAAGAGACCATTTGTTTTTAATCTTTCAAGTGCCGTGGGAACATCAATCAAGACTGTAAGGAAATCAGGTCCTGGGGTCAGGACCCATGCTGATGGAAGCAAAATGTGGACAGATTTAGGAAACTTCACTTAATGTTTCTTAATTATCTGTCATGCCCTGTTCCAGAGACCCATGGAAGAGACAAAAGACTGTTCCCCTAGTCTGTGAAGTTATTAGTATGGCAGGAGTCATATATGGGAGATGAAAGCTTTTGTTTGAAAGTGATTCAGTAGGACTGAAGCAAATAATGTACAGCAGTTTTGGTAATTCCAGACAGGGAATTACCCTTAATGCTTAAAAATCTTTGTCTCAAGTCTGAGTTTGACTTTTTGACTGTCTAGTCAAAAAGAAAAAAACTCCTTTCTCCTTATACAATACTCAATCACTCATT
This sequence comes from Calyptomena viridis, assembly GCA_013390005.1. Lineage (NCBI taxonomy): Eukaryota > Metazoa > Chordata > Aves > Passeriformes > Eurylaimidae > Calyptomena > Calyptomena viridis. Next base: position 47,746 of record WEIV01012152.1, read on the forward strand.
CTTCCACATGAACTTAGAAAGTAAAGTTGAAGTTCATGATGAACAGAAAAGGTACTTACACCTACATGTCTTCCATCCCCTGTTACCTTTGTATCTGCTAACAGTTACATCCCCTTTGATGTGACCTGTGCACCTACACACACACAAGTGAGAAGTCTGGAATCACTCAATTCAAAACTGAAAAGATTTTAAAATTGTATGTATGTTTCATGAAATGGAAAAATTACATTTTATATGAATACCTGAAATACCTAATTTCACAACCTCTAGTCTCCGACTCCCATTGAAAGACGTAAGAGTAAAAGACAATAAACAACTATTTAGTCAGGTTTCTTAAATTTTAGGATAGTCCTCAGCTACTGGATCATCTTTCCTCTCCAGTTTATTGACTATCTCTGATAATTTGATATGGTGCCTGACTTGAGCACAAACGGAACTTCCTTTGTTAGCTATTTATTAAAGTTGTTGTGAACAACCAGCTGTTGTAGAAAGTTTGAAGCTTATATTCTTTAGTGGAATCTGAACACTTGCTTTTAAAATGCCTCTGGCATATTTACTGAGACATATGTGAATCACAGCAGATTTTCCTGCTGCCTTCTATATAGACAGATTGAGAAAGCATCCACATCTCCATCACCAGATTTTCTGCTTAGTTAATGTAAACATTAACTCTGTACTGTTTGTTTGGGATTTTTTTCCCTGAAAGGAATGCTTTGCTTATACACTGTCAAATTTTAGGATATGAAAAAGCAGGAAAGATGAACACTGAAAAATAAAGCAAATAAAGGATCTGTGGTCTATTAGGGGAATCCAACAGCAAGGTATACTTAAAACCAAAGCGCAATAGGAGGGTTTATACTAAATTAACTATCAGGATTGCACCTGGAGCTCAGAACTTATTCCTTCAGTTAGAAAGCCTGCAAGTATCTTTGTGTGAGACTGACAAACAGACTGACCAAATTTCTAAAGCGTCTCGTGAAAGTGATACAAATGCACAGAAATGGGAATAAATGAATAAATGGGGAAGCAACGTTTCTATCCATTGCTGCAATAACTTAGATAGAAAAGGACACACGATTAAAAGAGAAAGGGTGATAAAAGTGATATCACTAGACCACTAAGTTTGCCTTGTACTTTGCCATAAAGGCTAGAGGTCTTCAGTCTGATTGTTCTGAAAGCTTCTCCATTCAGCAGGACTCAAAAAAACAATTCCTACATTTTGTTATGAGTCAAGCCAGCAAAATGTTTTTAATGGGCTTTCAGGCTTGATTTTGGAAATATCATGGTGTCACTTATGATAAAACTAGAACAAATAATAGATCTCTCTAGAATATAGCCGTCTCAGCCTCATTACAACATAGCAATGCCAATAGAAGCAAACTGGTTTTCCTGTCCTCTCTGTCTATTAAATTATCTTCCAAAGTGATACCATTCTTACCAGGAAAATTTGCCAAGCATGTCTAAAGAATGGTTAACTGTTAATATACTACTTCAGTCTCTCCATCTATTGCAGTTTCTGATTTCATTTTGTTTATGTCTTGAACATCACATTAAAAAAATAATTCATTGCCCCCATTTGATAAAAGATACCCTTTATATCTGAAGGAGGCTAGTGTTTAGCTTGCACCTGGGTTAGTATAATGCTAACTGGGAGATTATTGATTAGCAACTCCGAATTTAAAGAAATTCATCTTTTCAAGAAACTGTGGTATGTGAGGTATGTTGCTGAATTGGGATTTAGGGTTTCGGTGTCTGGGTTTGTTTCCTACCTTTCCCAAAGGAAGCATACTGAAGTAACCCATGTAAACTGCAAGTGTGTCCACAGGGTAATTGATATCAGGTGTCACTGAAGAAAATGTTTGAGTGAGCAATGGGGTACACCACGTAGCGTGGGTTGGAAAACTGAGTCTTTTTCATGTCATTTTGGTGACCAAATATTACATGGTGCTGAAGACCGAAGTATTATTCCCTTGACTGCAGCTTATCCTCCATAAACTCACTTGAACTAATGGACTTCTAGAGCTAAACTACCAGAAAGGCATAGCTACTGCAGATTATCCCTGACATCTGAGGTCAGTCTGTTAGAACTACGTGGCTGATGAACCTGTCTCAAATCACAGTTTCCTGACATGATAAAGCATAAACCATCTTTCTTTTTACCAAATGGCTACAAACTGCCACTAGAGCCTCACAGTAGCTATTTCTGTGGCTGAAGGATAAGCACTCACTGAATAACAATAGAGGAATAAGAACAGAGAAAGGGACCTGAAATCTCAGACAGCTGGCAGAACTGCTTTTGTAAAGGACCACAAGGTGAGCACCTCCAAACTCCTGCATCATGGCATATGTCATCCTCTTAAGCAAGGAGTGGAGCGTAAACTGTTCTCTATATTTGCCCAGGAGTAATCCTGACTCATTTAGAAGACACAGTATATCCAAGCTCTTGGCTTGTGATAGAAAGAGTCACTTTGCTTCTGCTTGTCCTATAGCAATTTGACATCTCAGTATCAAGCTTCTTGACTGTCAAGTGAATAAGTAGAAAATCTGAGGCCTATACTATTCCCTCGTTCTTCATAGGAGTAGAAAATGCAAGGCCTATCCATTCTGTGTTAAGAACTTTGGCCCTCATTCCTTGGATCATAAAAAGAAAAGAGAAACAACTTTAACTGTATCCAATATGAAATATATTCAGTTCTATCTGGGGACATTTGGGGCATTCAAGAAAACCTTGTGTCCTAAATTCTTACTTGGTGATTTCCTGTATAACTCTGCAAAATATTCCAAGCAACTATGCAAATAATAGATACCTGTTTTGTGAAAAAAGTACGAGGATAATTTCATAATCTTTGAAGCAGAACTTTTCAGGCAGCAGACACTGTGTATCACCCAGTTTCAGTTGTCCAGACAGGAAACCTCCCACACAGTTCACGTGCTGAGGTGCAATCAGGAGTAAATATCTTGTCATAATATGCAGTAAACTTGATTGTGGTCACTCAGTTGCTTTATGCATGGACAGGAGTAAATATTGTTCTCACAGATAAGATTTCTTTTTGCATAAGTTTACCATAAACCTCAGATATTATAATTATTATAGCAGATGTTGTATTATTATAATATTATATT
>WEIV01012154.1:6665-25489 GCA_013390005.1 Calyptomena viridis
ACACACCCCCTCCCTCCACCCCCTCTACACCTTCACCCACCTTCAGCTCCTTTCAGGTACCTGTAGAGAGCAATAGGGTCCTGTCTGAGTCTCCTTTGCTCAAGGCTAAACACACCCAGCTCCCTCGGCCACTCCTTACCAGACCTGTGCTCCAGACCCTCCCCCAGCTCTGCTGCCCTTCTCTGAACAAACCTCAATGTGTTTCTTGTTGTGAGTGGCTCAAAACTGAACACAAAATTCGAGGTGTGCTTTGGTGCAGAGCTTGTTCTCATGTGATGGTCCTCCCATAGCCCACAAAGCACTGTGGCGTGTTTGCATGTGTTGCTGCTCTAGAGCTAGGCTGAGCAAAGATGATGGTGTCAGCCCAAAGAGAGATTAAGTGATTGTAGAGGAATTTCTTTATCACCATCCTGTGTAAATAGAGATTAGAGACAGAACATTTTCCTTACAGCTGTGCTTCTGCAAACAGAAGGGAATACAGGGCCGGGCAGTATAACAGAGCCAGCTTCAAGCATGTTGCTGCAAACCCAAGAGGATATGGCATCCAGGTAAAGTGAGAATGGCAGTGCCACTCTGCCTGTAGTGCATTCCTTCACTGGCAATGCCTTGTGGAACTGCAAAGCACCAAGTCCATATCACCAGGTTTGTGTTGGTCCCAGCCGAGCCTCATCCCAGCAGTGACCTGCTCCTTGCAGGGCAGTGTTTGTCCTCCAGTTGAAGGTCTCTGTAGGTCATGGAGTTGCAGGAGCCCTAAGGAGGTCCCTAGAACACCTCGATGCCTGGAAGTGTCCAAGGCCAGGTTGGATGGGACCCTGAGCAATCTGGTCTTGTGGAAGTTGTCCCTGCCCATGGCAGAAGGGTGGAACAAAATGGTCTTGAAGGTCTCTTCCAACCGAGGCCATTCTACTATTCTGTGATATACAGATTAGTTCAAGCAGGAGTTCAAGCTGGAAGTTCAGTACTTGAAGTGTTATTTCTGATTGCTTTCTGAGATAAATTGCTTTTATTTGGAGTGGGTGGCTAATTCTGTGCACCAAGCCCTGAATTCTGATCAGAGCAGGAGAGTATATAGTGTAGCTTTCCATGTTTCAGTGGTTGCTTCCTTCCTTGCAAGCAGCACTTGGAAAGCATACAGAACAGAGTAAAAATAAAATAGCATTCATCACTGGCAATGAAAAACTATTTGTACCCTTAAAGAGAGAGAAGTAACATTTTCCACAGTTTAAGGTGCAGTTCCAATGGAGCAGGTCCTGCTGCATGCTTGGATGGCACCCAGCCCACGTCTCATTGCTGTTTACTCTGTAAATACTTATTTCCCAATGGGAACAACTGTTGTACAGTACAGCCAGAGTTAAACAACAGCTCTGAAAGAAAAAAAAAAAGCCAACCACACGCGTGCCTCTCTTCTGCAGCATTCCTGAGACAAGGCTGTATTTTTATCATCTGCAAAACTAGCTACATCTGCTGTGCTGAGCTATAACTGGAATCCTGACTCTCTCATTATGACCTCTGTCAGAGAAGCAAGCCCGCTTCTCTGGGGTATAATTTAAATTCTACCCAGTTCCATGGCTTTCCCAAGAAAAAGATAACAGCCTGATGCATGGAGTCAGATGAGAGGCTAGCACAGCTCAGTTGCTGCAAGAGTGCATACTGTAGGCACAGCTTTATCTTTCCTAAAAGTCACTCCAGGCTTCAAGTGTTGCTGCTATGGGAGAACCTTATTAAAAATTATCTCCCACATTTTAGCCTCCTCCTGCACAGAGCAGCTTTGAATTATTGAGCTTTCTCCCTCCACCTGCTTCCAGTGGCCTTGAGTTTGCTGCTCTCTTGGGTGCTGAGCAAACACTGCCCTCCTGGCACTCCAGCCACCAAGGGAAAGTGGGATGTCCTGCACAGCTCCCAGCTGCCTGCAAGCCTGCCAGAAATGCCTGGATTCCTCCCTTCCATCCACCAGAGCTCTTGTGTTGCAGAGCTGCTCCCAAAACGCCTTGCAGGCCAGGGCTGGACGCCTTCGCTGTCACAGTTATCTGGGGTTTTGCTCAACTGGTCTGAAGAGCTTCAAAATCCCCAAGAGGAGGGTAAGGCTCCAAGATGGACTGAAGCCCAAGTCCTCTGCATGGTGAATGAGTGATACCTCAATCCACAGTAGAAAACTGCTTTTACTCTCCAAGGATCCCTTCTTACCATCCTTCACAGGAGGTGTCCTAAAATCAAATATGGGAATATTATACTCCTTTGGTAGCATATTCCTTTTAGGAAGATCATTGCTGCACCCTCTGACTTTAAAGGAAAATACCTGAAAACAGGAAAATAAGGCAAACACTAGCTTTGCTGGTCCAATGAGGACTCCTAGGAGGAGAAATATTTCTCAGTTTTGTTGCATCTGTTAACAGGGTTCAATTAAGTTGCCAGAAGTGATAAGCATTTAGAGGGACATCAGCCATCACTCCTCACAAAATCTTTGCTGTGTAAGCAGTCATAAATCACTGTGGTTGTATTTGGGAAGTGTTAGGGACTGTAACTCATCACCAGGGTTTAATTCAGCTTCCCTTGGGCACCATTGTACCTGGTTGGCCAAGGTAAATGTCTTGCATTGCTACAAAAGAAAGGAGTATTTGGGGCACATAGCAATTCTGTCCATTTTCACTGAATAAGAAAAAATAGCTAAAAAACTAAAATAGCTAAAAATCCTTCTACGGCAGATTTAAGATTGCAATTGGGAGATTGGTCAAAAATCATATTTTCCATTCCTACGGAAAAGTCAGGTTCTCTAAACCCTTGGTTTGATACCAAATACGGGCAAGAAAAGTGAATATATTCTTTTTTTTTTCACAGAACAGTATTTTTTGCAAAGTTTTGAGCACATTTAAACCTTCCAGCCTTGCTCAGTTTGCAGCATACAGACTGTTCCTTGCCATTCTAGTTCCGAGGGCCTTTGGTCCCTGTTTTTCACCCAGGCTTGGGCAATATGTCTCTCACTGTACCCAGGGCAGCATCATAAGTGATGATGGATACAGACCAAAAGGGCATCTCCCTCCACCCAGAGTGCCTGGGGATTTCAGAGCAGAGGCAGAAAGCAGATGGAGATGGACAGAGAGAAAAACACAAGGATAAAGGAGAATCTACTCTCAGCCTTGATACCTTGGGTGCCAGTACCATCTCTGCAATCATCACCACTGGCACGACTCAAAGAGGGTGATGATGTGTTGATGGGAAGAGTAAAAGGCAGCACAGGAGGAAACATGAAGATGGTGGGATGAAAGTGGAGCAAGACAGTTACCATTGACCCAATCCATGCTTGGCCAGGAGAGCACCTACCAGGCCATGGAGATGAAGCTGTGGAGGGGCAGCAGACAGCTGCAAAGAGAAGAGGTGGGTGGTAAAGTGGTGGGGTGGGAAACATCATCTCTTCATGTCACGTTTGAGAAGATGAGCTCATGCTGAGGACAACACAGGCCCAGGTGGTGGCTTTGCTGCATGGATGAGTTGGTGAGTAGATGCTGCAAGGAGGGGAGTGTGTACCTTGGGCCAAGATGGGAAGTCTAGCCAAGGGCTCTATGGTGTGGAGAGCCTCAGATTTCCTCAGCTTTCTCCTGGTGGGGGCTGTCCACCACCTCTTGAATTTCCCAAATTGCCAGACACTTTTCAAACCTCTGTCTGAGGCCAACCTACAACCCACTCACAGATGCTTTTTTTTCCCCCCTAGTCTCCTAAGGGCCTGGTTGCAAATTGCTTCCTGAAATCAAGCTCCTTCCTTGCACACTGGCAAGCCAAAACAGCCCCCCGAGCTGATGGAGGTTCTGGAAAATGTTGGTTCACGCTTGGCTCTTTCGGCGCCTTGCACCAGGCACAGGAGGCAGGTCGGTCCTTGTGCTTCATTTCAACACTGCCAATATTGACCTTTTCTTTCCTTAATGAGGCAGGATTCAGGGGGGTAGAAGAGACAGAAGAGGTGGTTTGTTCTCTGCTCTTGCTCTGTGAGCTGAGCAGAGGAAAGAGACACTTGAGTCACTCTTGGGGAACGTTCACATTGTCATTGCTTGAAAATAGTAAAGAAATGCTGGTCAGGAGGATATTACTGCTTTCTGCACTCTACAAGGCAGAGGAGAGGCCATGTTGAAAATCAGCTGCTCTTTGGGGTTTTTTACCTCCTCAGTCTGCAGATAAAATAATGGGTGCTCAGTGATGGCAGTCTCAGAGTCCTCTGCTAAAAGCAATGAGATCAGAAAGAATTTGGTCCCTGGGCACCAAGATGGCAGCCCCTACTTACACTGCCCATGTCCAAAGGTTTCACTTGCGTCTTTGGGAAGGGAGTGTTTTTCTAAATTCCTGTTTCTGGAGTCAGGTGATTGTGTTATAGGCTGTAATTTTTGCAGAAGGGGTTGTTTTCTGCTGCTACACATGGAGAGAAAAAAAGCCATGTCATGTCCTGAAAGCACAAAAGCCCAATGAAAAGAGCCAGCTTCTCGTATTTAAAAATAAACAAATACAAATCTCATGATTCAAGGAAGCTTAAGTTACAATTTATGAAGTCTGAGATTAATAGCACTGCACATCCATAAGACTTGAACAACAATTAGTGATTTCCCCTGCTTAATTTGGTATAAAAAAGTAATAAGACCTAAAAAATAATAAATAAATATTCAGCCTCCAGCCCACATAAGTGCAGTCTGAAGAGCAATTCCCAGCAAGGATTTCTAAAGGAGTTCCCAGTGAGGCAGGTGGGAAATCCAAAGCATGCATCCAGCCTTGAGCCAGTGATTTCCAACCTGTCTCACCAGTTGTGTGTGTGTATGCCAGAGGCAGTGCAGGATCAAGCTCTCAGCAGGTTCTGGCCACTGCCAGTGGCTCTGGTGCCATCCTTCCATCCAGCTCCTAATGGAAATGATGACTCAGGCTTAATGAAGGAGCACACCTTCCCCAGTGTACAAGCAAGCTCTGCATCATCTTTGTTTTACTACAGCTGGTGATGCATCAAGGCTTAACCAATAATCTCAATTCTCTTATTTTATAAACAGAAAATAAAAATAATTTGCTTGGAAGTCACCAATGGATTAACAACCTCCAGCTATAACTTTGATGACTAATTTGGCCTGATCTAACCCATCTGTGCCAAAGTTCTCATTTGTATAATTTGACATCTTCCTGCAGGTTCTTGATGAGGGGGATGAGTTTTCAGGGGGAGTTGAGGTTTGTTTTGAAGCTGTGCACTTGACAGGGTGTCAAGATTGTGCAGATCGTGCTAGGATAACCTGCTGCAGATCTGTCTGAAAGGAGAAGTGGAAAGGGCTGATCTAGAAATCTAAGAGACATTTTTGCAAAGCTGGAGGCCTGGTTTTGAAAAGCACTGAGTTCAGTTCCATACTCACAAAAGGAATTCTCTGAGTTAAATACTTTTAGTATCTAAGTCAATTCCAGCCTGTTTTCAGCATGAAGGCATGTAAAAGCTTTTGTATCAGAAGAAAGCAGGATAAAAAATTGAAATGCAGATCTGTGTTTCTCATGGCCTTCAGATTCTTTGTTTCTCTTCCAAGCTGATTTGCTGTGTTACTGTGAATTTATTCGAACCAAAAGGATCAGCGCTTCAGAAGGAACAGATAGATCAGCCAAAAATGCCCAATCCAATGCCATCTATTTTTAGTGTTAGTTCCAAGCAGCTTGCAGTGGGCATGGGTGAGTAGATCCTGGTTGAAGTTAAAAGCAGCTAATTCACCATGTGAGCTCAAGGTACCTTTTACCATGCTCCCCTCTGGATCACAAAAAGCTGTAATATTCAGCAAAATATACCCTCTTCCTTTCCCATGGCTGAGTTTATATCTAAGATCAAGTTGTAAGTTTGACCATGCAGAGTGTATTTCGTAGCAGGAAGGGAAAGAGGAGGCTGAGGAACAGCCCAGACACATGAACAAAGGGAACAATAGGAGCTATTCTGCAGGCAGAGGCTGCTGCATTCTTGAACACATTCACATGGATAAAGGAGATCAAATAAGAGCCTCCAAAGCTGCACGATGATAAGCAAAAAATATTACATTGCTCTTCTGCAGGCTGGATTGTGCAGTGATTATAGAGCAGTTTGTCCAACACACCTCCCCAGGGCCAAAATGCAATCAGTAACCCTTCCCTTAGAATCCTGGCTTCCCTGCAGAGCCACAAGAGCATCTGATAACTCCCTGGCAGCCCCAGCCGTGGCCGGCCTTGTGCAAAGACGTGGTAAGTTGAATGTCCGGTTTGTGCACTTTTCACATGGAATGACTCCGGGTTGGAGGCACAGCTCAGGGAAGGATGTCCACATCCCTCCTCTCACACTGATCCACTCTTTGGTCTTGGGCAAGCCATCTAGCTGCAGTCTGAGTCCCAGACTGCAAGAGGCATAAAGAGAACCAGGACTCAGAGGGAACTAGGATCTCTCTGTGCTGCTATGCAGCTTCCCTGGACATCTGCTCCCAGGGAAGATATGTTCCAATGGCAAATGGATGGATATGGGAGAGAGGTGGAGCAGATGGAGCTGGGCTGGGTGGTGGCAGTGGCTGTTGGGTAGCAGAATCCAAGGTGGGATGTAGGGAGATGTACCACAGGTGGGGAGAGGGGTGGAGACTCCCCTTCTGAGGTTCAAAAGAAGGGACAAACTTATCCCTTCTTGACTGACTAGAGCTTCAGTTAGAGGCAGTGCAAGGGCCATTGCTGGACATCTCCAGAAAGCTGCAACTGGGATTTTGAAGAGGAATAGACCAGGCAATATTACCCAGAGCTTCTTCCAGACAAACAGCAAGCAAATGAGCACAGTCTCTATTGTAGCTCTGCTGGTCCTTCATCCCTGTGCTCTGGAGCTGGCAGGCTGCCTCTGGGCTGGGCCAGGAATGGAGAGGGGCGTCTCCCAGATTCCCTGTTTCTCTGCCAGGGTGTTTCCAAGCAGCTACAAATTGCACCACTTCTGACGCAGGTCACCTTGTAACTGCACCACCTGCCCCACTCTCTCTCACCTCCTCTGAAGCTGAATGTTTATGCCAAACCCCAGAGATTGTGGCAGTGCTTTAAGAGGCTTGAAAGATGGATGATATTAAACATCTCTAAAAGCAGTCCTGGATGTGGAGATGATTTCTGAGCACATCCAAAGGAGCTCCTTCACCTCTGCTTCCCACCAGCAGAATCACTCAAGGCATCTGTGTTATAAACAGATGGATGGTAGCCCAATTAAAACAAGGTCAGCTTTTATATACAGTCTCCAGTCCAAGCCTTTCTAGGAGAGACTGTTTCAGATAGAAAAGAAATACACATCAAAGCTGGCCCACAGCACCTGCCAGGTTTGCTGGGGAGCAGCAGCAGCTGTGTGGTGGGTACATCACAAGCCGTCACTCCCACAGCAGGAATCCCTCTTCCGGGAGTGAACTGGGGAGAATGGGGCCATTTGGGGCTATCAAAAACATGCATGTCCTTGAGCCTGTCCCCAGCTCTGCTTTCACACTCACTGAGTTCAGGTGGGTGGTAGGACAATAGTGGAGCACGTCGGGTGTCAATGCAGGTCAGTGCTCAGCTCCAGAAGCAATGGGTAACAACAGTTGATAGGGAGAATGTGAGCCAAAAAAACCCAGACAGACCCATATGAATCCCTTTAATCCAGACTGGGAGGTGTGCTAATAGGATGGTGGGCAGCTATGGTTGCAAAGGCAGTCACTTAGAAAGGAACGAGAGAAAGTTGAGTACCCTGTGCCAAAAAAGTCCCTTGCAACCCAGAGTGGAGCTGATTGTCTGGAGGGTCAGGTTGTCAGTTCCTGGTTTTCATGACAAGGTCATTAAGGACAGGGCAAAGGTGAATGCACACTCATCTGCTGTCATTCCCCACAGTCATCCTCTGCAGTGACACCAAGTCAGAGGAAAATCTGGGCTGGGTGACATTGCCAGCACTTACTGCAGGACCTCCCAGGCAGCCCTTCCCAGGGCCAACTACAACCAGCCCTTGTACCCAGGATTAGTACTCTGGGCTGCCACAGGTTTGCAGTGTCCCATGAGCTCTCTTGGCTGACAACCAAGGCCAAAGCTAGGAGCCTGTTCAATTATCATTAAGTCGGTAATTAGTGCAGTCTAATTTCTTTTCCAGGCCTTGCTTCAGAAGAGAGGGAGGGAGAGAGAATGCAATCTTGTCCCAGCCAAAAGAGGTGTGAGTTTGTGCTGGGGCAGGATGAATGAATGGATGGAGGCAGATGGGTCATGAGAGCTCAAGGAAAAGTCCCTGGTGAGCCGTGCCATGGATGTTGGTTGTCCCTTGGCCAGAAGCAGCCCTGGCAGAGCCCTCTGCCCAGCACAGCAGGTAACGGGACACAACAGTCCATTGCCTGTGCTGGAGCCCTAGGAAATTACCTTTCCACACTATTAGCATCTGGTAGGACAACTGTCACACCTACAGCTTGCTTGAGCCAAAAAAACATGCAAGAGCACGTTTGGCCTGGGGTTGCTCCTTCTACACAGGATCTTTGCTACTGTAAAAAACACAGCAAAAAATGTTGTCTGCTGAACTGGTGTTACAGTTCCAGTGAAGCTTTGAGTGTTCTGAACTTATTGTAAATAAATAATGTAAAAAGAATAATACAGAGCTAATAAAGCTATTATCTGGAAAGATTGCAGCCTAATCTCCAGCCCAATGAAGATAATGAGTGTTGAATCATGCCTGGAGCATCCTAAGTAAGCGGCAGTGGTTTTGTTAAAAGATAGGGGTGGATTTTTGGTTTCAGCCTGTGTTGGTCCCTAAGCTGTGAGTCCACATTTCTCCTGATGGCAGAGCTGGCTCAGCCTCCTGCACTCCCATCACCTTCATCTTGGGCTGGCTTGGGGAACTGGCTGGCTTGGCTGCACTGGTGTGACCAAGGAAGTGGCACATGGCCATGGAGTATATGGAGCAGGATGGGGATGCCATCCCCAACAACGATACCACATCACTTCAGCCTCTGCTGGACCCACATGGCAACAGCTGAGTGTTACCAAAGGGGATCAGACTTTCCCATTAAATTAATTTCCACAAGGAAGATACTCCGTCTCTGTCCCAGGGCTGTGAGGGCTGTGACTGCACCTTGGGAAGGACACTGGCTCTGGCTGTCCATCCAGAGGGAAGCATCTTTCCCTGGGGCTCCTGCAATGGCTCAAGGGAGGACCCACTACCAGAGCAAATTCCTGCTCACAGAAAGACACACAGTGCAGGGGGCCAAACTCAGTGGTGCTTGAAGCTTACACTGTCAAAGGCAAGCAGGAGAATGTGGCAGGAGGGAGCTGCTAAATGCACAGCTTTGCAGCAGGCCCCAAAAGCAAGCTGCCATCACAAAATAAAACAAAACACCCCTGGACAAGTTGAGGATACACAAAGGAATTGACAGCCTCTGAATCTGGCCTCACATCAAGGAGTTGTAACTTGAAAGCTTTATTTAGACTACTAAGAAAAACAGTTGCAGAAAAGTACTGACGACCTGCTTTAGAGGGGGATTTCTGCAAGGAGAGAAGCGCTGGCCTCCTGCTGGAAGTGGAGCACCTAACTCCCCTAAATCCCCTTCAAAAATCCCATCATCAGACTGGAGAGAACTGCAGAAGGGCAGGATTTATATAAACTGAAGAAAATAAAAATACTTCTGAAAAGAAAAAATCCAGCAATTTAAAAGGAATAAAACCTACCTTGAGGAGATGTGAGAGCTTAGGGGAGTCGTGAGAAAGGGATAGGAGTCAGGGAATGGACGCCATGCTTGGCAAGCTTTTGGTTTTGGGCTCCCCCACGCCGAGTTGAGTTTCCCGGTGCTGGGTGGCGGCGACGCTGGGAGAGCAGCCTGTGCACATGGACCTGTGCAATGTTGGAGAAAAATATTTGCAACTGTCAAACAGAGCGAGCTTGTTACGGTACCCAGCAGGGCTCTATCGCTGAATCCCTATCTGCACAGCCATAAAGAGCGGGGAGGGGGAGATAACTCCAAGGCGAGATTCTTGCGAGCTCATAAATCTCTGCAAGCCGGGTCCCAGGACTGATGAAATCACCGGGAAGCCTGGTGGCCTGGTTTCCGCAGCACTGCCTGCCCTGCCTCCACTAGCGACGGTATCATTGGAAGAAAAATGAAGCCAAGCTGTTGGGAGAGGGGTGGCTTTTTCTGAGCAACGGGGAAGCTGTTGCAGCCCAAGGCTTTCTTAGGATGAAATGATTTAAGCACCTCTCTGGCATCCTGCTGGTCTTTTGGAGGCGGGGAGCCCGATAGCTGAGACTCCTCGGGATGATAATTGTGGTGTATTTGCAGAATCAAAGGTTTCCCCTTGGAGCCGGGCCAGCAAGCTTGGGGAAGAAGAATGGATCCAATACAAAGGGGTTTTTTAAAAGCCCATTAAGTCGCCTAGGGGCTGAGCTCAGATTCCCACCACCTCGGCAGTCAGGGCCGAGGGAGCAAGGTTTCATTTCATTCCCATTGGCGCAGCCCAAGTGGGAAAGTTCTTCCCCATCCTTCCCCGTCCCAGGTCCCCACAGGGAGGGGAATAGCCCCGGCGTCTGGGTGCAAACCCTGACTTCAAATCTGGAGGCTGCTGGGGGGCTGCCATCTTCCTCTCCTGCACTGCAGCCACCCAGCCAGCTGCGGGGAGGCTGAGCCAGGATCTTGGGGCTGCTGGGATACCTATGGCTGGGAGCTGCAGGAGACATGTAAGACTTGGCCTGTGTTTGAGCCCTGAAACCTGTAACCTACACTCATCATTTGTGCTGTCCCTTATACACCTGGGAGATGTTAAAAGGCTCCCAAACCTATCTCGCCCCTAACTCACCATCAGTCAAAACAGGGAGAGCCATGAACAGACCAGGTTTGATGCAGGGGCTGGGAGCTGTTCTCCAAGGCAAGTGCATGTCCCGAATATAGTCTCTGGAGGCACTGAGGTGTTGCAGATATTGTGCAAAAGCCTGAGCAATACATGCCCATCCTCTCCTAGTAATACTGCCTTGGGGGATGCTCGGGGCAGCCCTGTCCATGCTGCCCCCTCTGGGCTGGCTCTGTCCATACCTGAGTCACCATCCCACTCCTAGCAGAACTGTTCAGCTCCCCTGATGTGGCCCGAAACATAAACAATCCTGATAGTCCTGTCAGCATTTCTCTCCTTGAGGGTTTCTGGGGGCAACAGCCATTGCTAGGAGTCAGCTCTCACTCATGCCACCCCCATGGAAAATATGAGAATGGGGTTAGTAATCCAGCTGTGACTAAGGAGGTTGCAACTGGGGAGGTCCCTCTTGCTGTTGTTGTGACCGTGATTTCCCTCTCTGGCAGTTTGGCAACACCCTTTTGTCACCGGCAATCCGGGGCAGTGAGGGCATGGCCAGGGGCCATCCATCATCAGGGCAGTGATGTGGTACTTCCATGTCTCCTACAGCCCCCAGCTGCTCATCCCTGCATTGCCAGTGATTTCTCCATTGCTGGGGAGGTGTCGCTCTCCCAAGGCTGCAACCTGAGTCTGAGACCTCTGAGCAGCACCAGCCGTGGGCAGCTTTTAGATACTGAGGACATCAGTGTCTAAAGATATCACCAAGATATCATCCAGACACTTCTGCGTGGACCTAAATTACTGCAAGGCAGACAAAGGAGGACGAGAAGTTTGTCTGCTTGGGCAGTCAGAGAAAAGGTGGAACAGAGGAAACAGGACACCTTTCCTGCAGTGTCCAACCCCATGCCCAGCCAGGAAAGCTTTCCAGTAGGGCTATTCCTGTGGCTACAGCCCAGACCAGCCAGAGGTGGCTGCAATATCTTCGCCATTGCAAACATCCCAGGAACAGCGCTCTGGCAGCTGGTGGAGCCACAGCTGCAAGAAGACCCTGGAGTGGAGCAACATCTGGGTACCATGGAAAAGGGAACACGAGCCTGTGGAAAGTCCTCGTGGGAGAGAAACTGCAACCGGAGAGCAATGAGAAGCCGTCCAGGGAAAACCTGTAAGCAAATATAGACAGTCAAGAGAGATGATCTCAGGGTACTGATGTCACCCCAGGAGTGCCCAGTGATGGAGCAGGGAGGCTGGAGCAGCCCTGTGCTTGCTCCATCCATGCAGGATGTGATCTCTCAACAGGACTCTGCTGCTTTGCTGACTGTGACATCGTTGTTCAAGTGTTGTAACAGATCTGTCCCGAATTATTCTTATTAGAAAGAAATGCTTCACCAGGACCTACAAAAGTCACACTGATGCTTTGAAAGATACTGGGAGCATGTACATCCAGTTACACAGCTGTCAGGGGTGGGAGAAATTTTCCTGCCTGTGCTGGTCGCTGAGTCTTCACATTCCAGCCCTTGTGTTGGGAGGAACAAAACCTCTTAGCTCTGCAGTTACTGGAGACAGGAGGCACAAATTTTAAGTCATCTGGAGTCAGTGGCTGTAAAAATTTAATGATGCAGGACATATCAGGGTGACCAAAATAGTGAGCAAGACAGAGACGGTCTTGTGATTTAATGTGCTCGGCCAGGACATGGGATATCCAGGAGCCATTCCCAGGTCGACCACAGACTCCACGTGTGACCTTGGCTGAGTCACTTTGGACAAATTCTGCCAAGAATTGGCTTAGGCATCTTGCAAAAGTAAGATAGGTGCTTGTAAGACTGAATCATATGAAAAATCAGGAGCGTTAAGATACTCCACATGTAGCCAGGCCCTTGATGAGGGCTCCTAATTACTGTTGGATAAGCTACACTAACAGATGGTGGAATTGGGCTGGGACCTACCTGATGGCCTAGAGCTTAACTGTTTTATGCTCCAATAGGAGAATGAAGGCTTATCAAGAGCATAAGGTGACTTGGTACTTCCTCATTCTGTCTCTGCTACAGCTCTGGAGCAAAGGATGCTCAATTGATAAGGCACCAGCCTCACTTGATTCCCTGGCTGTTGTAGCCAGATGGGTTTGTAGCCTGCTCCCCCAAGCCATGGAGCCAGAATCTGGCCAGGCAATACCCACCTCCCCATTTTCCCTTCCTGCAAAGCCTTAATATGAGGGTTTAAATGGGATTTAAGTGATGCTGTGGCTTTTTGCTGGCCCCTCTGCAAAGGCAATAATTTCAACCCCTCCTAGATGTGAACAAATAAAAGCAGCTCTGCCTGTAGGCTGTTTGTGCACACATCTCTGTTAAACCCCTGTCTGACAGCCCCAGCAACAGCTGGTGTAAATCTGCAGCAATCTCTGGCCTTGAGAGAGTGATTTACACCCCTCTCCATTTCCTCCTCTTCCTCCTGCTTCATCTCTTCCCTGACTTCTAGCCTTCATCTTACCTCTTTCCCTGCTCTCAGGAGACAAATAACCATGGATGTGAGGAAGACACTGGAGCACTGAACTTTCATCCATTGAGAATATGCTCTGTCTACCTTGAATTATTTTTTAGTTAGTTTGTTGTTTTTCTTTGTGTGTTTTGTTTGGGTTTTCACTTTGTTGGTTTTGTTTGACAGGTTTTGGTTTGGTTTGGTTTTTGGTTATGTTTTGGTTTTTTTGGTACCTTCTATAGCAATTCAGTGCAAGAAAAATCATCTCTAGGAATACAGAGGAGAAAAGAGACCTGGCCAAAATGACAGATCCCTAATTAGGAATGGCTTGTTCTCTAGCAGGGTTGTGGAATCCAGGCAGGAATTCCACAACCCACCCTGACGACACATTTTCCCCCAGATCTAGCATCTGAGGCTGGCACGAGGCTGTGGGTGAAGTCTGGCACTGGCAGGAGGATCCACCCTTGGCTTCATGAGCAGTCAGGAGCTGCATGTCATCAACCTGCCAGACACAGGCCAGGTACAAGCAAGTTGATCCAGACCAGGGCACAGCCACACACACAGCATCTCATGGGAGACAGCCAGGAGGATGGATGGCAAGGGAAGCATGAAGTGCTTCTGGCAACTGCAGAAAGCAGTGGAGAGGGGAGGAAGGCAACCACAGGAGCACAGAGAGGCATAGGGTGGAAGCCCCTCGACAAGGCACTGAGATTATTAATGGCTTCCTACAGCTCCAGCAGGCCTTCAAGTGCTTTATATCTCTCTGTCACTCATCTGACTCATCCATTCCCCACAGAACATGGTGTTTTTTCAGGGGAAGCAGCTGGCAGAGGCTGTGCTCTCCCAGCATCTCCCAGCAGAAAATGGGAAGTGTGGAGCAAAACCTCACTAGAAGCAGTATTTGTTTGCAAGAAGTATCACAATGTGCTCTCTAATTATTTCTTACATATTTTATTTCTTAGAAGGCCAGGCTGGATAGAGCCCTAAGCAACCTGGTCTAGTGGAAGGTGTCCCTGCCCATGACAGGGGGGTTGAAACTAGATGATCTTTAAGATCCCTTCCAAGCCAAATCATTCTCTGATTCTGTGATATGGTCCCACAATTCTACCTTTCTCTGAACACTTTGGAAAAGAATTCGGTTGTTCAGGCTCAATATCCACACCTCCACCAAGGTACAACTCCCTGGTACACCATAAAGCACTTATGTTCATGCGATTAAATGCCATTGAAGCGGATGGGAATTTGCTTACAAGCAAATTACAAATTCCTTACAAGCTTAAGGACTTTACAGAATCAGGGCCTAAATCCACTGAGTCTTTGCTAACGCTCCCAGCCACCACAGGCACGGCTGAGTCCCGCCTTGGGAATGCATTTATTTTCCCTTTTGAGGCTATGAAACATTATGCTGAAGCTTTACCTCCTCCTGCCAGCTGCAGGGAGCTGATGTGAATCGTGGGGTGAGATTTGGCTCGGTGCTTTTGGAGATAATGCTGGCTTAGGGTGTGGTTTGTTTTCACCCAGAACCTCACAGCTCAGAGACAGAGCCTCAAAAGGTCCTCTACATACTCTAAAAATCTCGTATCAAAGAGCAAAAGGCATAATGCTGTCTTCTGCCTTTGAGCCAAAACCAGCCCCGATTGCAGTCGATGGAAATCTTCCCATAAGCTCCAATGGATTGGGATGGTGGTAGCAGCTCACATGGTGGTTTTGTTCATTTGGTGCAAGTCTTAGGCTTAGACCGACAACAATTAAATAAAAGCTAAGGCCCATTTTTCTGCTGAGCAGATCATCTGTGCAACATGCAAGGCCATAACCTCAAGAAGAGAGGGCTTTTTTCCTCCAAAATCAATTTTATTTAATTTTTGTAAGGGGATGGGTTCCATATTCCATTAGTCTCAGCTGAATTGAAAGTGTCCTTCTAAGTTTCACTGGAACAGACACATAAAAACTCTCCCCCCGGGATAAGACAATATTGATCTGACACGGATTGATCTCAGAGAACATTTATAGGGTCTAGTGAGCAGCTAATGATGAAAAATACAGAGTATATTCTTACAGATTTAGAACAAGAAACCCATTTTCTTTCCCTCAGCTCATAGAAAGTCCTGGTTTATTTTTTTATCCAATGAACGAACCCTATCAAACCCCTCCTGTTACAAGGCATTACAGGGATTATTCTCCAGGCAGGCTTGGTACCCATGCTCTCCCATTCTCAGGGCCGGATGCTCATCAGTCTTGTGAGATGACTATTGCATGTGTCCTACTTATCCAGAGAGGCTCTGGGCAGCTGGTTATTGGGTTTTCCTGTCTGAATACAGGAGCTTAATTTAATAGGCGGCTGTTGGAAAAACAAGCAGGAAAGCAACACAATGGGACTTGATAAGCAGCCTCCAAACAAGCTTTGAGGAGGCAATTACAAGAAAATGGCTGAGCCCTTTCGATGAGGAAGATGCAATTCCAGATGCCAACCATTATGCAGCTGCTTGCCCAGGCTGGGAGCTTTCAGATCAAAC
Source organism: Calyptomena viridis (assembly GCA_013390005.1). NCBI lineage: Eukaryota > Metazoa > Chordata > Aves > Passeriformes > Eurylaimidae > Calyptomena > Calyptomena viridis. The sequence goes on from WEIV01012154.1 coordinate 22,415, forward strand.
CATCACTATATGGTTAAGAACAGTCCTTGAGGAGGGGAGTGGGAAGGGGAGTCCTGGGAAGGCATTTTGTGGAGGAAAAAAAGATGAATGCAAGAGTGTAAGAAAAGCTGTGCTGGGTTGGATGTGGGGACCATCCTGCCCAGCATCCTCTTTCTCATAGCCAATGGTGTATGATAAGCCAAGGGTATGAGAAGTGTTCAGGGATATTTTCCCATAAAGTCTCCAAGCCTGCAGCAAGCTGCAGCTCCAGGACTTCCTGAGCCCAAGGCTTGTATAGAAATAATGTATTGAATAGTCCTGACCTAGACAGTTATCTCAGTGAAAAATGCTCCATATCTTTGATCACTCATTCTTTGGTGAGAACAGAGACCAGAACTGCTCACACTATTCAAGAAGAGAGCAAACCAGGAATCTGGGCAGTAGTTTTTCCTCTTTCCTCATGAACTCTACCCTTCTATTTGCTTTCTTGACTGCAGCTCAGCAATGAGTTGATGCTTTCATCAAATTCCTTGTTATTACCTGGGATTCTTTTCCTGTGGGGTGGCAGTCAGTTCAGAGAGTAGTACTGTGTGGATGACTTTAGGAATTCTCCCTCTGAGGCTCATCACTTAAATTTGTCCTTGTTGAATTTCATCTGTCATTTTATCACTGAGTGTCCCGAGGTCCTGCTGCATTTTGGTGCCGTTGGCCATTCCAAGCAGCCCAATGTCACCAGCAACCATGTCCACCTGCCCACCCACTTCCACGTCATTGATGAAGATGCTGAGCAGCACAGACTCCTGCTGAGACTTTATGAAACTCCCCTGGTCATCTCTCCAATGTGGAGATTGATCATCCCAGTCTGGCCTTTCTGGTTTCTGTCTATAAACCACTGAATTTTTTCTTCAAGAGTTCTTACTTCCCTCAAAATACTTTGATGAAGGTTTTTGTCAGAGCCTTTAGGAAATCAATATCTCTTATATCCATTAGATCTCTGTTGTCCACCACATCTTTGGCTCCATTAAGGACTGTGGTAGATTTTGTAAGTTATAATTTCTCTTGCCAAAACCTGTGCTGGCTCTGCCCCAGTATAGATACGCTTATCCTCATGTCCCACCAGCTTCCCAGCAACATCATTGAGCTTGCTGCTCCAAATAACCTCCCCTCGACAATTTTTTATCCCCAAACTGCCTCTGTTGTTCCTTCAACATCCAGTGTATAAGAAATCGAGCAAAGCAAGTTGGAAACCAGCATTCCTGAGCAAGGATCTTCTCCTCAAACTGAGGAGTAAGAAGGAAATGCACAGCCAGGGGAGAAGTACAGGGGGCAGATTTGGATGTGTAGGGATGGGATCAGGAAAGCTAAGGCACAGATGGAAGAGGCCCACAAGAACCTTATGAATTTCAACAAGTACAAGTGCAAGTTTCTGCACATGGATTGGGGCAATCCCAGACCTGGAAACAGAATGGGAGAAGTCATCATTGAGAGAACCTCTTCAGAGAAGGATTTAGGGTTTCTCGTGGATGAAAAGCTGGATGTGAACCAGCCATGTGCACTGGCAGCCTATAAAGCCAACTATGTCCTGGGCTGCATCAAAAGGGGAGGGCAGCAGGTCAAGGGAGGGGATTTTGTCCCTCTACTCTGTTATGATGAGACCCCACCCAGGGCACGGTGTCCAGCTCTGGGATCCAGCTCTGGGATCCTCAGCACAGGAAAGTCATGGACCTGCTGGAGCAAGTCCAGAGGAAGCCACAGAGATGCTCTGAGGGCTGAAGCACCTCTGCTATGGAAACAGGCTGAGAGAGCTGGGGGTGTGCAGCCTGGAGGACAGCTCTAGGGAGACCTTATAGCACCTTCCACTGCCTAAATGGGCTCCGAGAGAGCCAGAGAGGCTCAAAAGTCCTCAAGAGGGACTTTTGACAAGTGCCTGGAGGGACTGGCCTCAGAGGAGGAATGGCCTCAAACGGATGAGGGCAGGGTTAGATTAGATCTTAGAAAGAAATTCTTTACTTGGTGAGGCCCTGGAACAGTTTGCTCAACAAGCTGCAGCTGCCACGTCCTTGGAAATGTTCCAGGCCAGGTTGGATGGGACTTTGAGCAACCTGGTCTACTGGAAGGTGTTGCTGCCCATGGCAGAGGTTTGGAACTAGATGATCTTAAAGGCCCCTTCCAATCCAAACCCTTCTGTGGTCCTATGATTTTACTTCATTCTTCGGTATCGACTCCTCTAAGGATATCTTTTCTTTAGGTTCCCATTGTTGGCTTTTCCTTTGTCTCTATATCAATTTGTGCAGATTCTGTATGAAACACAATCCCTGTAAATCCCTTCCAGCCTTTCAGGCCTTCCTGCATGGTTGTTGCTGAGGAAAAAAAAAAATCATACAAGATGTAAATAGCTTGACTTCTTATCCAGAGGAAAAAAAATGTTTACTTGAGGTAAAATGTTACACACTATTAACTTGATCTGAGTTTTGATTTGCACCGAGAGCACTAACTGCTCCTTCTGCCATCTCATGCAGCGAGGTTATTCCCCTGTATGCAGGAATCCAACCGTGTATCCAACTGCTGCTCTGATTCATGTGAAATGGGAGCCCCTGGAAAATTGATTTCTTAAATCCAAGCGGAGAACGCCGCAGTTTGGGAAACCTCTGCCAGGCAGCTGGGATGCAGATCCCGCGTGTCGGTGTCACCCACGTCGCCAGTCGGGTGAAACTTTATCTTCTCTGCTCGGCGGGACCTTCTGCCTGCTCCCCCGCCAGAAGGCTGCTCTGCATCGCGGGCATCGCCGGGGCCCGCAGCGCTCGGTGCGGAGCCGTCCCGGTGCGGTACCTCTAGTGCGGTATCCCCAGTGCAGTACCCGCGTTGCCGTACCCCGAGTGCGGTACCCCCGGTGCGGTGCCCCCGGGTGCGGTACCCCCGGTGCGGTGCCCCCGGGTGCCATGCCCCCCTCCCGGGCGATACCCCCGGTGCGGTACTCCTAGCACGGTGTCCCTAGCGCGGTGCCCCGGTGCCCCCCCGGGCGATACCCCCGGTGCGGTGCCCCCGCCCCGCGCGTCACTACAACTCCCGGCGGCGGGCGGGCGGTGACGCCACCGC
>WEIV01012154.1:25623-113051 GCA_013390005.1 Calyptomena viridis
CGCCCACGCGCGGGCGTGGGATGCGGGATGTGGGATGTGGGATGCTGCTGCGCTGCCTTCTCCATGGCAACGCCTCCGGGGGCTGCTGCGGCCCCGGCGCCGGCTGGCACGGCGGCTCCCACCCCCGCGGCGCTCCCACATCGGCGATGTGATCCCCTGCTGCCCGCAGGGCCTCTCACAGGGTTCCCCCAGATTTGGGGGGGGTCTCAGTCTTCCTAGTGCCTCCCTACAGGCACGGCAGTCTGGCTGGGTTTGCACCATCGTCTGTGTTTGCCGAGCCGCTGGTGCTGGTGTCAAACATTTTGCTGTGGGCATGCTCTGGTTCATCCGATGCTCTGATGTGGGAGCTGGGATGGGAGTAGGATTTTGGCATGTCCCAGTGTTGGGCTGTGGCTTGGGTACAAACAGGTTTGTGGCTCAGGTACGAGGCACGGAGGTCGGTTCTGTTACTGGCTGCGCTCACCCAGAAATTCTGGGAGATTCAGGTCAGGGGTCTCCATGTAGGAGGGACAATGCCCTTGCTGGATGGAGCCTCGAGGGTTGGCACCTACTGGCATTGGTGTGTAATGGCTGTGGTCAGATCCTGGTCTTGACTTGCTTGAGACAAAGTCATCGGTATGAACAATGGGGTTTCATCCCTGAGATCTGCATTGCTAGTGAATGGCTGCACTGCCTCATGCATTGGTGCTGGTGTGAAACAGGCTTTCTGCATCTTTAAGTGTTCAAGGTTAATTTAAGGCAAAGACAGATGATAATTTGCCTCCTGACAAAAGCCGCTTGAACTGGTGGGGCTGTGCTTCAAATCAAGAGCGAGGGCTTCCCTGAGGAAATCAGAAGTGGGTGGAAGATCATGGGGTGCAGCCAAGCCCCCTCTGCCAGGCTGCTCCAGTAGTTTCAGCCAGGCCTGAGCACTGCAGACACCAGCATTGTATAGCCAGCCAGCTTCTCCTGGCAGCACCTAGAGGGAGAAGCCGGCTTTTTCATTTTTTTCCCTCTCTAGAGGTTGATTCTGATACTGCGTGCAAAATCGGGTGCTTGTGTATATTAATGCCTCCGTGGTGAACTGTGATGCATCCTCATCATCCTCCCTCATTGAAAACATGTACCAAAGCTATTGGCATTCCTGGCCTGCGCTTCTTTGAGTCTCATTAGGAGTAAATGGGTCCTGGATCCTTTTCCGTGGGTGCTAGGATTTGTTTTGGTGTGCACTGCCCCCAAACCCTGCAGGTCAGATGTCCACCTTGTTCCTCAATTAATGAGTGACTCGCCTTGCTCTCCCGATGGCCGTATGCCGGGACCTGCCCCTGCTCCACCGGGAGCAGGAAGCAAAAGCCAAAGTCCACGATCTCCAACCGCCCAATGTAGTGTGACACCGGGACAGGAGGAAGCACTGACACTTCCTGGCACTGGCCGGTGAGTGCTCAGCTGTCATGTGGCTCTGCCGGTGGTGCCCTGCCACGGCTCCGGGGTTTTTGGGTCCAGCCAGCCAGGCACGCACCCTGCTCTGTGTCCTGGCCTCTGCCCCGGGGAGGCAAACAGGATGGGTGAGGTGTAAAACCAGTGCTGAATCCGCTCCCCTGGGCTTGAAACGGAGTCAAACCGGTCTTGACCTGAGCTGGCTCCTTATCTGACCCTTTGTTTGCAGCAGGGGCGCAGGAAAGGGACGGCCACAGCAGGCCGGCTCCTCCGGTGAGGATGGGCAGGAGCTGGGGACAACCAGTCTAACTGGGTCATGTTTATCTCCCTCCCTTTACTTCTGTGCTTTGTTTTGGTTTCTTCCTCCTTTTTTTCCCGCGCTGTCATGTCACAGCTGAGGAACCCAGCACAGGGGAGACATGGAGCTGTGGGACAGCTGGGCTTCCCACCAATACCTGTCAGCCAGCCAGGAGCGTGGCTCCTCTCACTCCATCTGCCTGCTTTGACTTTCTATGTGTTGACCACCCGTGCTGGGTCAGTGCCTGAAAGTGTTTGGCTGATGCACTTGACAGCAGCACACCATGTGTATGGGTAGCAAACGTACCTGCTGCATTTATTACCTGAACTGATTGAATGGGGATGCTGATGATGCACCACCCAGAGCGGGTGGTCTGCTGCCCATCCTCCTCCAGCACAGACATGAACTGAGCTGCTCCTACACAGCCACTTTTATCTCTGAAGTATTAATAAATGGAGCTTGCCTATTTCTGTGAGCCTTTTTAAGAGGCTGGCGGGGCTGCCTTGAAGGCGTGCTTGGCACTGCAACTATTCAGAGCTTTTTTTTTCTTGTGTGCTCTAGCAGTCGATAAGCCAGGGCATCCAGCTGTCAGCTTTGGAGATTGCCAAAGCCTGCTCAGCGACATTTCTGCAGGCTTCGTTCACAAATTAGGATTTTGTTGGACGCTTTGGTTTCTGACTTGATACTGGTAATTAAACATCTTAACTTAGCTTCAGAAAGCTGCCACTGCTGTGGAGTGACTGGTGAGGCCATGTGAAGCTTGTTCTGCTGGAATTGAATGTGACCTAACTACGATTCTTCAGCCTGCAATTTATTTTCTTATAAAAATATACTTTTTTATGGGAGTAAAACCCTTTTAGAAGGGTAAGAAAAACCTTATGTTTTACTGTTGTGCTGTTAAGCTTGCATGGACCTGCTAGGACAGCTGTTTATTTGCAAGTCATGGCAGCCGAATGCCATAAAATTCAAATCATGTCCATATTGATTTTTTTTCCCCCTCCCTGTTAAGATAATCATATGTGTACTTTTCACTCCTGCACCACAACAGACGTCAGCACCATGCTGAAAAAAAAGAGCTGATCTGAACAAAGGGCTGTAAATTGGGGAAGAAATACTGAATATCTGATCCTGACTTGTGTGTTGGTTAATCTAGATGCTCAGTCATACAAATTTACTCACTCTCTGTTACCATACTAGGGAGTGAGACAAACAACTACTAAAGGGTTGGAAAGTAGTTAAATATTCTACCAGAAGCTCTTCTGCTTATTGCATTAGTTCCCTCAACCTGTTCTAGTGGAAGGTGTCCCTGCCCATAGCATGGGGGTTAGAGGTAGATGATCTTTAAGGTCCTTTCTGACCCGTCCTGTTTTGTGATTCTATGATTTCTAGCTTTATATTTAATGCAAAAATTAGAGGTTCCTCAACCCCTTGCCAGATGCTGGCTGTGATTTGCATTTGCTTTTGATTATTCTTTTGTCCTGCTACTTCCTCAGCTTGGGCTGGCAGAAAAGTTGTGCTGGTGCCAACTTACCCTCCTGCCTTCACAGGAGATCATTTGCGCTTGATATCTCCTGCCCTTGTGGCATATTGTAAGGTTTTGGAATACATTGAGGAACCAGGAGTTCTGGGCTAGCATAGAAAATCACAGCTCAGTGAGTCATAAAGCTTTCAGACCTTTATGGCCACTGAGAAGAAAACCAAAGGAGATGGAAATGAGAGAAGTGGCCTGGCACACCATGAAGATGTAGTTAGTTGAAGAGTTTCATGATCTGAGTTGACAGTGCTTTGTTTCATGATTGGTGTGGCCTGAGCAACAGCCACCTGAATTACAGCAAATTAACCAAATTAACGCCTGAAGTTGTCTGAACATCTGGCTTGTGTTTTCTTTGTGGTGAGGATGGGTGGGGTCATTCCCAAGGGTGTCCATCCCACGCTGTGCCCAGGTCTGGAGCAACCTCTGCACACTCCTTACTTGAGTCTCTGGTAACTCCATCCTGTTCGTGCTCCCTCCTGCATTCACCCCCAGCCATTTGCAGGAGTTTGTTGTAAATTTGCTAAAAGAGGTTTGTGCTGCTTGGAGTACCTGGGCGAGGAGGTTACTCATGGCCTCTTCCTAAAATCAGCCAAATGGATGGGTTTGCCCAAGGTAGAGACACTCACTGATGAGTCAGTGTTACTGTGACTCAGTAAGTTACTCGATATATTACACCTCATGGACTGAGTTGCCTTGAGAATCTGTGTTCAAAACATTGCCTTGGTACCTTGGAAGGGCAGTGTTGGTGGACAGACACATTCTCACCCAGGTGGTCATCACCACGCTGATGCAATGTCAAACCACTGAAGCAGGGCTGCTCCTCAAGCCTTGTTTTCCTGGAAGACATGCCAGTTGCTTCAATGCTGTTTGGATTTTTCTTTTACATCCTTTTGAAGCACTCTTTCTTACGAAGGAAATAAAGCACTGCGCTGCAGTGCTGTCGGTAAGAGGTGTTGCATTGCTGGTTGGAGACATCTTCATCTTTCTCAACCCAGAGTGCCGAGCTTCCCGGCACTTGCAGGGCCTGGCGGATGATTGAAGGGTTATTTGCTGTGCCAGACAAGTGGCTTCATGTTTCCCTCCTGCATTCCTCGGGGTGAGCATTGCATAGCGATGCGCTTTCACCTACGTGCTGCTTACCTGAATCGTGTCTCCCCTGTGCACGCAGCTTCGCTGTGTGGAAGTCAGGGCTCTCCCTCTCCAGGCTGCTCCGTCAGTGCTTTTATGAACAAGGTGTGGAGGGTGTGGTGGAGGAGCCGCAGGAGTGTCCGGCTCTGGCTGCAGTGGTGAAGGCGACTTTTCCTGTTTTTACCACACCTCCCGAAGGGACGGTTTTCAGAAGCTGAACCCAGTGACCCAATTACCGACCTCTGGATTTGGACTCTTGCCAAGAGTTTTGTAGTGAGACTCCTCATCCCGCTTTTTTTTTTTTTTTCTTGCGCCTGAGCCCTGGGTGTAAAGCAGCCACACCAAAGCTCTAAACAACTTGGCAGCAGCCAGAGACCTGTGAGGTAGAGAGAGGGGAAGGACCCAATTAATCCACCTGACCTGTGCCCATCCTCAGAAGAGCTGAGTAGAATGCAGTGGGATCTCCTGGTGTTCCTTGCTCCCTGCTGCTTGTCTTTCTCAGGGGGCTTTCATCCTGTCTCCCGTGGAGGTGGGCTGGGCTGCTGGCAGATCCTGCCCCGGGGCACTATGGCAGGAGGAAGCAATTCCAAATTGTGCCATTCAGAGGCTGACTTGGGGGGTGGTGTGTGAAACACCAGCAGCTGGGATCTGTACCAATATGCAAAACTGAGCTATGGAGCTTGGCAGCTTTTGGGGAAGCCTCTGCAGGGTGTTGGTTCCTTACATGCTTTGCAGGAGTGAGGATCAGCTTGCCTTCCCTCCTAGCGAGCAGGGCATCCTCAGAGATTGTAGGGCTGAGCATTTGAGGGTAGACTGTCACCAAGCAGGAAAGTGCACACCCTTTTTGGACAGGAACACAACTGGCTGTACTCTGAGGCTGCAGGGCAGGGGAGCTGGGACTGTGCTTGCTCCTGGGAGCCAGCTTTGGACTGCTTGGGCTGGGAGGACGGTACTTGTCCTAAAAATAAAAAACCCCTGGAGTATGAAAATGGGGAATACAGCAGGGTATTGTTCTGGGGTGGAACCTGCAGTCACTCAGGTCTGGGGTGTAAGAGGGAGAGTGCAGTGTGTCAAGGGAGCAGAAAGACCCACAACACTTTATGCTGTTCAGGTGATTTTCTAGCAGCTTAGTGCTGTTACAGGCAACCTCAGTTAGCAGGTCTTCCTCATGGTTCCATCAAGGAGGAGAGTGGAGGAACAGTCCAGAGATGATTTTCCCCACCCCAGACAAGCAAGATGAATTGCGTGGTACGACAGGTGGAGAGATGTTTTGCATGACATAGAGCTTAGGCTGTGGTGAGTCTGACCCACTGCTGCTCCTGGGTGTTTCTTTTGTCCAGACCTTTCTGAGACAGCTCTGTGGAGCTGCACATCCATTTGACTTTCACCTAGTCACGAGATGGGTTTATTTGAGGTGCCTCTTCCTTGCTTGGCCTCAGTGTCTTCTAAATAAACAGTGCTTAGAGGAGCTGTGAATTTGTGTGCCATCCTGGAGAATCTGTGTCAGCTGCAGTCGGGTGCAGCTGTTTCCTTCAAGGATACTTGTGTGGATGTGAATGACTGTAAATCTGTTTGAGTAAAGCTTTCTCTTCCGTGACTCCAGTCACCCTTAGCGTTCCCATTGTTTCATGCCGCTGCTCCTGGAAACCACAGCACTTTCCTGCAAGAGTTAAGGATGGGTGAGATGGGAAGGTGGATATCCTTGCCATGCCTGGCTTTCACAGGAATCGCATGCAAAGGACGCTTCATTTACTGAGGTTTCCTTCCCTCTGCCCCCAAGGCACTAGGAGTGTCTGGGCTGTGGCTGTGTGCCCAGTGCAGGGAAGAGAGGCTGCTCTCTGCCATAATATCAGGGCGAGCCTTTCGGATGCCTGGTGTTTTTCAGCTGCCCTGTTTTGCTTGGCATTGTTCTCCTTGCATATCCCATGCATAACTTTCAGCTGCCATGCCTCTGCCCAGGGATGCTCGCCCGGCTTGCTCATGAACAGCCTGGTGTTGGATCTCCTCCAGCAACGTGGGAAAAAAGCAGCCCCACTGCTGCCTTCTTGGGTTTTTTTCTTCTGTCAAGTTCTGTGCTCAAGCACAGGGCTTCTGCCATCCCCATCCCTATGTCTCAGCCTCCCTGTAGGAGACGGCAGAGTTAAGGCTGTTGGAGTTTGGGTGTTGTTCAGTGGTGCTGGGTGAGTGTCAGGCAGGAGAAAAGCTGAACTTGCAGTTCTGTTCCTGGGTGCTCTGCTAAGTCACGCCAAGGATTGTTTGAACTGTGCTAATCCCCAGTGCCTCTGGAGCAACCTTGTTTACAACAGCCAGTGCTTCATATGGGTGTTCTGACAGATATTTTACGCAAGCCATTTGCTTACCAAAGGTCTCTGGGGCTGAAAGATTGGTTTTCAGACCTCAGCCCAAGTGCCACCTCCTTGTCCCAGCGTTTTGGAGACATCCTGCAAAGAGACTGGAAGCTGTCTGGGGACAACTCAGATCCATTGCTGAACTCCATTTCCTTTTCCATGGAGACTGCTGCCTAGCAAATTGCATGTGAAATAGCAGGTGGCTCCAGAGCCATGAGAAATCTCTACCTATCACGCAGAGCAAAAAGATGTTGAGGAAAAATTTTGGAGCATGCTAAATATTGTAATCCCTTCAGTCAGTCTGCTTTTGGGGCTTTATGCTCCATGTTTTTTTCTATTTATTTTTGTATTTCATGCTGCTCTTCCATTTACAGGGTTCAACAAAATTTGTAATTTCTTAATTGATGCAGTGGTGGTCTTAGTTGTGTTCAAACTGCAGTGATGTGTGATGGGCTGTGATTTGGGTTACCTACTGGTGAAATTGTGACGTTTCCTTAGCACACCAAAACTTACCTTACATCCAAGGCTTTTTAAGCCATCCTATCATGTGACAGCTTTCAGCATGAGAAAAAGGGAGTAAAGAGGGACTTTAACCTCAAAATACTCTGAATTTATTTCCAAAGATCACTCGTAGTTGCATCAGAGGAAGCTGTGTTGGTTTTGCTCCGGGGATGAGGCTGAACTAGGTGAGAGACATGTTGGACAGTGGTGATGATGTGTCTTGCAGCTGTAGCTTGGTTGCCTCCTGTTTGTGTTTTTTTTCCCTTTGCCTCATGTTTTGGACTGTTTTTCATTTTGGCAGAAGTCGAGGTGAGAATCTGTCTTTGGGGTCTGGCATCCCCAGTATGCCATGGTATGTTGGACAATTAGGGAGGGATCCATCCCTGAGGATGCCAAGAGCCAAGGTTCAGCTGTGTCAATGGGCTGTTACAGTGTGGTCTGAAATGCATGTTCTTACTGTAGGAAATCAACTCTGGGCAACATGGAGTGGGGGCAAAAAGACCCATGAAAAACGGCTGCTTGTTTTTTCAGAGGGGGAAGGAAGCCAAAGAAAACACAGCCAACATTGGTCTTGTCAGATAGTGTCACGGGGATGTCCTTGTCCAGCCCCTGGGCTGGACTCAGTGCTGCTAATTACAGCTTGTCTCGCTGCTGAAAGGAAAGGTTTGAGTCTCTTCACCCTGGGGTTCCCACGGCAGCTTTTTGGGACAGGACCAGCTCCACATCTCCGTGCCTGGAAGCCCTTGTCCAAGGCCAGGGACCAGGCTGTCCTTTGCTTGCAACAAGCCTTGGATCTGTAAGCACTCAATGTGGCTGAGGAAGGTCTTGGAAGAACTCCTCTCTGGCTCTCTGCACTCTAGTGAACCCACCTGCTGCAAAAGGCCCTTGTAAAATGCTCTGGAGCTCAAGGGATGTTGCTGAAAAGGTCCAAAATGCACGACCTCCATCCTTTCCAGTGCTGGCCTTGTTTTTGGCTCTGTCCTGCCAGAGGATCCACAGCTCAGCTCTCCCTTGGGTGCAGTGCTTCCTGCGTAGCAGAATTGGCTTGCTTTTGGGAAAATAAACAGGCTCTGTCTGCTGGAGCTGGGAGTCCCAGGCTGCTGCACAAGGGGAGAAGGTTGTAACCAAATGACCCTTTTGTCCCTGCCTCTACCTGTGCCACCACTGCAGCTGCTCTGCTGCGCTGGAACTGGGCTGTTGTCTAATTTATTAGACAATTTATTATGCATTTGCAGGACAGCTTTATGTTCTTGTTTCTAGATCCTCGTGTAGCTCCAAGAGGGGAAATCATCCCTAACCTTTCCATTTTCCACACGGGTGTGTTTCTGTTCAGAGTTCTGTGTTATGGAAGCTTGCAGGATGCTGCTGGTGGGGCTGTGGTGTTGGCGAGCCCATGACACACATCTGGGCAGAGTGGCAGGGCAGTCTCTCGACTGAGCTCAGGAGATGCTTGGTGCCTTTCCAGCACCAGCTCCAGGTCATGCAGTGTCCAACACAGCTGGGTGTTCACAGCTTTCACAGCTTGTCAGTGCTGGTCTGACATGATGCCTATTAAAAGTCCACAGGACCGTCTTCCCCTTCCTCCTCCTGCTTCCTCCCCCTCCCTTGCTTTTCAACACCAGGTTTTGGATAAGTCATCTAGGATGTGATCACACAGGAAACTCGCAATTTTTAATTTTTTTTTTTACAGCGAAGTTCGGAAGTGAATTCAGCTCTCCAGGGTTTCAGTCCAGTGCTTTTTAACGACGAGGTTCCCCATGTTTTCTACTCTTGTCACTTGTGACGTGATGTCTCCTTGGCCACATAATGCTTTCCCCCTGCTTCTGCCTACCCACTGAAACAATAGCTGCTGGAAATGCTCTTCAAGAACCTAAAATGGCTGGGGATTGCCTGTGGAAAATGCAGATTTAATCTATGTTAGGTCTTTTTGTTGTTATTTTGTTTACCACTTGGTTATCCTTTTCCTCCAAAGAAAAGCAAGGCCCTTGTTCTCACAGAATGCATCACTTTTAATGTGTTCCTCACTGGAAGTAACACGCTCAAAATCCTGCATTCCTTTGTGCATCTTTGCTTTATTTTCTTTTTCTTTGTGGGTGGGAGCTTAGGGAGTATAATGGGCAGATTAGCAACTGTATTTGTGGAGTAACCCATCTTTGTGCAGGTCTGGCTGGAAACCAATTAAGCTTGTCTTGATCTCTAAATGAGATTTTTGTCGAACGCCTTACCCAACCGCCTTCTGCATCCATTAATAGCAGGGTGGGATGAAAATAGCTGAACGTGGAAAGATCGTGTGTTGGATAAATAGAGAGGCGTTGGCTGCGGGGAGGTTCCCGGGATGCGTGCGAACTGCTGCCTCTTTGTGTGGTTGTTTTGTAGCTCTGGTTCTTGAGACCTGGGATTACAAGTATTTGACTGCAAGTGTGCAATCTCCTGTGGTAACAGGCGTGGGGTCGGCGGAAAAGCTGCTGGATGAATACGGACCATCCCGTGGACTTCATTACTGTGCTGATCCCCATTCCTGTAATATCCCTGGGGTGAGAGCAAGACGTGTTTGGGAGCTCCTTGTGACTCTCAGTTGTGGGTCCCCCCAAGTGCCTTTGCCTGGGTGTATCTGTCTGTCTCAAGTTGCTTTTTAGCCTGGAAAAACCCTGTGGCTTTGCAAGGGGACACATTTTATGGCCAGTCCGGGACACCCTGTCTGAGTGGTGTTTGCTGCTGCTGTGATGAAAACCAGCTCGGGAATGGCACTTCAGTGCGGCATTTCTGAAGAGAACCAACTAAATAAAGATGCCTTTAATAAGCTGTGCCTTCGGGGAACCCTTCTATCTCTGTCCCAGACTGTTTCTGCGTCAAGATAAGGTTGCAGAACAGCTGTATTTGTGCTCTGCTTTGGGAGGTGTAGGAGGGGGAAGCGCACTGGGATTTCTTCCAGGGTGCAAACATTTATTATGATCACTTTTATTTGTAAAGTAACTACAAACAAGCTGTGCACAGCCTGATACCTTCTTCCCTGTATCCCTGGCTTTGCTGTTCTCGACAAATGACGGTGAGAGTGATCTCAGAGGAAGGAAGAAAGGAAAACACTGGGTGAATTTGCAGGGTTTAGCTGCTGTAGCATGCAGGAGACCATCCTCCTGCCCTGCTTGGTCCTCCCCACTTTGCTTTCCATCTTCCCACTCTAAATTCCAAAAACTCTTAGGTTGTTTGTGGAAGCGTTGCTTTTTTTCTTCTCCCAGTGTAAAAGTGCCTAATAAGAGATGTGGGTCTAAAGACAATCCGTGTTGTGCTGAAGTCCATGTGCCAGGTCCAAGAGGATGGTCATCTGGTGGACCTCGACATCTTGGCATTGCCAAACCCAGTCCATTCCTGTGCTGAGGAAATTCGTGTCAACTTGCAAATCCTGAATCTGCAGAGACCTGCATCCAGGTGAGGCAAGTGCCTTGCAGGGTCCCATGACAAATGCAAAAGCCTCAGAAAAATCTAAAAGTGGGATGACTGGAAGATGGTTTTGGTGCTTGAGTGGGGGTTGTGGAGAGAAGGGCTTGGACAGCACCTTTCTGTCTTCAGAGCTGGGGTTGTTTTGGTTTTTTTGGAATGCCCTTGACTGAAAAGCTGGGGAGTTTTATTGCCAGTGAGACAGAAAAATACCTGGTGGCAGGGTCTCGCCCAGACTTCATCCTGGTGTCGTGGGGCTGAGCCAGTTCAGTGCAGTGATCTGATGTGACATGGCAGCCGTGCCCTGTGGAGATACCATCTCCTGGGAGGAAAATGTAAAAATAACCACGTCTTTGGCTGTGTCTTTGAGTTGCGTGAGACTGAAGCAAAGGAGATGGGGGATGAAATTATATCAATGGAAATTAGGCAGGAAAAATGAGCCTTTACCTGGGAGGCAGATCTTAAGCAAAGCAAAGGTCCTGAAGACTATGAGGGAAATGTCCTCACCCTCCACCCTACCACCCTGTGCTGGGGTGCAGGGGACACACTGGAGTTGGGTTCTGGGGCAGTTTGAGGGGATCCCCACTGTCCCCTGTCATCCTCTTCCTCCCTGGGGGCTGAAGGGGGTGCAGCACCACATGGGTTTCTGCACCTCGTCCTGTGCCATGGCTCTGGGATCTAGACGGGTGATGCAAACCCTTGTGAGACTGTGTCCTGCCCAAGGCTTTGGGAACCTGTTGGACCCACTCTTCCACTTCTTTGCTGTGTATTTTGCTTTTCAGTGCTTTCATGGAGAAGGTCCGCTCCTCCGCAGGGGGAACCACTAAATTGTGGAGCTGGGAATAAATCCGTGGGAGGTGTGGGGGATGGCAGACAGGCGCTCCTGGCATAAGCAGGCTCAGCTAATTTAATCTGTGGTGGACCCAATCTCCTTTGTTTTCCAGTTGAGCTAAATATACCCTTGGAGTTGTGGTTATGAAGGCTAACTCCCTTTTTGATGATGTGAAACACAGGAATACGGGAATACAGGCTGGCTGCCTCTGAATGGAGCCCTGAGGAGAGCAGGATGGGGCATCCCCTGGCCAAGACTTGTGTTTCTCTCTCCTGCTTACCTGCATCTGGACTACAGCCAAGGAGCAGGATGCTCTATGGCAGCTGCATGGAGGTCTCTAGTTCTGGGGATTTGTTGTGATGCAGATTTTGGAAGCACTAGGTCTTCCAGCATAGCCATAAGCTTTCCATTGTCTGACAGGTTTTAAATTTTAGTGGCAGTGCTGCAGCTACTTGGGCATGGCTGCTGGCTTCAGGACGAAGAAAAGAGCCCTCTCAATTTTAGCAGAATTCCCAGAAGCAGGAGTTCAGTATTTCTGGATGCAAAGGAATAAAAAGCTGTCAGTCAGCTTGAGCAAAAATTGGAAGAAGTTTTAGTCTTGGAAGGAGGGATGGAAATTAAATGCCGGTATTGAAATTTAATGTATTAGTCCAAAGGTGCCACTTGGGAATTTATGTCCTTGGGATTAATATCAGGAATTTGTGGCCATGTGCATGATGTGGGATGCCTATTTGCACCCTGGTCTGTCTGTGTGGGTACTCTGCCAGAGCTGCTGTGTGAGTCTTTGGTTGTTTTATCTCCTGGAGTTTGTCTTGTGTGACAGCATCTCAGATTCTTCTATGTTTGGCCCTATAAAAATCCTCCAAAGTCCAGAAAGTCCCAACAACAGGTAAAAAGCACTGCTGTATCTTCCCCGGGGTGCCAGCCTCAAAGCCAAGAGTTGCTTTACCTTTTCAGCCTCCTCTATTGCAGACTTTAGAGAAGCCAAGAAAACTGTTCTTCAGGAGAGCTTTAGTGAAATATTTGCCATCAGAGTCTCCAATATTGGCAACTCCTGAGTTACATACCCAGTGTCAGCCATGAGAGTCCCTTGTGCAGGTATTTGCTGGAGGCTGGCAAACCTCTATTCCCTGTTTGCTGACCTGCAGTATGTGACCAGCTTATCTCTGAGCAGCTGGATTTAAGCCTCTTATCCACCTCTGTGCTGGCAGTGTGGTGTGGTGTGCTGGCCCACTCCCCTATCCCAGTGTTCTGGGAAGAGCCTGGATGTCTGGAGCCACAGCTGGAGGTGGGGGCTTCCAGGGAAAAAGGGATGATCCCTGGGATGATTGTTTCAAAAAGAACCCCAAAACAACAGCAAACTCCTGGATTGAGATAATTAAGCTGATTCAAGTGTTTGAGTGAGTTTCCCTTTAATTAAAAACAAAAAACCAAAATCTCTTCATGGTCCCTAAAATAATGAGCTACCAACCTGCTGTATCCCTGATTTTGGCTTACAGGTAGAGAGGGGAGGAAAATTATCACAGAAGCATAAAATGTCCTGAGTTGGAAGGGACCTACAAGGATCATCAAGTCCAACTCCTGGCCTTGCACAGGACAGGCCCAAGAATCCAACCATGTGCCTGGGAGCGTTTTCCAAATGCTCCTTGAGCTCTATCAGGTTTGGGGCCATGACCGCTTCCCTGAGGAGCCTGTTCTAGTGCCCAACCACTCTCTGGGTGAAAAACATTTTCCTAATATCCAGTCTAAACCCCCTTTGACACAGCTTAGTTGTGTTCCCTTGCGTCTTATCACTGATCATCAGAGAGAAGAGATCAGTGCCTGCCCTGAAGTTTAGATAAAAGGAAGGGAAACCTGCTTTATCCTTGAAAGATCAACTGGGCTTCTGTGGTGACGCCCGAGTTTGTTAGTTCAGAGAAGCAAAGAATTGCTCCCTGGGGCAGGGCAGTTTGTGCTTTCCTGGTGTCTCAGGAGCAGAGCAGCACTCCACCATGGGGCCAGTTTTCAGCTCAGAAAGGTGAGATCTCACCTCCCTGCCCTCACATGGGCTGCTCTGAAAGCAGGTACAGTTGGAAGAAGGTCCCCCAGTGACTGTGAAAGCCACAGCAGGTGGTGGCATGTCCTCTGCCCCTTCATCCCTGCAGTGTTTGCTGGGCTTGGCTTCAGCTCCACGCTCTGTCTTCCCTCTTTGCCATTTTAAATGATTTCCAGTGAGTGAAGGAATGGGTATATTCCTGTGTGGCACTGACTGTTCTGTATTACTTCAGGTGTGCACAGGCAGCAGGTGAAGGGAAACACACGATGCTTCTGGTGGGGCTGTGGTGTTGGTGAGTCCATGGCACACATTTGGGCAGAGGAGCAGCGTGGATGCCTCAAATCTGGTCAAAGCAGCAGAGTGGTCTCTCACCTGAGCTTGTGGGATGTTCGATGCTTTCCCAGTGCCAGCTCCAGGCCATGCAGTGCCCAACACAGCTGGATGTTCACAGCTTGCCAGTGCTGGTCTAACCTGATGCCTGTTGAAAGCTCACAGGTCCAAGTCTTCCCCTTCCTCCTTCTGCGACCTCCCCTTCCCTCACTTTTCAATACCAGCAGCTGAAGGGCAGCGTGCAGTGCTCAGGGATGCTCACTGCCTGTGCCACAGCAAGAGTGCAGCATTTTAGGAGTGCAGTGGAGAGTGATAGTCCCAAATGCTGCTGTGCCTGGCCCTGAAGATACTCACAATGAGGGTGATTTCTGAGAAGGCATAACCAGAAAGTGCTTGGACTCGTCAGCCAGGGCTGTAGGGACCTGCACAAAGCACACGTGCCAGCTCACTCTCCTCATCTGTGCTGGGAAAGGCTGACAGAACTTGCAGCCTTCCCAGCTCTGGGTTCTGGGCGCTGCAGTGTTATTTATTGTGCCCTCAAGAGCTGTGAGCAACTTCTTGCACCCTCTGTTTCCATCACCTGTGCCCCCCCAGTGCCATGCACAGCTCATCTGCTGCAGGGGTACATTTGCAAACACTGCAGTGGTCTAAGCCTGTTTATTTTTTAGATTCTCACCATGTAAAGGGGCTATTTTCTCCCTACCAGCCCCAAAATAGCAGAGCGGAGGCAGGTGGTCCATCCATGGCAGTAGTTCCTGGTCCATGAACTAGGAGGATGTTGGAGCACCAGGAGGATGTTGGGGAGCCAGGAGCCATGCCCTGGGGCTGGGAGGAGGTGAGGGACCACATCACACTGAAGGCGTGAAACCCAGAGGCATTTTATTCCACAAAGCCAGTGCATGTGGGAATGACAACCCCTTGATGATGAGTTAAGTGAATAGATGTGATGAGACACGTTTATTTATCAAAATATGGATCAGTGCTGAGGGAAATGGGGTGTGTTTTGGGGAGCGGGTGAGGCAGCATGGCAGGGTGTAGGAGACTGATCAGTGGGGACCACAAACACAGCTGTGTGTGCCTGTGTGCCCTGATAACTTGGACTCATCACTGAGTGCTTGGAGCTCCTGCCTCAGATTGCGGCCAGAGATGCTGTGCTCTTTATTAATCTGCTGAGATAATTGTAATGTTGTATGTTTTAATGTTTCCAGCGGGGGAGTTCACAGGAGGCAGAGGCATTCCTAGAAGACCTCTGTGGTCTTCCTGGAGGCATCCAACAATGTGACTCAGCAGCTTTGCTGATGGTATTCTAAAGTGGTTCTCAAATTTGCGCTGATTTTAAAAACTAGGAGATGGCCTGAAGACGGAGAAGGCAGGAACTGATCCCAGGCAGTGATTTGGAATTGCAGTTAGCTGTTCCTGTTCCTGCAAAAGGCAGTTTGGGAGCAGGGCTGCTGCTGAACCCATGGTGGAAGGGCAGTGCCTGACCCTGGTTTGACTGATGAGGGTGTGGGAAGTGCTGCACATGCATAAAAGCTGGGGGAATGCTTTGTACTGGGGAATGGGAATGCTTTTCTCAGCTTTTCATCAAGAAACTATAAAATGGAAGTGTATAATGCTTTGTAGGGGGATGGTGGAGGGCATCCAGCAGCTCTTCAGTCCAGCAAACAGCCCGTGCCTGGAAGCCAGAACCATATGCATACAATCCTGAACAAGGCACAGGTACATCTGGATATATATTTATTTATTTTTGAGCTGCATTTAACCACTGGAACAAACACTTGCAGAAAATAGCCTTGGCTCAGGATCCTGGATCCAGACCACAGGTAGCCTTGAAGGGGGTTTGAGCTCGATGAAAGCATGTTAAGCCATCAGTAGCAAGAGAGGCAGCTAAGATTGACAAACTACAACGTTTGGGGGCCCCATAATTCAGGTGAAATCACTTTCAGAGCAAATATTTCCAGTGTAGCATCACAGGGCTGGAGGAGGACATGCAGGAGAGATCTGCATGGATCTGTGCCACATCTCACCAGGCAGGCAGTCCCCCCTCCCTTACCCACGTGGAGGGGTGGCTAGGACAGTAGCTGGGATGTCCCATCCCACCCAGTGGCTGCAGCCGTGTGTAAGCCAACAAGCAGATGTGGGTGGAGTGTCTGTGGATGTGAAACTGATGTCAAGCAGCATTTTTCCTTGCAAAAATCCATTGGCTGCTGTGGGGCAGAGAGGTGGGCATCAAGTGAGATGTGACAGATCCACATTGGCCTCTGTATCATCCTCTGCAAGACCCCTCAAGCCTTGTAAGAAATGTCTGCTCTGAAAAAGTGTTTTCGTCTGGAGTGTGGGACTGAAATGATTGCGCCGCAACCTTTCGCTGCTGAGGATAAGTCCTCGTTTTGTCTTGTCCCGTTGATCTGAATGAAGTAATTTATGGGGACGTTTTCCATGAATCAATAAATCCATGCTTGCTGCTGTGCCTGGGAGGTTTAATTTGCTCTAGATACTGCATAGAGTGTCTCTGTCCTGAATTGCACTGCGAAGTTTGCTCTTTGGGAGAGGATGGGGACATGGCTGGATCCTCTGGGAACATGGTGCAAGCAACTGATGGTGCCTGATCCCTGTTAATTGTGCACCTGCTGGTGTGGGCTAAAGAGATACCAGGGAGCGTTAAAGAGCAATAGTTTCCCTGTGTGTGAAGTTTGAGGACTTAGTCTGTTGTGCCAAGCAGTTCCTGATGTTACAGATCTTGAGGAAATTGAAGCCAAAAATAAGGAGCCAAAAATGTTCAGACAACACAGCATTGGCCTTTGAAGGAGACCACGCTGTGGAAATCTGGGTGACTGGTAGGTTTCCTTTTCACATCTCCACAGGATGCTTCCTCTGAAGAGGAATTGAAAAGTTGCTGTTGCTCTGTGCCACCTCCCCTTCCAAAAGCTGCTTTTGTGAGCCACTGGAAATCAATGCACATGTGTTTGCAAAGCCTGTCACTGGATCTGCCTGAAAGAGGAGGATTCAGAAATGCATCTCTGCTACACATAGAGAAGTCAAAGATAACCCCAAAACCCTGACTCCTGAGCTTGTTTCTCTAGCTTTGTCTGAGCACTGTGGTTTGGTGAGGCTGGAACTGTGGTCATGGATGGGCTCATCCTGCTGCCAAGACCTGGGAGGGGACCTTGCTTTCTGCTGTAAACTGTGGGTTTAGGGTAGTTCCAGACATGTTCTTGTGGCACAACAGGTGTTTTGGGGATCTCTGAGCTGGTGGGGCATAGACTGGGATCCCTAAGGTCCCAGAGCCTGACTCTCCATCTCATTCTGTCTTCCTGGTGAGCTCCTGGGGACCCTTCCATTCCTCCTCCAGACCATTTTGCATCTCTTGGAGGTCAGAGCTCGCGCTGGAGAATCCAGAAACATTTCCAGAGCCAAAACACACCACGGCAAGCGAGTGCGTGCCTGGTCTCTGCTTCTCATTTCCTTTGTCACTGTGAGAGCAGTAGAGCTGCACATGGGGTTTCAGCAGGGTGTCCCCCCTTTTGTTCCTGTGTATTAGAAAAGCCTGTGTGTGCTTACATTTAAAAACAATATGTATATTTTTCAACGTGGCTGTTTGTGAACTATGCCCCTCGGGACTGGTCTGGTTGGGTGAAGGAGAGATGTTGCTCACAGCTGTCTGTCTACCTGTTGCACTGGCAGCTCTGTCATGGTCCTGCTGGTCCAGCCATTCTTGCACTTGGAAATAACAGGTGTTGGCAGGGAGTGATCCCAAACCTCCTCACATCCAGTTAGAAAGGCTGCCTTTGATGTGAACAGGCTTTGGAGTAAGTCTTGCTGCACCGGTGGAGAGACTTTGTTGATGTTATTTGTATCGCAGCCTGGGCAGGCCTTTCCATGTGTGCCCATCTTGCATTTTCCATACCCTTTTTCCCACATGCTTGCTGGTGTGTTGGGATCAAACAGATGCAGCTGCTGGTGGCAGGGCTGGATGTGGGCTTGCTGTCCTTCCTCTGGGATAGCAAGCACAAGGTCAAAGCATTGCTGTGCCAACGGCAATGTGGAGCAGCCGTACAAAGTTGTCATTTTAAATAATTGCCACAGTGGTTTTTCCTCCCTTTCTTCTTCCCCATCCCCATGTTCTTCCCCATCACCCTGTCCTTCCCCACCCACGACCTGGGGGTTGCCTGGATCTGCTCAGGATTTACGTTAAAAGGGAAATGTTATGTGTGTAATTAAACCATCGTATTTCTGGATGGAAATGGGATTTGGTGCTTACCGCTGTGACTCTTTCTCATGCGTGAGGGTGAACTGATTGATTACTGAGGTTTGAGATTAAATATTCCCCTGAGCTCCGCTGGCATTTTGTGTGGTGGGGGGAGGGCAGAGAGAAGGGGAGGAGGAAAATTATGGTTTTCCTCCAAGGCAAAGAGAGTACAGGAATGTCTACTGAGCACATCCCCTGGTCGTGCCCTGCACACCACCTGCTCTGACAGAGGCTCCCGGTGCTGGTGTCGTAGGGCACAATAAAGCAGGTGCCTTACTCTGCATCCTCGACAGTGGGTGAGCTGCTCGTGGGCTTTGCCACTTCTCATTGCTGTGTTAAGCATCCCATTACATCCTATCTGGTCCCCATGTCTCCGCTGCATCCTCACCTCTCTGCATCCCATGCCTAGCTTAGATCCCTCCAAGCCTAGCAGCGGGGTAGACCTGCTGTACCGTCCCTTCTCCTTAGGAGCACGCCTTATTTATTTATTTTCCTTAATTTCTTTTAATCCCAAAATGCCTTTCTTTTTGGTTTCGATGGGAAGGGAGGAAAACCCCCGACACGCCGCTCCTGGAGCACGTGGTGGGAGCCTGGCCCTGCCGGAGCAGGTTGGAGACACCCGCCTTCCCCGCTTCCCTTGAAGTCTAATTTTAGCTAAAGGCGACGGGATCCCTCCGGGGTACGGCGGAGGTTTCCTATCAGCTGCCTAGACCTTAAGAAACATGCACACAAACAAAACCAGCACTCAAGCACTTAGGTTTATTTGGGTGAATTCTTTTTAAAAGGGTGTGACTTATTTTTGCGAGCAGCCCCGGCTTTGTTCTGTGGCAGTCGGGTATTTCAGGTCTTCCAAGATTTAATCGGAATAATTAGTTACTGTCTGTTTATACCTTCTGTTTTTGTTGCAGGATTTCCAAAGGGCGTTTTTATCTTCCAGTGTGCTGCCTAAGTGTCGCTTAATCATTAAAGCATCTGATTTCCTCCAAGTTATCTGCCATGCTGCTTATGTAAGTAAGTAAATAAATAAATAAAAAGCAGGGAGGGTGGGGCTGGTGTTGGTGGATTCTGCTTGAGGGGGGTTGTAGGGATTTTTCCTGATTGTCACGGGTTTAATTGTGAGTTGCCTTTGGTTTCCAGCCTGTCATGTGGTGATCAGAGGACTGTGTGTTTGGACTGGCACTGGACACCCCAGCCAGTTTAATGAGGTTGCTTTCAGCCAAGCTTTGGTGCATAGCCCAGTAAACTGTCAAGAGCTGTGTTACTCCCTGTCATTCCATGAGGAGGGGGGAAAAATGGCTGTACAGGAATAAAAGGCTTTTGCTTTCACTTGTACAGTTACAGCTTTGACTCCTTAACCCAGTGGTATCCCTTACAAAAGTCACAGCTCTGTCTGGAAATAAGTTACCACTGTATGTTTGGCAGGATTTGGAACTGGATGTTTTTCAGCCTGTATTTACATGTTTGGTTTGGGAAGGGGGACTGGTGATGCACACATTTCCCATCTCCAACATGAGAGATGACAAAGACACAGAAAATCGCTGTGGGGAAGGATGGGATGGCTGGGAAACCTCATGAGACTGATGAGGTGCTGAACCCACCCCGGATTTGTGCTCGGTGTCTGAATAAATCATGTGTTTTCCCTTCAGCATTTATCACCAAGAGCAGCTGAGTGGCTGCCATGCTGATGGCAGTGTGGGGCTGGACAATTTTGCTTTTTTCCCCTTGGTTTCTCTTTTTTCTAGAGCTGGAGTGGAAGGGGTTGGGTGCTGAGGTGCTGGCTTATGAACTGCCCTTCTACCTCAATTACCATGTCCAGCATGCACACTCTGGGAGCGAGGGTTCAGGGTGCACAGTGCCTTCCTGATGGGTTTAGAACCTTTTAAAACTAAAAGCAGCCTTTGCCATCAGCTCCTCTGCTCTCCTGTGTGATGGGGACCGTAAATTTTTGAGGTCAGTAGCTTTGTATTAGCCCTTCCCTCAGATATGGTTGCTCTCCTTGCCTGGGAGGAGCTCGTGAGAGGGAAGGAGCCAGGATGAGGACAAGGTGGGACCAATGGGATCTCCAGGGCATTAGTGGCTTCAGCAGTGTCAAGGCACTTGTGTGAAGGCTGAGGTTGAAGTCCATCTTCTCTCTGCATGTTTCTGTGAGTGTAAAGAAGAGTCACAGTGATGGGACATGTTGGACTCTACTGTGGCAAAGCTGAAGCTGGGCATGTTTCCCACATCCTGTCCACCTCACCCAGCTCCAGAGCAACATTTTGGAGAGATGCTGGCATATCCTCTGTCCCCTCTGGGACTGACACGAAGGCTGTCATAGCCAGGACTGCATTGCTGGTGGCCCTTGCTCTTTCTGCTCCCATGTGCATGGAGGTGGGAAAAGTCTGATTTGATGGAAATATTCTTAAGAAAGCCTGTCAGCCTGATTTTTCCCTTGATGTTTACCCAGTTGGAAAGGTGGTGGAGGTTCAGACAACACCTCCTGAAGCAATGGGAATGTGTGATGTGCAGCACAGCCATTGCTCCTGCATAGCTTGGTCCCTCCAGCCAATGTGGGATGGTGGAGGGGGTGGCAGGTCTCTAATCCCCATCCTACTGATGTGTGCCTGCCTCACTCAGCCTTTTGCAGATCTGTTTGGTTTGAGCAGAGGGAGAGGTGGGGAGGAGGAGCAGAGCTGCTGAGAGTTGAGGAGGGTGAAAACACAGAGAGGAAGGGAAGTGGGCAGAGTTGTGGAGACGGATGCTGGGAGGAAAAGGAGATGACGTGGCTCATTTGCCTGGTGCTTTGGAAGTTGCTCATTTAAGTTAAGCATTCACTAGGGAGCCTCATTTGGCTTTTAAATAACTTTAAAGTGTGTGAATGCTCTTGTGTTGCTTTCTGTGGCAGGAGCCACCTCCTGTCCCTATCTGTCTTTGAAGAATGTCTCCCTGTTAAAAGTCCACCTTGGGTCATGGGAGGGGCAGCTTGGTGGCCACATGCTTTCAAAAAGCCTTTCCAGTTCTCCCCAAGCCCCTCATCACTACAGACCATCCATCCCTTGACTTTTTCCAGTCTGGCTGATGTGAGCTTTGGTGATTGGAATTGACCACAAGTTCCCTCTTCCACAGAGGCCACAGCATGCCAGGAGCTTTGGTGGTCATGATACAGCACCTGCAGGTTTGGGATGAGCTGGTTGGTCTTCCATCCACCTCTCTATGACCATCTCACTTAAGGCAGAGTTGATGCCCCTTTTGCCTTCCCTTTTTTCAGGGCTGTGTGTTTCTTCTTTCTTTTCAGCCACCTGAAACACTGCTCCAAGAGACTGAAGAATTTTTTTTTTTCCTGAAATACCTTATTTCCTTGGTTGTCCCTTGGTGCAGAACTGGATGTTATTTGCATGCTTGGGCATCTTGCTGCCTGGTAAAGGAAATTCATTGTGCTTAGTTTTATTTGAATTTTGTAAAAAATGAAAGTATTTCAAGCTGTTTCCTTTTCTTAGGCTCCAGAAAAATGCACCTCTGTGATGGAGGATGCCAAGGGCAGACATGAGTCCTAAAGATGGGAATGCAAAGGATGTTTGCTTTCCGAAACACTCCATCTCAATCGAGGGTGGGGAATATTCTCCACACCATAGCTACCCTGGGGAGACCAGCTGTGTCCCCCCATGCAAGCAGACTGTGGCTGCCAGATGCCACTGAGGTACCCCCAGACATGGGGCTGCTTCCCTTCTCTTGTCCTCTGCCATGTGCCCACCAGCCTCTTCCAGACACATTGGGGGAAGGTTTGGGAGGAGCACACCCCATTTTCCTCATAAAACTCCAAACAAAAGACTTGGCCTGGTTTAGATTTTAAAAATAACTTGCACATTTGGAAGCTAAAGTTTCAGAAGGGCTCCGAATGGGATAATGGCTTTGATCATGGCAGTCCAAAGATCAAGGGAGGGCTTTTTAGGTTTGCTGCATCAGCTGGAAAATACGTTGTAGAGTCTAGACTTTCTCATCCTCAAGCAAGGCTTTTTTCTTTCTGCTTTACAAAAGATCTAATCAAAAGCCCATGTACAGTTGATAGGAAGCTCTGGGCCTTGAATGTGTCCAGAAGCATGTTGAAAGAGGTGGAGATGAGCTTTGGGCTTTGAAGGACTCTCAGACTCTGCTCTACAGACACTGCTGCTTCTGATGAGGCCATTAGCATGAATGAAAATTGTCAGCAGTGGGGTGAGGAGACTGAGGATGAAGACCTGCTGTGTGCCAGCCCCCCAGTCCCCAGATCAGTTCTTGCAGCTGGGCACTGCTGAGACCTCATCCTTTGGCTTCTGTGGTTGTGGTCAGCTACTCAGACCAACATCTCCCACAGCTGTACCAGTTTTGGTTGTGTAATAACCACAGGTGTCCACATTTGTTGGTGTCTGGACAGAATTTCAGCATTTTTTGCTTAAGTGTAGAAAATATATGGGTTTTTGTCTTCACCTTTCCATAACTATGTGAGTTTAAAAACGTTTTTTTTAATTATTTTATTGTATTATTTATTTTGTTATTTTTCATAATTCCAGAGTATTAGAGGCAGAGGACAAATTTCCTTAGGTGCTTGGAATAAACTCAAAAACCTGCCATGAGGGTGAGGGCATCTGGCTACATGTAATCATAGAATCATAGAGTCATTAAGGTTGGAAAAGATCTCCAAGATCATTGAGTCCAACCTTTGACCGATCACCACCTTGTCAACTAAACTACAGCACCGAGTGCCACGTCCAGTCATTTCTTGAACATCTCCAATGTTGATGACTCCACAGCTTCCCCGGGCAACGTTCCAGTGCTTGACAATCCTTTCAGTGAAGAAATTCTTCTGATGTCCAACCTGAACCTCCCCTGGTGCAGTTTGAGGCCATTTCCTCTTGTCCTGTCCCTGGCTGTCTGGGAGAAGAGACTGACCCCCACCTGGCTACAACCTCCTGTCAGGGAGTTGTAGAGAGTGATAAGGTCTCCCTTGAGCCTCCTCTTCTCCAGGCTGAGCCTGCCCAGCTCCCTCAGTTGCTCCTGATATGACTTACTCTCTATACCTTTCCCCAGCTCCTTTGCCCTTCTCTGGACACACTCCAGCACCTCAATGTCTTTCTTGAAGTGAGGGTCCCAAAACTGGACACAATAGTCAAGGTGTGGCCTTACCAGGGATGAGTACAGAGAGAGTGACTCTTCCTGAAAGCCCAGGTAGCAGCCAGGCTCTAGAAGATGGCCCACTGAGAAAGCAGAGGTGTTTTTTCTTTGAAACGCTGTGTTTTCTGCACAAGGGTCTTGGTTGTGTTTTGGCAGGTGTGTCATTGGCAAAGTCACCACCAGCCATCTCCTTGGCAGGCACTGCAATGCACCATGATGCCACACTCAATGCCCAAGGCTTTGGTGGCTTCATCTGGAAGCTTTGGGAAACATTTGGAAGTGTTTTGGAAAACATTTGGATTGAGGATGTCATAGCTCTGAGCTTGTTTGTTTTCCTTTGCTTTGTCCTTGAGTGAGAAAACTGCCATTGGGTTTCTGCTTTTTCTTTCCATCAATTACTCTTTTAGACATACTTATTTCCAAGGATAAATCAGAGCAAATGCCAGTGTGAAAATAGTTTGTGGTGTAAAATAGTACTAAAATTGTGGTGGAAGGGATCTGGAGAGGTTACCTTATCCCCAAGGCAGGGTCAGTTAAATCCATGCATTGGCTTNGTTATTTTTCATAATTCCAGAGTATTAGAGGCAGAGGACAAATTTCCTTAGGTGCTTGGAATAAACTCAAAAACCTGCCATGAGGGTGAGGGCATCTGGCTACATGTAATCATAGAATCATAGAGTCATTAAGGTTGGAAAAGATCTCCAAGATCATTGAGTCCAACCTTTGACCGATCACCACCTTGTCAACTAAACTACAGCACCGAGTGCCACGTCCAGTCATTTCTTGAACATCTCCAATGTTGATGACTCCACAGCTTCCCCGGGCAACGTTCCAATGCTTGACAACCCTTTCAGTGAAGAAATTCTTCTGATGTCCAACCTGAACCTCCCCTGGTGCAGTTTGAGGCCATTTCCTCTTGTCCTGTTGCTGGTTGTCTGGGAGAGGAGACTGACCCCCACCTGGCTACAACCTCCTGTCAGGGAGTTGTAGAGAGTGATAAGGTCTCCCTTGAGCCTCCTCTTCTCCAGGCTGAGCCTGCCCAGCTCCCTCAGTTGCTCCTGATATGACTTACTCTCTATACCTTTCCCCAGCTCCTTTGCCCTTCTCTGGACACACTCCAGCACCTCAATGTCTTTCTTGAAGTGAGGGTCCCAAAACTGGACACAGTAGTCAAGGTGGGGCCTTACCAGTGATGAGTACAGAGAGAGTGACTCTTCCTGAAAGCCCAGGTAGCAGCCAGGCTCTAGAAGATGGCCCACTGAGAAAGCAGAGGTGTTTTTTCTTTGAAACGCTGTGTTTTCTGCACAAGGGTCTTGGTTGTGTTTTGGCAGGTGTGTCATTGGCAAAGTCACCACCAGCCATCTCCTTGGCAGGCACTGCAATGCACCATGATGCCACACTCAATGCCCAAGGCTTTGGTGGCTTCATCTGGAAGCTTTGGGAAACATTTGGAAATGTTTTGGAAAACATTTGGATTGAGGATGTCATAGCTCTGAGCTTGTTTGTTTTCCTTTGCTTTGTCCTTGAGTGAGAAAACTGCCATTGGGTTTCTGCTTTTTCTTTCCATCAATTACTCTTTTAGACATACTTATTTCCAAGGATAAATCAGAGCAAATGCCAGTGTGAAAATAGTTTGTGGTGTAAAATAGTACTAAAATTGTGGTGGAAGGGATCTGGAGAGGTTACCTTATCCCCAAGGCAGGGTCAGTTAAATCCATGCATTGGCTTGGAGGGCAGTCATCTGTGCTGGGAGTTGTTTTGTCATAAATTATCTCAGGAGCAGAGGCAAATAATGCTGTCAGTACGTGTGTGCAAGCCCTCCTCAGTTTATTCAAATAATTTGCTGAATAAGTGTTGAAAATTAATGCTGGGTTTGTTCCCAGAGCTATTCAAAGTAATATTCCAGAGTAACCTTTTCCATCTTGGCATCTGCCAATATACTGCAAATTTCATGGGTAAGATGCAGTTTTGTCTGTATTTGACATGGTGCCATCCCTGTTTTGCTCCATTTCTGAAACAACCAAACCCCAAAAACCCCACTGGGACAAAGAGCAGTTTTTTCTTTGTTTCTTGTGAATTAGTTATGACTTTTCTAGGTGGTTGCAAGCCCTGTGGAAATCCACAGCAACCTCTCCCCTTGACACCTGCAAGTTTAGATGAAGTTGTGAGATCTTGGGCAAGGATCACTAGAAATCCTCATCTGCTTTGAGATCAAGGGCCAAGTGATGACTTTCAATTAATTTCTCCTGCATCTTCCTCTGTTTCAGCTTTGTATCTTGAGTGATGGATCAAAAAAAAATGCACAAGAGCCCTAACGTAATCTCCCCAACTTTTAAAGGTGCTGCAGAGCTCCATGTTTTGTTGGGGTTTTTTTATCTTGCTTATAACTCCTCGCTTCAGTGATGAAAGGTTGTGAAAGAGGTTTACCTGTAGCTGTCTGGAGGTGGGCTTTCTTTCCAGCCAGCATTGCGTTGATATCAGAATCCACACAGCCCAGATGGTGGCTGGTTTTCCTTCATCTGGTCCTTTTCCCAACCAGTTCATAGTAGGTGATAGTGGAATTCATCCATCTTTGGCCATGTGGAAGGCTTGGCAACCCCCCCCCAGCCCATCTGTACGTTTAAAGTGAAGATGACTGGCATTACTGTTATTGTTTGGCCAAACGTATGCGGAGATATCACGGCTTAGATTTGTTACAGATGGGTTTCTGGATTTAGTTTAAGGCATTCTGCCAGCCAGTTTTATATCTGTGTAAAAGTGATTGGCATCCCTATAAATAAAGCTGCTGTGGGGTTATAAATCTAAATATACTTATTCATTAAATTATTTTTACATTTCCAGTGGGTTGTCATCCTGGCTTATCATAAGCAAACCATGCTCTTTGCCTGTGTGTTATTCACGACTCCAGAAATGAGGCTTCTGAGGCTTTGAAATATTATATCACTTGGAAATATGTGTGTGTGAGCTGTCCATGAGACCGTGTGCCGTGGTGGGATGAAGAACCTCTTCACTGGGACCTCTTCACAGTCATCACTGGGAATGACTCTGTCCTGGAGACTGTTAGAGGAGTGGTAGTGGCTGTAAATACGAGAATGTGAGTTTTTCTTTTTTGGCTCACAAGTGAGTATGACTTTGCTGGGGTATTTAGTACCCCTGGCCTAGTAAATATATTTGCATGGCTCCTTCAGTGCTGGGAAGGGCTCCTCCCTAAGCATCTCCATCCATGTCCTCAGGCAGGGAGTCTCACAAGCCTTCTTCCTTCTGTGCCACAGGCTGGGCTGCATGGGAACAGGGATCCTTACACCTTGTTTAACCGTCCCTCATGTCATTTTGGCTATGGAAGTGAGGGAAAAAAGTCCCCCAGACCAGCTCCAGGTGCAGCTGTGAACTGGGAAGGTGCTGGAGGGAGAGCCCAGACAGCTGCTTGCACAGCCAGGCAGCGATGCAGGCACTGGTAAATCTGGCTTGGTCTTTGAACAGGCTTATGAGAACACTGCAACCTCTGGTTTCTTTGGGGTTTTTTCCCTTCTCCTTTCAAAGCATTGGAATATTCTTTCAGTAAATGATGAAGCAAAGAGCACGTATGCCTGAGTGGCAGAATATCAGCCGCCTCACTTTCCTCAGTAACAACGTGCATCAGTGAAAGTTTTGTCAAAACAGGCATCAATTTAGAAGGGTGTTGCGGAGGTTTTTTATTAAGGGATGCAATGAAACCTCAGTCTGTACTAGACACCAGGGAAAACACATAAATGTTATGAACATCCAAGCCATAAAGAGTGCTTTGGTTGGATTTACCATGTTATGAGACACCAGAGAGCCCACGCTGCGGGTCTTTGTGCAGACATGGAGGTGTTGCCAGGGGGATGTTCGCCTGTGTGAATTCTCTGGTGTCTGGTAAAAGTAAGTTCATCCTGCAGCCTTAATATAAAAGTGGCTTATGTTGCTTAGAGGAAAATCTTTTTCTGTTCCTGTTGGTATTCCTACTGCAGTTTATTGCCCCAGTAGTTTCTGTACCCTGACAGGGTCAGCGCAGTCTTATAGTGTCTGCAGAGGCTGGTGGGGACATTTAGATGCCTTGACCTTTTGCTGGAGCTGGTTGCCACTCTGTATGCCATTTGGCATTGTGGAGGCAGGGGAGGCCAGGCTGCTGGGATTCAGCATCCTGAAGGTGGGAGCTGGGTAATGCTGTTGGAAAGCTCACCATGCTCCATTGCAGGAGAGCACAGTGTGGCAGATGAGCAGCAGAGGGAGAGGAGAACCTGCCAAGCCTGAGTGGTGTGTCCCTGCCTCTGGGTTATTTCTGGTGCACAGTGGCTGAATTGCAGCTGCATGGTGGAGGTTTGGCATCTGGGTTATGTGTTGGAGGTACCAGGGGTGGTGTATGGCTTGGACAGACCAACTGTATTTGACAAACTCAGAAGTGAAATGAATCACCTTGTCAGGTGCAGGTTAGAACAGAGATTACCTTGGTCGTGGCCTGAGCTTTGCTATGTGGCTGGTGCCAGCAAACAGGGAGAGGGTGGCCTCTGGGAATGACACTCCCATGGTCCCCATGTCCTGCTGCAGACCCTGGTACAGTAAGCAACCCTCTTCCTCCCCAAACCAGCAACAGCTCCTGTTTGGCTTGTGTTACCCAGGCTCTGGAAGTCCTGAGTACCAGGGTGCTGGTAATCTGGAGGTTATGATGTGACCAGCTGGGCTTGGTGCTGCTGATAGATGGGTCCTTCATGGTTGTGAGATAAGAGTCAGACCTTAGGTCTTGGGGGGAAGGGAGAGACACTGAAAGACCAGCCATCGACTTCCCTGCAGGGATATGATGGGGTGCAAACAGAACTTTACATTCAGAGTGTTCTTGGTGAGCTGCCAAATGTTTGTGTATCAGCCTGGCTTTTGCTGGCAGGTGTCAATGCTTCTTTCCATGCCCGGTTTCCACCAGAGCTTGAATTCTTTGCGGTGTTGGGTTTTTTCCCTCTTTGTTTCTTTTTTTTCTTTCTCCATTTGGTGCCTTAGTAAGAACACAGCTGAAGTACTGGGAGCCCAAACTAAACCTGTCTATTACGCCTGACCTGATTAGATGCCATGGTAATAAGCATTTGAATTTAAAGCTAGATTAGGCAGGGAGCAGTCTGAGGCTGGATTTGCATAGCACACATTCCTTTTCCATAGGACCTGTTGGTAAATCAACACTGGAAGTGAATTTAGAAAGTGCTGGCATGTGTCAAGTGCTCCTGTTGATGCATGGGTTGCTCTTCTCACTAGGCACTCAACTGGGAAAAAAATGCCTGTGGTTGCTGGGAAGATGCTTTTTCTCCTCTCTGCCTGCTTTCATGGCTCATGTTGCAGTCGATGGGGATGGATAGCTTTTGCCAGCTCTCAAAAGCCCATTAATGCAGATTTTTAAAGTTTTTGCCTGGAGAGGCAATTATTTCAGGGTGTTTTCTCTTCCTGTGACAATTCTGGCATGGTGGAGTGAATCTGGAATTTTCAGGTACCTAAATCAAATTTGCAGCTTCTTCAAGCTTTTGCTGCAATGTTACAAGGTCTTATGCTGGAAAATGCTACAAAGATTTGTTATCGAAAACCCATTTAATTTTTTCCCCCTGTAGTCAGTCATAAGATAGTGGATGATCTCAGGGTCAGCCTGTCTTTGAGTTATTTCATTACCATGTGTTTAGGGCATCCAAACTGCAGTGTTAATCTGGGGCAATGGGATATGGAGGTTAGACACAGGGGAAAATGTTTTTCAGGGTTTAGGGCAGTGGCTAGGCAGCAAACCTGCAGTCTCTTTGTTGTAGGGAGGGGTTTGAGATGGAGGTTCTGGATGCTGAAGGTTCTGGATGTTCTTGTATCATTGTAGGGAGGTGGATGTGCTTGTGCAAAGAGCTAAGCAGAAAACAGCCTGTTCTCGAGGTGACCTCTGACTCATGGCAAAGCAGAGCAGAGGCACCTTTGGGTGTCTCAGCAGAGCTGCTCTGATGTCATGGCAGCCCCTGAGAGCCCCTGAGCCAGTGGCTTGGCTTTGTTTTTTTTGTTATCAGGGCTCTGATTTAGCTCCTTTGGGAGCCCAGTGAACGTGGCTTGCCCTGCTTGAAGCCATTGCTTGTGTCCCTTGTTAGCATGGGCATGAGGAAGCATGAATTGAGGAACAGGGCTCATGGCACTGTGTTTCAAACTTGGTTAGACCTGCTGGGTCCCACTTTATCTTTCATGTTGTCGGAGCTGTGTTGTGAGATCTGACAATCTGGTGAATGGAAAGCTGCAGGACTGAGGGGCCTCTATCAGCCAACTCAGTTGCTAATATTGGTGACAGAGGTGTTTCAGAGGTGTTTCATGGAGTTGTGTTTCTGTGTGCTGGGGATGGGTTTTCTCTCTTGAGAACTGGCGGAGCTGGTGTCAGTCAAGTACATCACCCTGAAGCCAGGAAGGGGGGTGAGTTTTGAAGGAATGCCACAAGGCACTGATCACCAGCAGTACCTGAAGTCTTGCCCAGGTGGCAGATGTGAAGAGCTTGGCAAGACCCAGCCATCCCCAGGGATCAGGAAACTCAAAGAGGTAAAGCTGGCATTGCTTTGGATTGTGAGTACACTGGACTGGTGTAGATAGGGAGAAGTACTTTCATTTTGCTGGCTGGAGTGGTGAACTCCCAACCCCAGGCAAGAGACCATCTGCAAGGAGTTGTGAGCTTGTGTCATGGTTTTAGTCCAAGTGGCCTCTCAGCCCCACACAGACTCTTGCTCATTCTCTCCTGGTGGGATGTGGGATGGGGAGGAGAATCAGAAGAGTCAGAGTGAGAAAATCCATAAGATGAGATAAAGACAGATAGATAAGGCTTTTTAATAGAGAAAGCAAAAGCTGCACGCACAAGCAAAGAAAAACAAGGAATTCATTCACCACTTCCATGGGCAGGCAAGTGTTCAGCCATCTCCAGGAAAGCAGGGAAAGCAGGGCTCCATCATGTGTAATGGTGAATTGGGAAGACAAATGCCATCACACCCAGGAAGGGATCACTCTCAGGAAATGTGCCCCCCAGCTTTATATGCGGAACATGAATGACTCCATATAGTCTGGAATATCCCTCTGGTTTTGAGGTCAGCTGTCCTGGTCGTGTCCCCTCCCAGCTTCTTGTGCACCCCCAGCCTCCTTGCTGGTGGGTGGGGTGAGGAGCAGAAAAGGCCTCAACTCTGTGCAAGAACTAAAACATCTCTAAATTAACAGCAGAGTGGTGGTGTTGAGCCATGGAGCACCTCTGCACAGAGCAGTGTGTACACAGAGAGTGCTGGTGGGTTTGAGGGCCTGGTGCTGCACCCCAGCAGGAGTTGGTGACATTGTGGCTCTCTCAGCCCATGTCGTGCCTGCAGTGGCCTCTGGGAGGGTACATCTCTCCTAGTGGGTGCATCTGAAGTATGCTTAGTCCCATATACATATATAAACACCCAGTCTGCCCTCCTGCTGCAGATAAGATTAAATTTAAAAAATCAAACACAGTTATCTTCTCTTGGAATGTCTGAGCCTCTCAGGATCCCCTTGGGCAGTTCTTTGCAATTGCAAGACTTTTTTTTTTTTTTAAATGAACAGGGAAATGATTATATAAATATCTACAGGGATGGGAAGCTTGTATTGGAATTTGTGGTGAGTGCAGTGTGAAAATGTGCAAAGAGGAGAAATCCACACTGTATGTAGCTCTGTCAGGGATGTGGCCACTGTTGTTGTGATATTGCCCTTTGAGGGGATTTCCTCACTGAAACTTTTGTTCCACTGCGGTGGAGAGGCTCATTTTTTAAGCAGTGTGTAGAGATGGAGGGAGGCAAGATGCCTGAAGCACTGGGGATGATATGGATGCCCTGTTTAGACTTCAACAGATTTGGTTACAATGCACAAAGGAAGAAGTAACAATCTCGTGCATATACTGGGTGTGTTTAAATTTGGTTTGTATCGATGCTGCTGATGCTGATAACTTTCCCGGATTAAGCATTAAAATAGCTATTCTCGGTTTTAAATGCCTCCCCTTGGGATCTCCAGTGGACTGACATTCCCCTCTGGTTGCTCCAGCTGGAGAAGAGGGGCCTTCCTTTGGTCCATCCCTGGTAGCGATGTGTCGGGTGACTTAGTTGTGAGCCCTTCCTTGCTCCCTGCCCCTGGTGGGAGGCCAAGTAATTAGGCAATTAAAACCATGTGCCTCTATTAAGACAGGTCCTCTGAATTGCAGGTGGTGGATTTGAGCAGCTGTCCTGGAAACTCAAGTCCTACTGCCCTGTGGCATGGGATGGTGCAGCCCTGTCCTGGTCAAAGCAGGCTTTGTGCCATAGGCTACATTGTGTTTTATCCACATAAAACATACGTAATCAAGCCTTCCAATTAATCTCACTTGCTGTGCTCGCCTCCTTTTCTTTAAATGCAGTCTTTCAGTGAAATGTGATAAAAGTTGCTGCTGTTTCCCAGGCTGGGTGGGAGCGTCACATTGGAGCTGTTTGGATTGCCTTGTGCTTGATATGAGCACACATACATTGTTTTTTGGTGTTCATCTGCTGAATCACAGGGGAGTATCAGTGTCATACTGAAAGGAAAGTGGCCAGCAGGCCTTTTCTGCCATTAGACGTATTTATCAAGAAATTCTCAACTCCAGGCTTGTACTTTAGGGGGAAAAAAAATCACTCTGGATTAGCATCAGAATTTAGAAACCTTTAAAACGAAATCAGCATTGCAGATGGGTAGGCCAGCTGAGACATCTGACAAGTGTGTTTTGTTCGCTTTGGGCACCTTCTGGACTATGAGTTTAACGATACCTTGAAGTTTAATGATATTTACCCATTAGGGTCCCTGCTGGGAAGGACTCCTATTTACAGCAGCCTCCACCCAATTTCCATTTTGAAAGTGAAAGAAACCAGTTTTTCTACGCACCACAAAACACATGAACAGGTATGGTTCCAGTAGCCTCATCTTAAGTATGGATAATGCTGAAAAATCTCCAAAGACATCCCAAAATGAGCCTTTCAGGACTCAGCCAGTAGCTCGTAGGCTTGTCATGGTAATGACCCCATGGCAGATGTTTCTGTGCTGATGGACTGGAGGCATCTGCTGCTGAGCAACTCAGAAACTCCAGTTTGCAAAGCCAAATTAATAGGCTTTATGGGAGGAAAAACCTGCCTGCCTTCCCCCTCAGTTTTATACTTGGAGAGCCTGTCTCACCCTGGGGATTATTGCTAAAATGGGGAGCAGTGAAATGGAAAGCTCAGCAGTGAGGCTTTGCATACGATAAATCACAGTCACAGCCCAAATATTCATTGGAGGAGCACGGCTTGAGGCTGGGGGAATGAAAAAAGGAGGAATTAAAATAAAGGAAGGTTGATTGAACTATTGTTCTCCAGGAAAAGGCTAATTGGCAAACAAATACCCTCCTCCAGTGGGAAATACAGCTCCTCTCTCCTCTCTTGCCAGGCTGGTGAATTTGTATTAACAAGATTTGCATTGTCAAAAAGAGTAGTCAGAACTTGTGATATCTGGGCTGGGCTTCACAGCTGGTATTATCACCTTCTGGAGGCATGTTGTGCTTTGCATGAACATTTTCCCTCTTCTGGGGCCAAACACAGTGGTGGAAATGAAGTGGGGCTGGATGGTGCTTGTGCTTGTGTTGGGTGATAACAATAGAACCTGGGTGGAAGGGGATGCTCATCCTTGAATGCTGGGGGATACAAATGAGGCTGTAGGACCCCCTGAGCTGCCCAGGGAGTTTTACATCCCTCCCTCTTGACTGGTTTTTGTCCTTGAGGGCTGCCCGGGCATCACTCAGCCCAGACACACTCGAAGGATCCCTGAGAGAACAGGTTCAAATGGCAAAGGAGAAATTTTGCAAGGCTCTTCTCTGCAAAGCTGCAGGCTTTCAGGAGAGCCCCGGGTCGGTGCTAATCCCTCCCAGTGCATAACCTCGGCTCTGAAAGGGCCGTCTCTGCCCCTTTGAGCCCCTCCACAATGCAGCGCCGACAGCTGCTGCCCCAAAACAAGAGGGGGTGAGGGGTTCACTGAGAGGGACGGCCCCTCACTCCGCCTTTCCTTCTGCTGGGTTTTTCTGTGCTGCCTTTTGAAGCCGGGCTGGGGCATAGAGAGGGCAGGGGAATGCCCCAACATCCTTCCTGGAGAGCCCCCTGCCACCTCCGCCTCCTTCCGCCTTCCTGGGAAGTCTCTTGGACTTCAGCAAATGCCTGGGTTACAGGATGCAAATCATGCAGCATGTTAAAGGGAGCAGTATGTGACTTGAAAACTTTCTTCCTCCCACTGCCAACCCACCCTGCTTTTTTGGTTTGCTTCTGAAAAAAAAAAGGACCACAAATTCATCTGTCTGCTGGAAAAACAGGCATTTGTGTGTCTATAGAATTGGGTCATTCAGCACCCTAGTGAGTATTAAGAAATATATGTATTTTTATATAGGTTTCCAAACTGGGTCTTGTCTGTAGTTCCACACTTGTTGTCCTGAAATAAATGGCATTTTCCCAAGCTGATCTGCTGGAGCTCCTGTAAGAAGCAATCTGTAGTGGTTTGGAGGATCCAGTGCTGGTGCTCAGCTCATCACCAATCAAATTTACCATTTTAGTGGAGAACTCATGACCTCCTTTGATGTTACTGCGTCACTCGCCATCTAGATGACTGGGAAACTTCCAGCAAGGTTTGGTTTTTAATCCTCAAAAACTAAACAACGTTTTGCCCCACCATCATCTTGCCTGAATATGTACACTGAGCTGTGCACCACAGAGGGTAAAGGGCTGTGTAGGGATCCCTGGCCCAGCTCCTGATAGATGCTTCAAGCCCTCAGCATCTTTTCCTTGAATTCAAACTTAGCTCCATGCCCTGGGATGGACATGGTCCTGCAACACACCATCAAGCATTCCCTGCTCCAGGTTTTTGCTGACTTGCCAAAGCGAGCAGCGCTGCTCCGAGGATTGATTTCAGTTGGAGAGCGTTAAGACAGATCCCGTCTCACCCTGCTGTGCGCCACGCTCTTCCCCCAAAAACTGGATTACAGAGTCAACAGCGTGTGTGCTTCCCTTGGCAGGGAGCTCACTCATGTGCTGGAGGGGCGACTGGCAAGCTGGGTCATGATACTCTCACAGCACGATGGAGGTTGTTGCTCTTTTCCCTGAACAGCATCATCAACACCTCCAGGTGGGAGCCCCATGCAGACACACAAAAAGGTCTCTACCAACACTTTTGCTGCTTTTGATAGGTGTAAGTTTTAAGTGGAAAAAGGAGGGCTTTTCTGGTGTGTTACAAATTCGTGAAACTATTTTTTCCCCCTCACTGGTGAACGTATAAATGTTTACTGGCTCTGTGCATAGAGTGGTCTGATTTTATTTCCTGCACACTGAATGTCACCATTGAGCCCCGAAGCTCGTCTGCCCTTGAGCAGAGCAAAATGTTTTCTCACGAGACAGCAGGCCGAGATGTCTGCTTCAAAATGTGACAAATGCCACAAAAAGAATAGAAAGAGAAGGTGAGACATTTTAGGTGAGCATTGGGTTTTTGACGAGGCTGGCAGATGGGGCTTTCCGGGAGTGAGCTGAGAACCTGTGACCCCAGCCTGCTCCAGTTGGCATCAGGGATGGTGTGCTGGTGGCTTTTGGGTACCAGGTGGCTTAAACAAAGTTTAGAGATGGAAAACACTCTTTGTTGGGTTCACAGAGTATAACAGGATTCCTGGGAAGAGGAAGGAGGATCTGGGGTGATTCAGGATTTGGCAGATGTATTTATAAATCTGTGAAACCCCAGTCTTTGAGATTTGCTTACGCTGAGAATTATGGCTCTTGTGATGTAGTAGTGATGAGTCAGGATCCTCCTGGCAGCTGTATCACGGAAAGGGTCCTGTCTCCATCTCCTGCCTTTGTGGCTGCTGTTTTGAGGGCAGATGGATGGAGAAAAGGCAATTGTCGAATAGTTTCAAGCCTTTTAGTCAAGTGTTTTGGGTGTTTTGTCCCCTCCTGTCGATATGCACAGATTTGCACCAAACACAAGCATTCCTCTCCTGTACAGCCTGTTCCAGAAAACAGCTTTATACTTGGGAAAGGGGGTTTTGAAAATCAGCACAGGAGTTTGTG
Source organism: Calyptomena viridis (assembly GCA_013390005.1). Classification (NCBI taxonomy): domain Eukaryota; kingdom Metazoa; phylum Chordata; class Aves; order Passeriformes; family Eurylaimidae; genus Calyptomena; species Calyptomena viridis. Next base: position 60,940 of record WEIV01012154.1, read on the forward strand.
GCCAAAAATTTATCCTGATTGCTTTAAAACAGGAACAGCTGTGTTGGGATGCCAGCACCATGCTCAGCACAGGGTCTGTGCTGGAAGTGCTGGTGATGGGCTCAAGCCTTTGAACTTCTGTGTTGGAGGGAAGATGGCTCTACTTAGGGGAAGGCAGTCCTGTTTCTGAGCATTTAATCCATACAACGGCTCAATGTCAAACCTTTTATTTTTAAAATTGAGTAATGCTTAGACTCCCCTCATTAAAAAGTGTTTCTTTGCACCAGCTTTGTTGCAAACGTGAAACAGAGCAGAACTTCTCTTGAGAGGGATGAGCCCAGATGGACACATCAGATGGACAGAGCACCATGCACGCACTTTGGAGGGCTCACAGTCAGGACCAAATCCAAGAAGAGGTCAGGTTACTGAGCAGAGCCAAGGAGGATGCTGGCTGTCTTGGGTCTATAAGGTGAAAAATCAAAATATGCCTGGAAAAGGCTTTGATGCTTCTCAGGGGATGCCACAAATGCACAGCTGGTCTGAAAAATGCTGTGGGAGCATCCAGCTATTATTGCTGTGGAGGTCTGGATGTGACTTACAGTAGGAGGAAAATCATCTAGAATTGTTTATTTAAGAAATTTAGTGGGTTTGACGTCTCGCCGGCACTGTGCCCTGTGCTGGGTGTTATATTCCTGGGGAAAAGCACCAAGGGAGGGTGTACCATTAATCAGTTGTGGGATGGGGACAAACATAGGGTGCAATGTGTGGGATGTCAAATTTTTGCCTTCTGGTTGCTGTAGAAAGGGGTCCAGGACACCAGGACACTTGGTGGGGGTAACAGTGTCTTCCAAAAGTGCTTGCTGAGGCAAATTGCCTCCCACCCCTCACCAGCCAAGGAGCTTGTTTTGCAAAGATGGAAGAAAGTTGGAATATTTCCAGTTGGGAGCATCCCAGGCTGTGTCAAACCACTGTGGGGTTGGGAGAAGCAAAGCTTGGCATGGCCCAAGGTGCCAGAATCAGTCAGGGCTGGACAGAAATGGTCAGTGAGTGCCACTACACTTGCACAAAAGCACTCCCCCCTTGTGCCATACACTGGAATAAAGCTCCCTGTTAAGAGAATGCTCACTCGGGATCTTGCTTCTTCATTTTGGGAGGGGATGGGAGATGAGCCAGAAAAACAACACGCTAATATTCATATTTGAGGATTTAGCTCCTGGCTTCTGGGTGGGTTTGGAGGCGGTGGGTGTGAAGGGGAGCGTGCGCTCTCCTTTGCATGTGTTTGTACCCTTGCTGGGTATTTTTAGGCTGCAGACCGCAATGCTGCAATACCAGTGCTGGCCTCAAACCAGCTTGTTGGGGCATCGGTCACAGACAGGCTTTGGCAGCACGTTGCTCCACGAAGTTTTAATTTAGCTGGCAGAGGAGGCTGTTGAATATGCAAGTGTTAATTGCTGTTCTCCTTTCCTTAAAGGAGAGGCGGAAGCGACACTGGGGTCCAATTTTCTCCTAATGACTGATTTCATTTAAGCACTGCTCAGGGCAATGTAGGCTTGATGCTTTTTTTTTAAGGGCTGGGGAAAACTAAACTTGTATCTCTGTGCATCACTGGGCCCATGGCCTCTGTCTTGTGTGGGGACCTCAGTCCATCCTGGTCTCACACATGGGCTAAGCTCTTCCTCATTCTCTTTTCCCTGGGTTTCCACGTTGAGTGCATCACACACACATTTCCACCCTGGTTTCTGTGAAAGTGAAGTTGTTTGGGAATGATTCAGCCCCACCAGTACTGCCTTGGGATTTGGGATTTGGCTACAAGTTTCCTCTGACCCTTCCCATCCCATCTTCCCTGGCTCTGTACATACAGGGGCAATTAAACTTAATTTATTCTGGCCTGTTCAATGGAAGAGGCCAGAAGGCACCATTAGATCACAATCTGACTTAAATTTATTGATCTAATTAGCAGTCAAAGATACAAGCAGGAGATGGGAGCAGGACATTTAACATATGACGTGGTGTAGAACTTGTCCCTTCTGCTCTCCTTAACACAAGCCTCCAGATTGCCAGGGGCTGCTGTTTTTTCTCCTTGAATAACCAATTTCTGTAGGATTTGCAGGGAGGGAGAAGGCTGTGTAAACGGACTTTGTTCTGATGATGCAATCTGTGCTGTCTGCAGCACCCGACCTGCCAGGGAGCTGTGTTTTGATTTTGATCCATCACATCAATGAATATTCATCAGCTTTCTGAAGGTTTAATGCTATTTGCCTGGTAGCTAACATAGCTAACATATTCGCTTCCTAACCTTTTTTTAGCCTTGGTTGCTAATAACCTCTAGCCTACTCAGCCTATGTTATAGGGTGGTTTGGTTTTTTAAATTGTTAATAGTTGAAAATAAGGAACCTTAATAGCTCCAGAGCTGGAAGCAGCTCAAAAATACCTTGTCTTGGTTGCTACATGACTGTCTGCTTTAAAACCCAAAATAAAATTTTGCCTTTTGGTCTGTCATTCAAACTCCTCGTAAAACATTGTCAGGAGCGTGTATCTCTGAAGAGCAGGTGTTGTTCTGATAAAAGCTTTCCATACATTTTTGTAAGCCCAAGTCAGAGCTTGTGCGTGGCAGCAGGTTTCAAGGACAAGGTTGACATGGTGTTGAAAAGGGGATGGAAAATGCTGCATGGAAGAGAAGAATGGATCTGTTTCCTCCAGACCAGCTGGTCTCGGAATAGTGTGGCTGTACCCACGGACTTGGAATCACCAAGTAACCAAACTTTGCACAGCTGTGTATATGTGGTTTGGGACAGAGCTCCTGTGCCAGGCACAAAATGCTGGACAGCCACCAGCATCTCCCTTTGCACCCTGTTCCTCATGGCTCTTTAAAACCCAAACTTGCAATGTTTTCCTCCACGTTGGGGTGGACAAAGATCTGTGTGCCTTTGCCTTTTTGTTTCCCTCCCTTCTTTAAGAAGGAAACTCCCCAGCAGGTCCCAAAACCCTGCTGACACCAAAGAGGTGCCAGCAGGCTGCTAATGGATTTGCTGCGGTGCTGGCTGCCGGGGGAGCCGTGATGAGAGAGCTTTCATGGCAGCTGAAATTCCTCCAGCGGCTGCATATTTCTACATCCAAGATGCAAAAATGTGAAATGAGATTTGGGGCCCTTCGGGAAGGCAAACTCTCTGTACTGGGCCCAGAGCAGTTGCACAGCCTGGGATTATCCTGCGTGAAGACCCAGTAGCTGTTTCCCATCATTCGTGGTTCAGCAGATGATTACACCATGTGCTAAAAACACGCCATTGAGATCATTGCAAGGGTTGGATCCTCCTTTAAAGTACTGTGGGTACAGCGTGAATTTTCTGCAGAGTCCCTATTTTAAGAGGACAGTGTTTGCCATGCTGTGGTGCAGGGTCCAACACCAGGTCTGCCCCCAACCCTGGTTCTCCACAGGGCACAGCAGCTGTTTATTTGGGTATATAAATCCATAGTTGGAGGGAATGGTTGGCTCTAGGGAGATCAGACACTCCTCTCCAAATACTGACCTTTTTTTCCCCCAAGTCTCTTCGTAGCTTTGTTAATAAATCTGAGTCATCCATATTTCAACCTTCTGCCTTAACCTTGGCTGTTTGTCACGTCTCTTAACATCTCAGCTTCTTGTTTTGCAGAGATAAAATATGTGGGTGTGTTGCTTCGTAAGACAAATGTTTAGGGTTTTTTAAAACTCCCTACTTTGCTGGTTGATTTTTCTCGTTAAGAGTGTTTCTCTGGCATCCTCATTCCTCATAGATGGCCCTCCTCTTGTGTCATTGGCTTGAGACTCCCAGTTTTGAGGTAGTATTTGCCTGGTTCTTGCTGTTTTCAGTTGGCAAGACTCATGACTTCTGCCCTTCTTGCTCCCAACCTGAGTTTCAGAAGTCAGCAAAACCCAAGTGACTGCTGGTACGAGCGATGCTCGACGTCAGCACTGCATAGGAAAATCTGAGCTACCAGCAACCGTGTGATTTTTATCAGCTGAAATCGCGTCTTGTAAATATTTACTGGAATTTCAAGTAGAGTTTATCTAAGTAAAGCCAAGTAAAACTTTCCATAAAAAAGAGCCGCCCTACCGGTGTTTGCTGGTGGATGTTTAGGGACACGTTTAGGAGCTGGGGGATGCATGCAGGATATTTTCTCAGCTATGCTGCTGTTTGTGGCTCGGGGCATCCTGAGACACATCAGGTATTCCAGGACAGAGTCACCAGTGGTGAGGACCTGGTGACCCCAAGCACATCTAGTTGTTCCTGGCAGCAGTGTCCTACATTTGCCATGCCCCTGGCATGAATGGGTTTGGGGTGGGGGTTATGAGATGACCACTGGCATGGCTGCCACGGAACAGAGAGGATGGTGCAGATTTGCTGGGATTGGCAGCAGTGGTTCAGTCCAGGACTCCTCATCCCACGGGATGGTGGCGTGACCTCCTGCTGCTGCCAGCTCTGGCACGAGGCAAAGCAAATGCATCTTTTTAATTCTCATGGTCGTCAAGGTTGCCAGGACTGTAAACGTCAAATCTGAGCAGAAATATTTGGCACGAAAACCTTCTCCGCTCTTCCCCTCCGTGCTGAGCGCGTGGGTGGCTCGATTCCTCCTCCCCTCCACGGGACGGGAGCACAGCGCTGCGGGGCGGCTGCTCGAGCCTCCTCTCTTCTCCTCTCTTCCCTGCAGGATCTAGTGCCCAGAAGGGAGGGAGCAGAGGACTTTGGCCATGGCCCCGAGGAAGAGGAGCAGTCGGGGGATCTCCTTCATCTTCTGCTGCTTTCGCAGCAGCGACCACCCCGAGATCACGTACCGGCTGCGCAATGACAGCAGCTTCGCCCTGCAGACCATGGAGCCCTCGCTGCCCGTGCCACCGGTGGAGGAGCTGGATGCCATGTTCACCGAGCTGGTGGTAAGTAGGATACTTTTAGTTTTAGTGTTAGTTTTTCTCCCTTTCTCCCCACTCTCCATCTTTGCAGTCTCCCCAGCTTTGGTTTGGAGTTTTCAGGTAAACTTTAGCGTCAAGGGAGCATCTGTTGCAAGCGGTTTTTTTCTGAGCCTTGAGCTCTGCTCCTCCCTGAAGTCCTGCCAGTTTGGGGTGGTTTCTCTTTCCCATTAGAAAGCCTTAATTTCTTAGAGCAGGGGTTGGGGTGCTAATGAGGGGAGTCCAAGCTAGTACAGCAGGTTGTCCCTGTATGTGCAAAGTGACTTTACTTGCTGGGCACTCAGCTTTGTAGGAATCCTGAGGTGTGGGCTAAATTGGGATTTGGAGAGTCAGGATATTGTTTCTTTATCCCTCAGTTCCAAAACATGGAAAAACACAGATAAAGAAAAAAACTGACAGACAAAAAAAGCTTTAATTTCCTCTAAACAAAAACATTGTGGTGAGATATGTTGGATGGTGTTCTACTTTGAGTTGGTTCAGCAGTGAAATGAGGTTTCCTTAGAGTGCTTGGATGCATAGGGGGAGCTGGGAGTTGTGACACTGATGGGTCACACCTAATGGTATAGCTCATCTCATTAAATGCCAGGCAGCATGGTTCTGGTGAGCCAGGCCCCTTGGTAGAGGAGATCTCCAGGCTGTATTATAAAAGCTGGTTTTCCCCAGACATCCTTCTCTGTAGGCTTCTCATCCATAGGGATGAGATGTCTGGCGGACTGGGACACTGACACAGCATGGTGGGAATGAAGTGTTCTTGCAGCAGTCCTGTAAAATGCCACTGGGTTGGGTTTGTTCAGGTGAAATGACTGCCTCTGTCCAATGTTATTCTCCACTGATAACTTGGCCAAATCAGGTTTTCCTCAGGAAGTTCTTTCCCATGGACCACTTTCCCTGTGCCCCAGCCAAAGTCTTGTTCAGCTGCAGCTTGGTGTCACCACCCAGGCTGAAGCAGGGATCTGTGGAGCCTCATGTGCTGGAGCTCCCACCAGGCCTGTGGCACCTCGTCTCAGCCCAGCATTGTCCAAGCATCTCCCCCAGATTCATCCAGATACTTTGTACAGTGGCAGTGCTGCAGGGAACTGCTGTGAGTGCAGCAAGTCCAGCAGCCCTACCTTGAACCAGTCCAACCTGGGGCATGCCCTGGTGAGGCCCTTCTGCTGTCCAGCCTTTGCTCTGTGCTGCTGAGATTTTTAGTTCTTTTTCCCCAGCCAAGGGTGAGAAAAAGGCTCAGAGGCAGCTGCTGCTCCAGGGCATGCTGGCAACAGGAGCCATGCTGGCTCCCTGGGGATTGAAGTCATATAGGGAGGGGGACAGCAGATGCCCACCATGCTCCCCTGAAAGCAGCTGCAACCCCCTGGCTCCCCAAAAAACCCATCAGGCAAATCTCAACCTGAGCCAGCACCGGGTGGGAGGGAGGGCAAAGCCAAGCTCTGCTCCATGGGCACAAGAAGGCAGATTCAGGGTAGCGAAGTTGCAAATCCTCCCTCCTTACAACAGCTCCTTCTTGCTCTCCATAACCTGTTGGTGTCGGGTATTAAATTTCAGCATTAGTTAAATGGTTTGGAAGGCATCCCACTGTTCCTGTGTAAACCCACTGTGTAACATTTGGAAGAGAGACAGAGAAAGCACTCAGAGGTGCTGGGCTGATCTTGACGCCTGTAGGAACCCGGTGCCACCCGGCCTGTCATGCTCGGCCATCCAGGGTGGGATGGCTTGTGCCTGCTTTGTGGGACTGAGCCTTTCTCCAAAGTGCTCAGTTGTCTCAGTCAATTGGGTTGAGGGAAGTCAGAGGGATTGGAGGGGATCCGGAGGCTTTGCCAGCTGGAGTTGGTCCTTGGCCAGCTCTTCTCTTGCAGCTTAATAGTGACTTTTCTGCCCCATTTGTTCCCATTAGGGACTTGGAGTGGCAGGGATGAAGGATATCAGCCCTGGGATGGAGGGTATCTTTGGAGACATTGCAGCAATGGGTTTGGTCACCTGGATGGACAATCCTCCCACAGAAACCAACAACCAAGCGGGGTCCCTATTCTGCAAATCCCAGCCTGCTGCTTACATCAAAGGGCAAAACATCTTTCTTTTCGGAACCTTCCTGCAAAGTGTTCCCTGGGCTTCGTGTGTTTTAAAGTGTGCCTGTTTGTCTGAGGCAGGAAACATCCGTAGCGTGAGAAATCGGTGATTGTCCCGTGCCAGCAGCAGAGGATGAGGGCCTGAGCTGCAGAGAGACGTGGAGCAGCTGTGACTCCAAGGTCAGCTAAAGGCTTGGGCTGCTCTCCTGGTGTCTGTTTTTTAGCCTGCTCATGTTAAACAGACACTTTGGATTTTAATTGGCGTCGGTAAATAGAATAGTTAAATAGCTAGGGGATTATTCTGTGTCTGTGCAAGTGTTTTTTCAGGAGGAGCAAGAGGGAAACGGGAATTTTTTTGGCGTGTTTTATGTTTTTGTTTTGTTGTTTTGTTTGGTTTTTTTTGCCTGGGCATAAAATGTAGCATTTAGCCTGTAAGAAATGGCTGATCTTCATCCCAGGCTGCAGGGATGATGCTCCTTGTCCCAGCCAGCCATGTGGGCTTTTCCCTGGCTCAGGTCAGATGCAGATGTTGTTGCTGTGGTCAGTGACTGATCACCGCTTCCTCCCAGAGGACCCTTTTCCCTTCCCCTTCCTTTCCCCCCGCCTGGGCTGAATGGGTTTTGTTGGAGTATTGTTGGGATGTCGCTCAAGCAGGCATTGGCCGCCTGAAAGGCTTTTCTTTGTCCTCTGTCCTGCCGGGGCTCCGGCCAGGCTCAGCCACCCAGGGAGGAGCAGGTGCTGGAAGAGAGGCACAAACAAAAGCAGGGTATTTCAGTGAGATTTACTGATTTGCAGCTCCTTTGGCTGGGACAAGACTTTATGATTTTGTGCAGCTTTCCTTGCATTGACACCAGTTTGTGCTCCTGGCTCAGGTCGGCAGTGTTTGCTTCCTTGTGCAGGGGTGTGGTACCTGCCAGGAAGCATCCATGGGATTTGAGGAGTTTCAGGAGCCATCAGTCCTCCCGTAGCACACATCAGGAGGATCGTTGTGCTGTGGGCCTGCTCAGCCCTGGCGATGAGGAAATCTGGGGTTGCACGAACTGCCTGCAAACCAAGGGAACAAAGCTGTGCCATCTGCCACAGCTTCTTTCAAGAGGCTCCTGCATATCCAGGCTAACAATACAGCATTTCTTCAAAGGCTGAAATCTTGCTTGCACGCTCAGAGAAAGCACTTGCAAAGCTCCACATAATGGTGCCATATGGTAGATCTTGCTGTAACAATCCTCTCTATTTTCCGCCAGCAACTAGACTTTCCACCAGATGGGTAAATGACTGATGTCCTTTATATCTGTTTAACACTCCTTGTCACTCTGAGGTTCGTAATGAAACGCTCTGTGTGTGGTGGTGTGCATCGACCCCGTGGGACGTGTGCTGAGCAGGGGAGTGGAATGGCTTGGTTTGGAGAGGGTACAGGAGCCCCAGTATGGCCCAGGACCCTTCACTGGCTCTCTTCACAGCAGGGTGGGTCACAGCAGCATCTCCATCCCTGCAGTATCAGAATGATGCTCCAGTGACTCCTCAGATGGCTTGAATGCTCAGAGCTGCTGAGTCTGGTGTGGCTTTGCTTGCCCCTGGAGCATGAGGTTCTGCCTGTCCCTGGTCCCAGCCTGTATCCCTGCTGGCAAAGAGATGGGCTCAGAGGAGATGCTGCCCCAGAATGCTCCTCAAGGCTTGTCCTCTCCAGGCTTTGAGGAAATTCCCTTTGCTGCTCCTGATGGGGCTTCTCAGACTTTTCACCTCAGCGATGCGGAAGAAATTAGAGCAGTCTCCATCTAGCCCTGCATCCCACCCATGATGTGCAGCAACCCATTTTTAAAGTAGGAAACCAGAGCAGGTAACTTTCCTGTGTCTGTCCACCCAGACTTCAGCAGCTGACAAGTTTTCTGAGACCTGGCTGACTCCAGGACCCAGGTGACTTCAGGAGATAAGTGGCTGTGCAGTGTCCTCAGCCCCCCGGGCTTGGAATAGAAGCAGTTTCTTGCTCACTGATGTGCCCTGGGATCTGCTGGAGGGGAGATACACACAGCCTCCAAAGTGCTGGGCTCTATGCCTTCCCCTCCTGCAGCATGGAAGGCTGCTGAATCTCTCCCTGCTGCTTTATGAAGTAGTGGAAACTTGGGAGCCTAAGGAACAATAAAAAGGTCTCTGGCAGCTTATAAGATTTATCACAGCATTTGTTTTTGCTGTGCTTGGGGCAACTAATGCATTTCATCTGAGCCGCTCTCTGGATGCTATCAGTTGGGAGATAGTTAGGAGATAGCATCCCCTGTCACAGAGATTAGTTCTGTGGCCTTTGAAATGCTTCATGGTGGGCGATGGGTCTGTGGCTCCCTGTGTGCAGGGCTTGGGTAGGACACTCCATGCATAACTGTCCCCTGGAGCCATGCCTTCCCTTCCTCTTGGCATGCCAGGATGATTGCTATTTAATATGCTGCTTGAACAGGGAGCAGAGAACAGCCCCAATGTGAGGAGAAAGTGGTGGTGCAGTCAGTGCGAGCGCTGTTATGTGTCAATAACAGCATCAGCCTGGGAATTCATTGCTACCAATATCCATTTGTACTTAGGAACTTCAGTAATGTGCTTTTCCCCCGGTTTCTAATCCAATAAGAAGAAAGTATGAGGTTTTGGGCCTTGCAAAACAACACGGCTTTTAAGTAGCAGCTGAGGGATCGGCTGCAAAGCCAAGTTTTGCATTTCATGCTTGCAGGTCAGCTGTCATATTTTGGTGCCTGGTCTTTGCAGCATTAAGGACTTCAGGATTTTGAGAACCACTGAATAGTGACCAAAGCCATTTCCCCAAAATCTGCAAAGGAAAGCATGTGGTTGATACCTAGGAAAATTTTTTTTCAATTGCAGTAGCCCTTGTGTCCTGGGGAAACCAACCCTTTCTGCAGAGTCTGGCCAAGGCCAGACACTTGGCATGGGGCTCCTGACCTGCTCCCACTGATGTCTCCTGAGACCAAGCTCTCTCAGCTTATGAATCACTTTTAAGGACGAAACCCAAATGATTGGGTAATACCTGCTTTTAAATTCACTCCACAGGGAACCGTGTGCCATATAGACACTTTTACTGAGCTTCCCAGATTCTGCTCTTTAGATGTGAGCAGCCTGGACCTGCCATGCTCCCGTCCCAGCCCGCTGCTCACGGCGCTTGTTTTCATCACCTCATGGTGTTAACATCCTCACAGATAATCTCTTAAAAGTATGTTTTGATAGGTAAGCATCTGATAGAGAAGTCACACACCTACTCTGTGAGAAAATAAGGGGTTTCTGCCTACACGCGTTCCCCGGACCTGAATGAAGCAATCCACCGAGGAATGCTGTATTTCAGCTGAAACACTCCTGTAATTGCAGTATCTCTTACAGCTACAAACTAGCGTGAGGGCTTGCCCAAAAACCCATGCTGTTCCCAACTTTTAGTTTTACAAAGGGGCCACCTTGTAGCACGTGAACCCCAGCTGAAGGCAGAGAGCACATAAAGAACCGCTTTGTTTCCAGAAGTACAACTGAAGTAGAGAAATTATAGGGTCTACCTGCTAAATGCTTTCCACTTTGCACTTCATAAAAGGCGAGGCCACATCCCTGGGAAGTGCCTGGGAAGCTCATTCAGTAACACATCCATAACTGTAATTGGGACATTTAGGATTTCGGCTTGTACTTGCTCCAAGTGTTTCTGGCACAGGTCACCACGGAGGGTACCAGCTTCTTTGGACAGGGAATTTGCTCCAGCAGCAGTCTTCTTCCTGCCTGCTCAATGGTTGGATGGTGCTGCTGGAGTTACGAGCAGGATTGAGCAGCACGTGAGTTATTCTTTATCACCAACCTCAGCTGGAAGCGTTCCTGATGGGAATAGTCTGTGCCTGCCTTGTATCCATTTGCAGATACAAGTGGAAGCTGTTCCTGCCCTTGTAGTATCTGTTGCTGACAGAGTCTGGGTGTTCTTCAGCATGGGAACATCACCAAGGTCAGCTTTTGGTAGCATTTCCACAACTCTGCAGGCAGAATCCTGCCTGAGTTCCCAGTGATCTCAGTTCCCATTAACTCCAGTGTTCAAGTCAATACTGTTACTTACAGGGATCAGCCTTTCCCAACAACATGCAACATCTGTAAGCCAGTCCGATGCCTGCTTGTGCTAGGCATCTTGCTGGATGTCAGACCTGGAAATCATAGAAATCACAGAATGGTTTAGGTTGGAAGGGACCTTAAAGATCTTCTCATTCCAATTCCCCTGCTGTGAACACAGACGCCTTCCACTAGACCAGGTTGGGGCACCAAGTCTTGTCCAACCTTGGTCAGAAATCAGCTCCTTTTAGGGGGACTCTGCATTGCACCTGAGTAAGTTCTTTAAAGTGACTTTAGGATGCCAGATGTGACTAAAGCCACAGCTGTGGGGAATGAGGACTTGTCCCACAGAGGCCAAGTGTGCAAGGAGTCTGTCTCCATCTTCTCTTGCTCATCAGCATCAGGCTGTAACTGGCTTCTGCTTCCCATGGCTGCATCCTTTGTGTCCCACTCATAGAGTGGTACATTTTGGGACACCTTCAGAATCAAGTTGGCGTGGGGCTTTGCAGCCTCTAATTCCCATCCAGCCACTTTTTGAAGCCCTTCCAAGGGCATTATCTGGGGAAACCTTGGCACGGTTTAGCCCCAGACCAACCATGCACAGCTTTCCTACATGAGCACCCCTGTCAGGCAGGGGACATCCAAAGCCACACTTGACCTGTTGGCTCGACTTTCAGCTTCAGTAGCTCTTGAGGATGCCAGCAGCAGAGGCAGTATCTAAAATCTGACTGAGAAGGGAGCTGGTGCTTTGGTTCTGTAAATAGGTGAGAAATTCACATCTGAAATCTAATTTATTTGCCAGCTCTGTGCTTTATTATGGTAGGAGGTGCATCCACCAAAGGACTGTCATCCTTGGTTCTGACTGATTTGATTGAATCCATTTTAGCTATCACAGTAGTAAATAATGGGCTGATGCACATCTTTTTTTTTGTTGTTGTTTTCAGGGTTTATGTAAAATTGTGTGGAAAAAGTGCTGTGGTGATCCACCTGCAGGGCTTCTACATCTGAGAGTGCTCTGCAGGGTAGAACTGTGAAGATCAATAACTCAGGCTGGAAAAGTACTCTGGGTTAATTAAAATGGGAGAAACGTTTTCCAGATGAGGTCGGTGAAAAGGTTGCAGGAGGCCAAGCTCAATAAATAAAGTTAAAAAAAAATATATGAGGTTACAGTTATATATCTCAACAAAAAAGAGTGAGAAACCTAAGTGGATACTTCTCTTAAAATACACTAGTATTAAAATATAAACACCTTTAAAACCTTTAGCCTATTAAAATAATTAATTGAATTAAATAATATTAAAGCATTACATGCTGTCTGCCTCAGTTAGGTGTTTGAACTGATGGGAGCATGAATCAGCTGCAGCTGGAGTTTAATGAAGAGCTAAATCAGCTATTGATGGCCATAATCCTTCTGCAGAAGAAGGAATACATTTTTTATTTATGTCTGTCCAGTTTTATTTATGTCTTTCAGGTCAATAACTGAGCAGGGTGGATTAGGGTCTTCTCCAATCTGGGGCTGAAAATTGAGTGTGGGAAGAGGCTGACTAGGCATAAGCACTTTCAAGTGCTTCCACATTATTCCTTGTTGCTGCTACTCATTCCCTTGCTGTAAGCAATTTCCTTTATTCAGGAAATTCATTACATGATAAAGGCAAAATGAATAATAAGCATCTATCTGTTATGCTTATTCATTAAGAAATATGAATAGTTGATTTTTGTTCATGTTCTGTAATTGCAGCTGCAGGTTGTCATGGGTAAATTAAAAATACACAGTGATAATATTAGCAGGGGTTGATTTGTCTGAGGGGTTGTTTCTAAGCTCTCAGGGTGCTGTGGCTGAAAAGATGTGTGCTAAGGAGGAGGCATTTTTATTACTAATACTAAAAACAAAAGACTTTTTAAAAAAAACCTGGGATAGATTTGCATAAACTGAGATTCTAATTGCCCAAATAAAGCTGCAGTTAGAGGAGCTCCTCCTGCGGCGCACGATGCGTCTGAAGGCAGATGCTTGTTTGCACTCTAACAACCACTGATTAATACTTCTTTGGGGGTTTTTTCCCAAGAAATCAGCTTAAAGATAAAATAACGAGCTGAGTAAGGTGGGTTCTGGGGTTTGCTGGGTGCCAGTTGCAGGACTGGCAGGGGCAGGAAGGCAGCTGCTCCACCGGCCGTGCGGGCAGTGCCGTCCCACTGCGGAAGAAGATTAGATGAGGAACAGTGGGGAAAATGCTGATTGCCATTTCCCTTGACACCACAGCCTGCTGGGATAAATCAAATTGATGAATTTGCAGAAGAATGCCTGGAAGAGAATGAAAAAGTGATATGACCTCTGAGAAAGGAAGCCGATTCAGGCTTCAACAGGCCATTATTTATTGACTTCTTAATTCCCATGCTGGACCACTTAATGCTAAATGTTGCCAAAAAGTTCCCACTTGGGTTTTTTTTTTTGTCTTTCAGTTTTTTTCTTTTTAGAACAATCTTGGATTTCTCAGGCTTTAATTGAGGATGCAGGAGATTTTGCCTTTACATGCTGTAGTCTTATAGAAGTTTCTAAACTCTGCATCCATCCATCAGGAGTAAATCGTTATTATGTTGGTCATTTAGTGATCCAGTGATGTGTTTCTGTGCACGTGTCTGTCTGTATATATGCACACATGTATGTATATCTAAACCCAGAGAGAGAGGTTGTGGATGTCCCATTCCTGAGAGTGTTCAAAGCCAGGTTGGATCAGGCTTGGAGCAACCTGGTCTAGTAGGGGGATTGAAACTAGCTGATTAAGTTCCATTTCAACACAAGCCTTTCTATGATTTTATATATTTAAGTATATGTGCATATATAAACCCAGAACAAGCCAGCAAATTTTAATCATTATTTCAGTTATGGCAATGGATGACCCCCCCATCTCCTCTGTGTACTACAGTTACACAATTTATCACCCAGAAAGGTTTATTAGATTTAAAGGTTTTTCATTTTTTTTCCTGCAACCTCTAGGGCTGTGGGTTGTTTTAGGGTTGCAGACCTATGTATAAGGAGTTGTCCCATATTTAATCTCTACTCAATAACTGCTTCTTGAAGAATGTTTGGTGGCCTGAAGGACCTGTGGGATATAGGGGAAAAAACCATGATGGTCATTCTGGAGTGTTGTGGATATGGGTGGGCAGCACTTGGGCTCACTCAGCTCCAAGAGCCCCTCCTGGAGGGAGAGGTGGAGGTTTGCTTGGCTGGAACAGAGAGCCATCAGCAAAGCAAACTGTATAGAACTGTTGTACCTCCTAGAAATAGCAAATACACACAGAGAGTCAAAGCTCCCCTATGAGATTTTTTTAAAACCATATTCAAATGAAGATTTAATGTGGAAACATGTTTCCTGATGTAAAGGTGAATAGTTTAACTGTGCAGGATAAATATTTAAGAGTAGTATATCTCTTTCCAGTAAAAACACTCCGGGCAGAGACTTCCTTTTGGTAGCAAAATGAGGCTGTTATTTTACATGCCTTTGACCCGATTCCAAAAAAATACTTAAAACAGTGAAGTTGGCAGATCCTGACATGGGAGCCAGCCAGGTGGAAGGGGCAGAGCTGTGAAAGGTGAGGCTGAAGTGAGGGCTGTGAGGGTGATAGACACTGACCCACAGGTTATCTTCTCACTGTTCAACAGCCACCAACGTCACACACTGTAGTGGGAGTGCAAATGGCCCATGAAATGAATTGCCAGTTAGAATCACATAATTATTGAGCTTGTGGTTATTAATTGAAGTCACATAAGAGTTTGAGGTTCTGCACAGCTTCTCTGCTGCGCTACAACTCTGATGTGTAATTGTTAAAGGCTTTGTCAGAGCTGCATTTGTACAGTGGGCTGTGAGCCCCTGGAAAACAGCTGATGTTCCTGTCCTCTCTTGATCTTTTGGAGTTCTAGGGGCAGTTTCTGAGCAAGCAGCTCAGGGCCAAGGAGCACTGAGATACACATCAGTGAGCATAAGCAAAGGGCTGGAGGTGGCTGCAGGAATCCCCATGCTCTTAAAACCAGCAAAGACCTGACTCTTCATGGTTGAGTCACTGTTATGTCTTGGAATAACAGTCGTTAGTCACTGTTTGATTATGAGGATTTTCATATTCACTGGGTGCCGTATAGTATTTATTTAAACACCTCTCCCAAGCATCCTGCAAGATATCATTAGGTAGGTGTTGTTGAGTGATGCAGGGCTGCGATGACTGAACATGTTAGAGCTGGGGCACAATGAAATGTACTGTGTGAGACTCAGAAGCATTTCTGCACCTTTTTTGGATGTGTTTGCACGTTGTCGTGTACCAGTACCTAATATGTTCTGCTTTGTCCCTTCTTGCTCCTGCTTAGGCTTCAGCTCTCTTTAGATTTTTCTTTCCTTAGTTAGTAAATCTTTGCGTTTGCTTAAGTTGTCTTTTTAGGGTCTGGGTATTTTGAAAGTTTCAGTAAATATTTTTCTGAGGACCCACGTACAGATGTGTGTGGCTGGTGCCTGATTATCAGATTCACTTGGCTAGAAAGTGGGGTCACAATGGAACCACTTTCCTGCACTCAAATCCTCACCATAGAGGTGAATATTTATCAGGAGAGCCTTATCCTCTTCCACACTCACAGATCTACTTTTCCAATGTGCTGAATTTCAGCTGGGTCCCTGTGTAGGTGTCATCCTGTTGGCTACCTTCAGACTTGCAGAAAAGTGTTCAAGGCCATGTCGTATGGGACCCTGAGCACCTGGTCTAGTGGGTGGCATCCCTGCCCATGGTGAGGGATGTTGGAACAAGATGATCTTTAAGGTCTCTTCTGACCCAAACCATTCTGTGATTTCTGTGAAATGGGGCTGAAGCAGAGTTGGGATGTCTGACTCCTCTCTGAGGAGACAGCAGTGAAGGATACCAGCTGATTTTGAGGCATGGAAGGCTGACAAGACTTGCCTAAGGTTGGGACAGAGGTTGGTTGCTTGGTATGTGTCTCTGACCTTCCAAATTGTAGCAACATGGGGAGGTTTGAAAATGGGACACGGAGGAGTCCCTAACACAGGTTCTCCTCCCTGGTCCAGGAGGATGAGGTTGTATCTTGCACTTGGCTCAGGCATTCCCAGTCCTTGCTTTTTTCCCAGTCTCTATTGCAGCAGCAGGTTTATTTCTGTTGTGTCTTCCAAATCTGCTTCCAGAGCTCCACCAGCATCAGCTCTGTGCAGCACAGTGGTTTTGAAGAGTCAGTCAACATGGGGGGGGGAAGTCAAGGAAGAGGCAGAGCTTCTCCATGGAAAAAGCTCCACAACACCTTTCCTTTTGAGAAGCAATTTCATCTAGAAGTGAAATCAATACCTGCAGTGGATATATAAGCCTTTCCAAGATGTTGCAGCCCTCTGTCACTGCGTGTTGTGCTGGATGGCTCTGGGTTTGGGTTACAGGGTAGCTGAAGGTTCCCTTCCCTGGCTCCTGGGTGCAATATGAGCTTGAATTAGATCAGCTGAATTTTTTGGTGGCCTGCAGGCTTGGTGATGCAGGGGCCACCCATCTTTCCCCAGAGGCATCCTGCTCAGCCTTCCCCAAATGGGACTCTGATGGGGGTACAGGAGCTACCAGCTTTAGCTGATAAGTGGTGTTGTTCAGGCAGGGAAACTTTTAACAGGTCTCCCTGTGGTTCTTTTTAGTTGCTGGAATTAAGGGTGTAATTTTTAATGGGGACCCTATGACATAAATGCACTGTATGAGTGGGATGAATTGGCTGGAGGCCATGGTAGAACTCACCTCTGTCCTTCTACAGCATCTCCAGCATCTCACTGCTGCCACAAAGCCCCTCCAGGATGAGGTTTGTCATCAATGATAGTGGTTTTAAGAGACATCCATGGTTGAAAGATCAATGTTGGCTTTAGCAACAAGCCTCTCAGCTCTGCCTGAATGTTTTATTTAGTTCCCTGATAAAAGCTTTGACCTACATCTAGCACCAGGAAGCGATGAGGCTTTGATAATACTCGGGCATCCCAGCGGAGGGCACACTGCTAACCAAGCCTCCAAGCTGAAAATGGATGTGTCCTTTAAAACAACATCAGATAAACCAATAAAGGTTTCAGTCAGTAAACAGCTTTATCTCTGCCAGGCAGTACGTGATCCAGTTTTGATGAAGAGGGTGTACCTCTTTATGGACTGTAGATATTAGGAAAAGAGTTTTCTATTTTTAGTTACAGGAAAACAAAGCAAAAGCCAAAACACCTGCAGTTTTTGGTGGTATGAGTGTGTCAGCAGTGGAAATAGGCTGGACCACTCGGGGTGAGGTGCTCAGTGAAGCAGGGGTGGTAAAATAGAAAGGTCTTGTTTGAATTTTTCTTCACTGTGTGTGTGTCTTAGATGGGATCAGTCACCTGGAGTCTCAGTCCTCTGTGTGAGACAGTCTTGTGGGCAGTTGTGATGGCTTCGTGGATGGCCTTTCCAAAACACTTGCAGACTTTAAAAGCCATGAAGGCAATGCCTGGGAGGAACAAGGCAAGGAAGTGTGGAGCCCCATCCTCCCAACAGCCCATAGTCAATGGGAGGTCAGCAGCAGCAGGATGAGAATGAGCATCATTGTCCTGACAAATGAAGAATCATGGGGTGATGCTGCGGGATCACTTCTGCACCATGGTGTGAACCCACATTGGCTTACACTGCTTATCTGGGGGGTTGTATCTGTGCCATGACTCCTCTGACTGCCCATGTTGAATGTTTGGGGTTTTTTTTTCCCTTTGCAGGATGAACTTGACCTCACAGACAAACACAGAGAGGCCATGTTCGCGCTACCAGCAGAGAAGAAGTGGCAGATCTACTGCAGCAAGAAGAAAGTAAGTGTCTCGTTGTGTGCTGAGCTTCTTCCCTCTCATGCAGGGTGGGGACAAGATGCAGTGAAGGACACAGCTCTGTTGGGATGCCAAGTGGCGTTTGGGATGTCACAGAAATGTGCCTGTTCCCCAGGGTGACCTTGAGAAAGCAAGGACTTTGGTCTCCAGAATGCAGAGCCCTTCCTCCCCAGCCCATTCAGGCTGGAGGAGATGTCACCACACCCCACACAGATGTCCCCCACCCCATTCTCATCCCTGCCAGCACAGGCAGGGCTACGTGGAGCTCCATGGACACTCAGGTTGTCATTGCAGGGGCAAGGAGCTGCTCCAGTCACCATCTGTCATGGCCCTGCTCTTCTCTGCTGGTGTCTGGAGGCCTGATTACAGCCTGCCCAAAAGCCTTCCCCTCCCCTGGGCTTCCTGTTTGCTGCCATGAAACAGGCTTGGGTGTCATTTTTGTCATCTCACTGGCTCTTCCCAGAGGACCACACAAGTGGAAAATGCTGCTGGGGAAGCTGTGCAGCACAGCCTGGGAGGGGTTCGGCCTGGTGGCACAAGGATTTCTTTTAGGGTGCAGCTGTGCCACCCCTGGGGTGATGCAGGGCTCATGGGTGTAACTGAGATAGTGCTGATAAGAGGGGAGGGTTGATGCAAGTCACGGATCTGTCTGGAGAGCTCTCAGTGTGACAAGGACACTGCAATGCTGTGGCATTCCTTGAACTGAAAACATACATGGATGTCTTTCCCATGCCAAGATAGGCAGATGTCTGAGCTTGGTTGCGTCACTTTTTAGCTGGAGGTCAAGAATTGAGGTTTGCTTGTGTTGCTGCTGGTAAATCAGTGTCCAGGTGGCCAAAGCCTGTGGTGCCTTGTGGGCAGCTCCACAGTTGTGGAATGCAGTGATGCTGGTGCCAGCTCTCATGGTCCATCCAGGGTGGAGCAGGCTGCCTTGCTTCCTTTCTCCCTCACATTTTACTCCTGGAGGCGGGCAGCCCAAGTGACATGGGGTACCACAGTCTGCCCACCTGCAAGGTGGCCAAAATCACTGTGTTTTTCCCTGGTAACTGAATATTTTTGCCCCTGTATGTTGGCACAGGAATTACCCCCGGGTGTATCTGTTGGGACCTGTATTTCCTCACAGCCTTGCCCAAAGCAGAGATCTTGCAGAACGTGACACTCTGGGGAGAAATGTGTCAAAAATCCTCAAGGAAGGATGCTGAGGCCTACCAGGGAAATGCCCCCAGTTGTAAGCATGGACCTGTTGGAGTGGGTCCAGAGGAGGCCATGAAAATGATCCAAGGGCTGGAACACCTTACCTATGAGGAAACAGGCTAAGATAGTTAGGGTTGTTCAGCCTGGAGAAGAGAAGGCTCTGGGGAGACCTTAGAGCCCCTTCCAGTGCCTAAAGAGGGATTATAAAAAGGAAAGGGACAGACTTTATAGTAGGGTAATGCGATAGGATATGGTGTAATAGTTTTAAACTGAAAGTTTATTTAGGTTAGATAAAAGGAAGAAATTCTTCCCTGTGAGGATGGTGAGGCCGTGGCACAGGTCGCCCCGAGAAGCTGAGGCTGCCCCATCCCTGGGAGCATTCCAGGCCAGGTTGAATGAGGCTTGAAGCAGCCTGGTCTAGTGGAAGGTGTCCCTGCCCATGGCAGGGAGGTTTGAAGCCAATTGATCTTTAAGGTCCCTTCCAATCCAAACCATTCTGGGATTCTGGGATTCATTTTTTAAATTCACTGCTGTGCCCCTAACCTGCCTGCAGGAGGTGGCTGGGCAATGCCAGTACCATCAAAGGGCACTTGCTGCCATTAATATCTCTTTTTCTCCTGCTGTAGCAATGGCACCAGATTTTCCAGCCGCGTTTTAGGCCAAGAGCAGGCTTACCTTGCTCATGTAGGATTAAGTTTTAAGCCTCTCATAAATACCCCCGAAATCCCTGTATTATTGTTAGACAGAGGCCTGCCATGCCCGAGATTTAAATCGGAGGGGAGAAGGGATGTTAACAAATTGCAGGCACTGGTCTGGATCAACAAGAAAATGGGCAGGGGATGCTCGCTCGTCACTGCCTGGCAGATAAGCAGAGCTGTGCTCTGGTGTGTCTGGATAATGGAAGACAACAGAGACTTAAATCAAGCAAAGCCCTGTAATTATTATTGTGAGTGGAGATTACCTTCTATCTAATCTTCTCAGGAAGGGTTTAGATGGAACTGATGGTGGCTCTTTCCTGTTCCAGAACCTCCTTGAGCTCATGTTTTTGTTTTTGTTTTTTTTTTTTTTAAATTGTGCTGTGAAACTACTTGCTCATGGGGGGGGTTGAAGGAAGGAGCCACATAAGTGCCCTGTGGCATCCTCAGAGGTCCTTGGAGCAGTCATCCATCCAAGGCTGGATCCTGGCTGCTGTTCTGCTGTGGTCCTTGTTCCCCTGGCTGCTCTCAGCTGGTCCTTCCCTACTAGTGATGCCATCTCCGTGAGCTGCAGAGCATATGTGCAACTGCTTGCTCTGATGGAGATGTGCTGGTGGAGACAAATTCTTCTCTCCTGCTTTTTAATTAAATATGAGTGAGACCATATCAATGAAGGCTCCGGCAGTGGAGGAAACCAGGAATTACATGGGACTGAGGAACGTGTCTGTGTAGGGCAGGGCCCAGGCAGTCCTGGCCCTATTTGGTGAGGGCTGGAGAGCAGCAGAAATACCAGTGGCTATCCTGGTGGCTCCTGGTAAATCTTACTCATATTCCTTTGTTTTTATGAGGACAAATGATCTTACATGGTGGCCTGGCATTGAGGAGAGGGCTGGACTTCTCTAGCAGAGAGCAGTGTCTGTGTTTTGGTCGGGGCAGTGGAACTGGGGACAGGACAATGGTCCTACCTCCCTGCTTGGCTGCATTCTCAGTGGTGGTGATTTGGGATGTCCAGGATGCTCCCAAACCCTTTGGGCCGTCTGTGTTTAGCAGCAAGTTGTTGCTTGAGATGCTGGTAATACCCACTTTTACCAGTCCCAGGGGGCTGACAAAGGTGGACAGCAGTCACAGCCAACTGCCTGACTTACCAACAATCCAGAATTGTCCCCTGAGCAGTTTTTGCTCCTTTCTCTGCTGCCAGTTTTGGCTGATGCTTCTGCTTTGCTGTCTGTGTCATCCACCACACTCAGCTCTCCAGAGTGCATCCCAGATGTTGCATGTTTTATATATTCCCATGATGGGCAAGATTTCATAAAAGGTGAAATTTGTTTTGCTGGGTTGTCCTGGAAAGGCACCTGACAGCACCTGGCCTTGGCAGTGCCTGTTGAGAGGAAATAAGGGAAAATCAGCTATCCCCAGGCATATTTCTTTCCATGGAATATTTCCCCCTGGCCTGCAGCCCTGTATCCTGGTTTGTCTGCCCTGCTAGCAGCTGTTTTTATCCCAGCCCACAGTACTGGCTTGGCAGGGTGGAGGCTTTGTCCTCCCTGATTCTCCATCCATGGAGACACTGGGTCTGATCCCAGCCCTGACCCTGCTCGGAGCAGGGGGTTGCACTAAATGAACTCCTCATGGTCCCATGCCACCTGCATCCCCCTGTGATGCTCAGGGGGGCTTAGAGATAAAAAGCATCTCGTGATGAGGGCTGGTGAGTCTGTCAGCAGCAACCCAAGCAGGAACTGAAGTCTGCTCTAACTCCAGCAGCCGTGCAGCTCTCGGGTCAGGAGAGACATTTGAAGATTATTGGAGAGACCTTCTTTGAAGTCGTCAGCCCCCTCTATGGCTGGAATAAAGCAGGAAAATGCAAAGGCGGAGATGCATTAACAGCAGGATAAAATCTGCTTTTAGAAGTGGTATTTCTGGATGATGACTCGTATCATACCTCATCCCAAAATACTTCGCTCCCTGCTGGCCCCGCTCTCCAGGAGAGGATATTGCTCGGAAGCGCAGGGAGGAAGCAGGAGGTTTTCCAGATTTACTGTTTCTTTGGCTGCGGGTTTGCCTTGGTGGAAGAGAGTGACTCAGGATGGCCTTTTTCCAGAGGCCATGCTCCAAGGGAGTTAATGATTAACCCTTCATGCTTAGTCTGCAGCACTTCTTAATTGCAGGGGATTTGGCTCCTGCCAGTCCATGTACGTCATGTCAAGCTGTTAAAGCAGCTCGATGGATGGTTTTTATGAGCCTTAAAATATGGGTGGATACGGGGTGTTCAGGCAGAAGCTCAGTATAAATAACCAGGTAGAAGGTGTCAGTAGTGAAAACCAGCTCATGCGAATACAGGGTCTGGCTCTGCCCCTCTCCCTTTGGATCCAGCTGAGCATCTCTAAAGCCAGGGTAGAGGAAAAATGACCTGCAGGGATGCCAAGTGATGCTGTGCTCTTTAAGCTTGTGTTGAAAACCTGTTGGCATCACTAACACTGGATGCTTTGCTGTCAGCAGTGTTAAGCTGTCCCCTGCAAGCAGAACTTGCTTCTAAAATTTCCTCAGACATCAGTTATAAAACCAGGATCGCTTTGCATTAGGAAAAGGCAGCAGTGGTGCTTTTGTAGGGGATGATGGGGAAAAATGGGATAAATAGGGATATGAGCAATGGCTCTCCAATAATCCTCTATTTCCCAGCTAGACAACCTCTTTCCCTCTTTTCCACCCACTCCCCCCAGGGAGCTTCACTTTCCAGCTCATGCTTCCACTTGTCCTGCTCAGTCCTGCAGCTTGTTCGTGGGGCTTGTGTTCCTATTTCCATCATTTAAAAAACATCAATTCTGTATATTTTTGCTGCAGTAGCAAAAGCTGACTAAGATGGCATGCAAGGGGAAGGAGGATAAAATAGCTCGGCATTTTGCCATGGTCCTGGGTCACCTAGGATGGATGAGAAGGATTTCATGGCCTCCCAGCATCCAGATATACCTGCTGTTATTGCAGCAGCAGGTTGAAATACCATCTTGGGTGTCATTTTCTTGGGCTGACCGAGGCAAACTGGCTGTTTGCATGGCTGGGGGTATTCACTAGGAAATGTTTATAGTTTTTATCTTTCAAGGTAATTCCCTTTTTAGTTCCAATCACAACACACTTTTGTTTAAGCAAGGTTTTTCTCCCTCTCTGGCCAAAAAATGCATCTGTTAGCAATCTTTTTGGATTTTAAAGCAAAGCTTTTCAAACAATGAACCAGCTGACTACGAAAAGGCATCTGGTCATGCTATATTTGCTTATGGGGAGCATAATTTTTAAACCCTGGGAAAAGTGTGTGAGGGCATGTGCGTATTTGTAGAGGAGAGGGTATAGGAAGTGTTAGCATATGGAAAACTGGAGTAGGCTGGACTGGGCTGGTTCAGACCCCGAGATCACAGTTTGGAGAGAGTGATGAAATTCCAGCCCTTTGCAGCACAGCTCCACAGGGAAGCAAATCATTTAGGTACTGTTTCCAGGGATACCTGGGCGAGCTGAGCAGCTGGAAGGATGAGGGAGCCCCAAAGGGCTATGGTGAGCCCAAACTTCTCCAGTACACACTTGGCAAAGGCTCATCCATGTTGGTGGAACTGGGCTGGATTTAGGCATCCTGTGCAGGGTGCAGACTCATTGCCTTTAAAACCCATCCATGCCACTGTCTGCTTCCTTTTTGACCTTGCAAACAGCATCCAGGTGGATCATCCACAGCAGGCAAGGAGGGAGGGGTTGCCAAAATGTGGTGCACTGCCAGCTTTCCTTTGCACTGCCATTGTGGGACAGCAAGGAGGGATGGGAAACACTGTGCAAAATAAAAGTTATGCCAGGACAATGTGTAAAAATGGAGAGGCTTGTTTCTGGTTTTGCAGCAGGTGCCAACTGAAAAGGATTTTCTTTTAACCCTTACTGTGCCTTTTCTGGTGTGAAGTTCTCCTAGGACAGACCAGCCTTGCAGGTGGTGCCAAGAGGGAGATGAACCATCAAAGTTGTAGAATCACAGAAGCATTAAGTTTGGAAAGACCTCTAAAATCATTGAATCCAACCATTAACCCAGTATTGCCAAGTCCATCACTAAACTTCATGGCTGCAAGTGCCACATCCACACATTTTTTGAACACTTCCAGGGACAGTGATTCCACCACTTCCCTGGGCAACCTGTTCCATTTTCCTGACCACGTTTTCAGTGAAGAAGGTTTTCCTAATATCCAGTATAAGCCTCCCCTGGCACAACTTGAGGCCGTTTCCTCTTGTCCTGTGACTTGTTACCTGGGAGAAAAGCCACCTGGAAGAAAAGTAGCTGAAGGTCTCTCTGGGGTTTGCTTGGAGCTGGCTGCTGTGAGCCAGCCCTTTCCTTCTGACTGGTTTCACCTTGTAGGATCTAACTTGGTACATTGGACATCAGCTGTGTGGGGAACTCAGACAACCATCATCTGAGGCTCAGTTATCCCAAAGCAGCTCCAAATCCATCACCACCATAATGGGCTGTGAGTGTGGGAAGGAAGCTGCTGGATCAGATGGAGATGTCACCTGAAGACTGGGGATCTAAAAGATGTCACCAGAAGCTTGATTTGGAAGCAAAGCAGGTGTGACAAAGCACTTAGGAGCATCACAAGTGTCTTTCTCCCCACCATCATGAGGACACACTGAGAGGAGGAGGGCATTGGTCCCAGCAGCTGCATTCCTGCAGGTCAGAATGGCAGGAGGTTGTGGAAATGCACCTTTCAAGTATAAATAATGGTGCCCAAATGGGGGGCACCAGCCTGAAAATTCCCTGGAGCCAACCACTGGCTGAGCCATCACCTCCTCTGTCCTACGGGTGGTCACTGGTAAGAGAAGGGCAGTCTGGCTGTAGGAGCTGCTGACACTCTGAGGGGAAGGCACGTAGGCTGTGGAAGTGTCAGGCTTATAACCAAGAAATGACAGGGCTGGGGAGCGTGAAATCTCCCCAGGAAGAGCAAAGGGATGTCTGGAGCTGGCAGATCTGTGACCTTCACTTGGAAAAGCTCCTACTAATGAGACATCTTGACTGGGCACTGATTTCCCCGTGGCACCCAGCCCTGACAGAGGGGAGGGGGCTTGTTTATTGAGTTCACATCACAACACACCACTGCCACCATGGAACAAAACATTCAAGTGGCAGCATCCATGAGCCCCACACACAGAGCTCAGGGTGAAAGGACAGCAGAGGTAAGGAGGGCATGGTGACACCAGGGCTGCAGCTGATGGCATTTTTATTTTTGTCAGGTCCCTGGAAAGAAGTGTAGGTGGGGAAGCCAGTGGGAACGAAGTGGGGGATGGAGCAAGGATTGCCCTTGGCTGCACAACTGTGGCATTTCCTAATTTTTGCAGCAGAGCACATGTGTAGTGGCACACTGGGGATGCTTCCCAGTACAGAGCAAGGGATGTTGATGCAAACGTTACAGAAGAGAAGAGATTCCTGTCCCTGTGCTGTACAATTACAGCCATCAGTCTGCCTCTAAAAGAGCAACTCACACTGGGCTGCCAGGGGAGTTTGGCTCAGCCCTCACTTGAGAGCAAACACAACAAAGACCTAAGCACAGCCCAGCGAAGAAGGAATTGGGAGATGTTAATTTCCCCAGTGCCAGACGGGCAGATTCGACGGAGCATCCTGGAAAGCTGAATTGGAGGTGCTCAGCTCTGTGTCTGGGCATCCCTTGCCGAAGGCAGGCTGCAAAACTCACATCCCCAAAACCCATTCTGAGTGCTGGGAAACCATCGTACAAGTTCACTCTTTCAAACCCTGATGCCTGGAGAGGTTCCTCCCTCCTCCTGGCGCTGAGCAGAGCCTTGTGACTCACTCCCCTCCAGGCTGTCGCTTTGTCGGGAGATTTCTTTACCACCAGGAATACACTAAAGGACACTTATCAGTGTGCTGTAGACCATTTGCCCCAGTAATTACCAGTGAGCAACATCCTGTAGCGAGCCGAGGGGAGGGAAGCCCCGTGCCCTGATCTTTGCCTGCTTTATTGTTCAGGCCCCCTTTGCTGGGAAGCTGCTTTCCGACGAGCCTGCCCAGCTGCTCATCGGAATTAATGAGGTTCTGCTGCACTTAATTGAGAGTGCTTTCTAAATTGGGGGTTTCAGGGAGGAAATGCAAGAGCCTGAGGGAGTCGAGCAAAGGGAAATATTTATAATGCAGCACGTTAATTATAAATGAGCAGTTTAGCCAATTTTGTTGTTCAGTCTTCCCCCCGCCCCTGGAGACCTTTATTTGCTCCAGCGCTTCTTTTCAAACCTAAACGAGCAGCAGGTCCGGATCCCTGACTGCCTTGCAGGTGTTCACAGCACGTGGGAAGGTCTTGGGATATGGGATGGTCTTGGGATATGGGATGGTCGGGCCCTGCTACCTTCCCTCCCCTTTCCTCAACACGAATCTCACTCCCTGGCTGAAGCTCCTGGCTGGGTGTATCTGGATGTGCCATGGTGGGGACCTTCCCACCCTTCCCAGTTGATATCTCTGTTGATAACATTGGTGAGAAAGGGATGCTCCGTGTAAGAGGTGCTGATGGTATCCTGGGGTGATGGGAAGGACCTCCACTCTCATCTCCAGGAGGTGACAGGACCATGTTCAAGACACCTGTGGTTGTCCCAGCTCTGTTGTCCCCTGGATTAGTGTTTGTGTGCCAGACTCTAAAGCAGGGCAGGAAAGCTGGGAAAATCTAAATGCCCTCCAGCTTTATGCAGAGTCTTCCCATGGCAGAGCCAAAGACAGCTCACAGGGGTGGGCTGGCACATGTGCACAGGGCTCAGCTGAGGAGCTGGAAAGACCCGGCTGCCCATGTCAGCCAGGATCAACACACTGAGCAGACAGGTGGCCTGAGCCTCACCCCAGCTGCCTGGCACCTCAGAGGGACTGCGGGGTCAGGAGAAGTGTGAAAACAAAGGGCAGAAGTTTCCAGGTCCCTTGTTGCTCTCAAACTCCTTTTGTCCCTATCCAAAAGGGTCAGGTCTGTGGGCACAGGCTGTGCTGCCCGGGGATGAATTGAGTCTCATCCAAATTACCTATTGTTTACTCTGTGTGTCCTCATCTGGACAGGCTGCAGCTTGGGAAATTTGGATGCACAAACATTTCCAACATACACCTCTTGAGCCTCAGTAAATATTTGGGACTCTGCTCCTTGGGCTCACTGAAATCAGCAGTAGTTGTCTGCGTGCGCAGACATGGGGGCAGATGAGAAGGTCGTCCAGCTCCCACCATCATAGCCAGTTGTGGTATAGGATGAGCTTTGCAAACATCTCCTCGAGTTAGGGAAGAGTCAGGCTCTGAACTGAAGATGGTTACTGGTGGAAAATGTCTGGGATGTGTGTAGTATTTGTTGACTCCAGCCTAGATCTGTGTGAGATTTCTGCTGTGAAACCTCTTCTTCTTTTAGTATATGTTTTTAGGAAAATAAAGTGGGGAAAAGGGCTGATTTTGAAGTATCCCCTCAAATTCTGTCTGCATACTCCAAGGAGTCCCTGGGGACCTGCAGCATTAGTTTTCTGAGCTGGGCTCAGAGCTCCTTCAGTTACATCCTGCAGGTACCAGGTAGAACCTGAAAATCCCTCAAGAGTCACAGGAGATGCAGGGCATGGTAGACTAGGATGATCAAGTGTAGCTCTGCATCATTCAGTGTCATAGATCATGGGCCCAGGGGTGATATCCTTTAACAGGGGACATTGCCAGGTGTGCAGTAAGTCCCAGTGACTTGTAAAGCCCCCAGAGGAATTGTCAGTTGTGCCTGGAGTCTCTCTTAGGTTGTTGATAAGTCCTGCGCCAGGAGTGGAGCCTAGTTCATGTGGCATTTAAACACTCCTCCTTGTTTGCAAAAGACTTTTTTTCCCCCCAGAGTGTATTCGTCAAGGCTGTGCAGCCAAAGCTTCAAAGGCACTATAGAGCTGAAATGAGAAATTTAGATGTACAATTTCAGTGTGATTTCTCTGAAGCTGATAATCACAGGACTGATACAGTATCATCAGGGCAATGTTTGGTCACAGACAGATGGTGTAATCATATATAAAGGTTGCTAGTTCAATAAATCAAGTAATGTTCCCATAGCTGGAGCTGTCAGGCGTGAGCTCAGAATATAGAAAATCACACTTACATTCGTACAAAGTAATGCAAAAGGTGAAGGGTGCTTCAGAGTTGGTTGGTCATGAAGGGCAGGGGAAGTTAACATTATTTCTACTAATCTTCTGGTTTTGTTTCACTTTGTTATCCCCCACCAGGACCAGGAAGAAAATAAAGGAGCCACTAGCTGGCCAGAGTTCTATATCGATCAGCTGAATTCAATGGCTGCTGTAAGTATTTCCTCAATGCTTTGGTGCTTGTGGACCCTGTATGGGGCAGCAGCACAGTGGTGACTGTCAGCACTGTGCCTGAGAGGGTGATGGATGTTTATAGAGGCAATATGGTCTGTTAGATCAACTGCAAAAGATGCTCACACAGCACACAGGGCGTTTCATGTAATCACAGAATCATAGAATGGTTTGGGTTTGAAGGGACCTAGAAGACCATCTAGTTCCAACCCTCTGCCATGGGCTGGGACACTTTCCACTAGACTGGGTTGCTCCAACCCCCATCCAAGCTGGCCTTGAACACTTCCAGGGATGGTCCAGAGGGGTGAGCAGGGGGCTGTGAGCCAAGAGGGAATGTTCTGCTCCCCTCTGGGAAGGCAGGAACACCCAGTGCTGGCCGTGGGCTGCCAGCCAGGCAAGCCCTGAGCCGAGCTTGTGATCAAAGCCTGCCAGATGCCTGGAGGGTGGCTTTGATCTCCCTGAGAGCTGCTGAAGAGGAGCTGGGTTAAATGCAGGGGTCAGCACAGCTCTTTGTGTCTGCTGGGACCCTTTCTCTATGCTTTGGCTGGTGCTGGCAGGGTTCACCCTGACACCCCTGAGGGCCCAGCACTGTTAGGTGGTGCAGGAAGCACCTGGGGTGGTGTTTTAGCTGTGGCCTTGGTTGCATGAGTTGGAGTGAGCTGTACCCTGTGTGTGCCCAGGGCTGCAGGCAGCCATGCTACCCAGGTACAGGAGTCAAAGTCTCAGCCCCAGCACCATCTGGAGAGCAAAGTCCAGTATGGAAGATGCACCCTGTGCACACAGCCACTGTCCCCAACCCAGATGCACACTGGTGGGTTGCACTGGAACACCTGGGAGTGACAGGTGAGGACCCACGTGGCTGACCTCAAGTGTGGA
This sequence comes from Calyptomena viridis, assembly GCA_013390005.1. Taxonomy (NCBI): domain Eukaryota; kingdom Metazoa; phylum Chordata; class Aves; order Passeriformes; family Eurylaimidae; genus Calyptomena; species Calyptomena viridis. The sequence goes on from WEIV01012154.1 coordinate 89,909, forward strand.
CACAGCACTCTGTCCCCTCAAGGCTGCAGAGCATCCCCTGAGCCCCCCTGCCTCCTCTACAGAGGCACATGAATACCTGTTGGGATGCATGCGAGAGGCTGAAGGAATCCTCCTTCTCCCCTGCCCAAATTTAGCACCTTTCCTGTGTGGACCCCCAGTCAGCACTGGCTTAGCCTCTTGCATCCTCACAGCCCACTCCAGCCCTGGGATTGTCCCCTGGAAACACATCAAGATTCATGTCAGATGTCACCTGCAACATCTCTGGGCAGGGTTCAGCCAGACACTTTCTTACAGAACACGGTGATGCACTTATTTACCTCTTTCTTTTATAAAGTGTGTTTCCTGGAGGGCCTTGGACTGTATGGGACATGCCAGGATTTACATCCAGAGCCCGTGAGTCGGGATGCTCTGTGCCTGAATTGCAGCTTTGCTCTGTGATCTGAATCTAAGGGGGTTGCAAGGGAACAGTCAGGAGCATCCTCCAACATGAGCTTCTCTGGATGAGTTATAGGCCATCGATTTGGAGTGACAACACTCCTACCTGCAGGGTGTTAACTCTTAATCATTTTAATGATCACACAGGACAATACTAGGTGTGTCCTCTCGAGGTGTCATCCAGCTGTCTCTGTTGTCTATGGGCAGCGAAGCCCAGTGTCTTGCCAGGGCTTGCTGTGGGCTGAGGACTATTTTGGGGAAGAGGGCACCGGGTTCCTGTGGCCTCACTGAGCAGCAGCCAATGTTAATTTACTGCTGTGGCCAGGGAGATGCAGAGTGATCAGCAGTGCTGCTCTGTTGCTCAGCTGTGAAAAGCCTGGGTGACTTTGGATGCCCCAAACACTTGCAGCTTAATTTTGCTTGTGCTAATGAGTCATAGAATCATAAAATATTCTGAGTTGGAAGGAACCCATCAGGATCATGAAGTCCAGCTCTTAGCCCTGTCTTGACAAGATGCCCCAAGATCACACCATGTGCCTGAGAGCATTGTCCAAACACTCCTTGATCTCAGACAGGCTTGGTGCTGTGACCACTTCCCTGGGTAGCCAATTCCAGTGCTCAGCCATGCTCTGAGTGAAAAACTTTTTCCTGATATCCAATCTAAACCTCCCCTGACTCAGCTTCATGACATTTCCTCAAGTGCTGTCACTGCTCCTAAGAATGAAGAGATTTTGTATCTGCCGTTCCCCTCACGAGGATGTTGAAGACCACAGTGAGGTCTCCCCTCAGTCACCTCTTCTCTGGGCTGAACAAACCAAGTGCCTCAGTCACTCCTCATATGTCTCCCCCTCCAGATCCTTCATCATCTGTGTGGTCTCCTATGGATGCTCTCTAATAGCTTAATGTCTTTTTGATATTGTGATGCCCAAAACTGCCCCCAGGACTCGAGGTGAGGCCACACCACTGCAGAGCAGAGTGAGTCGTGTGGGCACTTGCAGACAATGTCTTCATCCCTCTATCCCCCAGTCCAGGCCATCATCTCCTTGCAGACCACGAAGAGTTTTTCCCAAGTCCTGTGATTGCCATAAGGATCTGGACTTCCAGAGTGGGTTTAGGATCCCAGCTCCATCCCCACGGCTTGGCACGGTGGGTGGTGGGCACTGCCACTCGTCAGGCACATGTTTTACAGAGAGACCCTCCTCTAACCTCTGACTTCCTCTTTCCACAGAGAAAATCACTGATCGCCTTGGAAAAAGAAGATGAAGAGGAGAGAAATAAAACTATTGAAAGTTTGAAGACTGCACTGCGGACAAAACCGATGAGGCAATTCCCTTTCCTGGCTTTATTGCTGCGGTTGTGGCTTTGCATTTGAGTTCTCTGGCAGAGCAGGGGGTTAAATAGAAATATAAATGGTAACTGCACAGGATAAGGGAGGCGAGGACCCTGAGGCACTAATTGCTCTTTTTGATTCATGTCTTCTCATTTTGTTCCTTTTCCTTGATCCTTTTAATGATCAAGAACCACCAGGACCTTCTTGTCTGTTCAGGCAAATCAGGCAACTTCTTTTTTTTTTTCCCCTCCCAAATTTTCATTTTTTCTTACTGGAACAGAATGTAAAAATTCTTTCCAGACTGAAGTAAAAAAACAAAAGCAACACCAATAATTTTTGTTGGTCAAGTAGGCCCTTTGTTTCAACTTCCATTTCTCTTGTACTTTTTAAAGGAATAAAATCACATGAGTCTTCAGGCTTTTGTGAAATACAAAAATAAAAGGAGGTTTTGATGCTTGGAGGTTTTGATGAGGAGGATAAAGAAAGGGTGAGATTCTTTCTGAATTTCTGTAGTTTTTCCTTATTTTGTTTTCTCTGGAGTCTGCATGAACATCTGCAAAATCTTTAAGATGCCTCAGGTTGACAGATTTTCTATGGCTTGCAATTACATTCCTCTCTTTCATTTCTCTTTTGATGGTTCTGGTGACAGTACTTGGTAAGAAATCCTCAAGGTCGAGGGTGAGCACCAGATTTCTCTGACACCTGAACCTCATGGGAGCTGATCCTTGCAGTGAGCAGGGCTTGTACCCAGGCAAGAAAACTTTTCAAAATCCTTAAAAGTGGATTTTGAGTGTTTTTTGAGGGATGCAACAGGCTCTACAGAAAATTTTACTTGTTGGACCTGCTTTTTCACCCAGGGAAATGAACATGAACTTTCCTATTGACTTTGGCTGTAAGAAGAGCAGGCTTTGAAGCAGAGAAATCAGTTTTCTCCAAGCCTGCAATTACCCCTTTTGTTGCTGGGCATCAGCATGGCTTGTTTCGAATTAAAATCATCCCAGTGCTGGGATGTTCTTGGCTCATTTGCTTTCTGAGCCTGTGCCTTTTGCCAAACCAGAAGACACCCAGCCTGGATGGCATTGGGCAGGGAGGTCCTAAAATGCCTGAAAGGCCTGAATTGTTGTGTCTGCCTGCTCTAGTGAAACTGCCTGGGGCACTGCTGACTGTTTTCTGTTCATTGGTGTTGTAAGTCATCATAAAAATCAGAAATCCCTTAAAATTGGTGAGATGTGCCTAAAGGAGGAGAAGGATGTGGATGGTGAGGCAGGAGAGGTGGCAGAAGGACTGACTCTGGGGTGTCTGCAGCTGATGAGGAGGTGACTTGAGGGCTTGGGAGCTTCTTCCAGTCCTGTACAAAAACTGGTCCTGAGTGAGCGGGATTTAAGACACAGGTTGGAGACTGGAAAGATTTTGCATCAGTGTAGCTGCAAACTCCCAGCCTCCACCGTGGGACTTGTGCTGGTGGCTGTGTTAGCTGGTCCTGTTCCAAATATCTTCACTCTGCACAACCTCGTGGAGGTGATGCCTGGTTGCCTATGGTACTGAACACCAATTAAATTGTTTTTTGCAACCCCATCCCTTTGGGCCACTGGAGTCCTTCAGGCTGTCTGTTATCTATGACAAAGTACATAGGAAGGTTCTGTGTTTACATCAACAGACAAGTTAGCCCTGTTTGAGGATAAAATGGTCCTTTAGCGTTTTGTTTTAACGTTAAAACTCCTCTTTCTGACAGGTTCGTAACCCGGTTCATCGACCTGGATGGCTTGTCGTGTATTCTGAACTTTCTCAAAAGCATGGACTATGAGACAGCAGAGTCTCGAATACATACCTCGCTCATTGGATGTATAAAAGCACTAATGAACAACTCCCTGGGCCGGGCTCACGTCCTGGCCCATTTGGAGAGTATTAACGTAATCGCTCAGAGTCTGAGCACGGAGAATATTAAGACAAAGGTGGCAGTGCTGGAAATCATGGGCGCTGTGTGCCTGGTTCCCGGGGGCCACAAAAAGGTACTGGAGGCGATGCTGCACTACCAGAAATATGCCAGTGAACGGACTCGTTTTCAGGTAGGTGGGGCTCAACTTACACCTCCACAGCTCCTGAAATTCAGCGTTCTTGTCCCTTCTTCCTCCTGGATATCTAAATGCTGCTTGAAAATCGTTTGTTATGGCTGTTTGCAACTTAAAAAAAAATATCTGGATTACCCCAGAACCATGTCTGATGAGATCTGCAGCTGAGCAAAGGGGGAGGAAGGAGTTATTTAGGGCAACATTCCCCACCAGTAAAAAAATGCTTGCTTGTGCAGGGTCACTGGGTTCACAGCTCTGCAAGGCTGCAGCACATCTGGATGGGCAGATGTTAGCCCAAATGGGTGCTGGCGTGGGCTGGAGCTGGTGGTCCATCACCAGCTACAGAGGCTTTAGGAGCATCACAAGGAGTTGTTCCTGTGTGTGTCCCCTGGCTGTTTGTGCAGTGTCGGGGCTGTCACGGGGCATTTAATTCATATTGTGTGTTTGGCAGACACTGATCAACGACTTGGACAAGAGCACGGGACGGTATCGGGATGAAGTGAGCCTCAAGACAGCCATCATGTCCTTCATCAACGCAGTCCTGAGTCAGGGGGCAGGCGTGGTGAGCGCCAGGGCTCTTGGAGAGGGAGGGGTTTGGGTGGGTTTGGGGTGCTTTTATTTCAGTAAGTTTTCTGAGGATGTGAACTTTGCTGTGTTGACCCCACAAGTGTCCCTTGCAGGAAAGCCTGGATTTCAGACTCCATCTGAGATATGAATTCCTCATGCTTGGGATTCAGCCAGTCATTGATAAACTAAGACAACATGAAAATTCAACCCTTGACCGGTAAGTGGTGACCCCCAGCTCACTTGTGATTTTTGCCCTTGTTCTCTGGTTTTTGGGCTTGGTCTTTGGGGAAAGCACATGGCTCTAGACTCACCTCTCTTAGGGAACCAGAGAGGGAAGGGAAAGCCCCAGTGTGGTTTTGTTGCACTCTGACATAGGGTTGAGTTGGAAAGGTGTGCCACTGGGGATCTTGAGGATGCTGTCAGCCCTTCTCTTAATCTTCTTCTCCCAAAAAGCTCCTTGGACAGGCTGTAGTGACTGGGAACTTGAGACTGAACATCTAGTTGATAGTTGAAGCCCCACTTGTCTCTGGGCTGCTGACAGACCAGCTGCCTGCAATTTATTAATCATCACACTTGTATCTCCTTTTAACAGTCTTTTTTTTTTCCCCTTTCCTCAGGCACTTAGACTTTTTCGAAATGCTTAGAAATGAAGATGAACTGGAGTTTGCCAAAAGATTTGAGCTGGTGAGTACAAATGCTGCTGTTGCAGACACTGGCACACCGCAACAGGTTTTAAAATCACCTGCATGGTCTGGGATGAAGGGCAGTCTTCTGGATGAAATTTGGAGATTGGGAATCTGTCCCCTGTTGGAACCTCCAGCCTACAGCCTTCTTCATCCCTCTTTCCTGGCTGCTGACCAGCACTGTTTGCTACTCTCAGAGCAGTGGGGCTTGTCTGTCCATCCAGCATGGGATGGGGATGGCTCGTGGGGTTTGGAGCTGTGATTTGGGAAACAGACAATGCCACTGTCGGTCCGATGGCCTGACCTTGCTTTGCCCCTGTGTGCAGGTCCACATTGACACCAAAAGTGCAACTCAGATGTTCGAGCTGACGAGGAAGAGGCTGACACACAGCGAGGCGTATCCGCACTTTATGTCCATCCTACACCACTGTCTCCAGATGCCTTGTGAGTCCTGGGAGAGGCGAGGAAACCCAGCCAGCAGCCCACACGTCCTCCTGTGCTGCTCACCTCAGTCTCTTCCCATCTTCCCCTGCAGATAAAAGAGGCGGCAACACTGTCCAGTACTGGCTGCTGCTCGACAGGATCGTGCAGCAGATTGTCATCCAGAGTGACAAAGGGCAGGACCCCGATGCCACTCCCCTGGAAAACTTCAACATTAAAAATGTTGTCCGAATGTAAGTGCTCAAGTGTTCCTTACTCATCACTGTTCCTGCTCCTTGGCTGGTTGACTTCCCAGCTGACTTCACTACAACCCCACCTTATAAATGAAGCACATCCATTTCATTAGCTAGCACTTGCAAGCAATACTTAAGATTTAGGAGTTTTTACGTGTTCACTGGTAAATTTCACATTCCAGACTGGAAGACACTGCTGGGGGGAGGCAGAGCAGAGGTTAGATGTACCAGTTTGGGAGCCTCAAATCCCACTTGCTAGTCGTGTTTCTTGCTGGTGATGATCACTTGTTTGCTGTGGTAGGATTGTCTGATGTGCTACGTCTCTTTTCTTTTTAGGTTAGTCAATGAAAATGAAGTGAAACAGTGGAAAGAGCAAGCAGAAAAGATGAGAAAAGGTGAGTGATGGAGTGATATATGGTGTCAACTTTAACCTTAGCTAAACAGTTAACATATACATGTATTTATACATTCATTTATGCATGTGTCTGGAGGCTTTATTAAGGGGCTGAGATAACACCACACCATGGGGCTGATAAAGGAAATGGACAAAGCAAATAATAATTTTTTCACAGAGAGGCCCTAAATGGGGTATTAAGGCACAGCACAACCTCCCTTTTCTCAAGTATGCAGCTTCTCTGCAGGGCAGTGTGGGGGCTGTCATTTGCCAAAAAGGGTGTTTGTCACCTTAAAGTGGTCTCATGGGGCTGTTTCAGAGCACACTGAGCTTCAGCAGAAGCTGGAGAAGAAGGAGCGGGAGTGTGATGCCAAAGCCCAGGAGAAGGAAGAGATGATGCAGACGCTGAACAAGATGAAGGAGAAGCTGGAGAAGGAGTCCAGCGAGCACAAGCAGGTCAAGCAGCAAGTGGCAGATCTCACAGCACAGCTCCATGAGATGAGCAGGGTGAGACCTCAGACCTGCTCCCTGTCGTGGACTCAGTCCCAACCCCCCTGCAAACAGTATGGGGTGATTCCAGGAGGCTGAACTGCATGGGGGGCACTGAGAAAGGTGCTTGTGGGAGAGCCACTGAGGTGTCTGTCCCTGGTGGTGGGGTTTTTGCCTCTCCACATGCAGTGAAGCTCAGTCAGGAGTGCTGAAGCCTTTGAGTGCTTCCCCTGTTGGTTAAATTTTAGTGAAAACAATTAAAAATCAGCATAGGGGTGTTTCTATAAGCCCTATATGACCAGTTTCCTCTGCTCTTTCTCTCCTAGAGGGCGATCTGTGCTGCCAGCCCTGGAGGACCTCCCATGCCACCAGGAGCTCCTGGTGGCCCTTCACCTTCTCCAACTCCTGGGTCTCTTCTTCCCCCTCCACCACCCCCTGGCCCCCCACCCCTGGGTGGGCTGGTGCCTCCCCTCGGAGCACCTCTGGCCGTGGCCTTCAAGAAGAAGAGCATCCCTCAGCCAACAAACGCCCTCAAGTCCTTCAACTGGTCCAAGCTGCCAGAGGTAAGACGGACAATAATTTGGGCAATGAAACTGGAGGTGCCAGATGGCCACCTGGTGATATCAGGGCAGGTGAGTAGTGGACCCCCAACCTGCAATGCTCCCACTGTCTTGCAGAACAAGCTGACAGGCACTGTGTGGACCAACATAGATGACACAAAAGTGTTCAAAATCCTGGACCTCGAAGACCTGGAAAGGACATTCTCTGCCTACCAAAGACAGCAGGTAATGGCTGGCCCAGAGTGGGCACACGTGGGCACCTGGGCAAGGTGCCACCATTATGGGATCATGTGATTTCACCTGTGGTCTCAAAACACATCTCCCATCATTATTTCATACCAATGCCGTGTTTGCCAGATTGACTTGATCTGCTTCATCCTCTCATCTGTGTGCCAGAGCCTTTGTGGTGAGGTGACTCTCAACAGCTCTGTGTGCCTGATTTCACCCCTGCCCACACACCTGACCACGTGTGTCATGAAGATGGATCACCAAAGAAACACAAAAAAGAGACAGGGAATGTATGAAAATAGCCCCCAGATGTGGCCACAGTTGGGTAATATTTTTGGATTGCTCTTAACAGGAATTGCTCCATGTCTCCATATTGGGTGGAAAATTTCTAACCCTCTCTGGCCAAGAAGGACTAAGTTTTGCCCACATCTACCATGGGTGGATCTCTTCTTTTATTTTTGTAGTGAGCCAAGAGCAAAATGTGAGCTTTGAACAAAAATCCCAAGCCAAAATAATGTCATTGCAGGCAAGAGTCTCTGCTTTTTAATCTGCTCAAGCAATATAGCCCCAGTTTAGAAGGCATCAAAGCACATGAAGAAAATTAGACACTTACTTTACCTCAGGCAGGATGAGAATGGGCAAAAGCAATGAATTTTTCAAGAAGGCTAGAGGCAAGGCAAGGAGAGAGGCTGAAAAAGGATATTCACCTGCTGAACACCTGGCTCTATTACTGTGAAGAGAGAACAGCTTGTCTCATTCATGCCAGGCTCAGGTGGAGGGATGGTGCCAGGAAGGAGTGGACCTGATCCATAAGCTCATTAGGCAACGTGAGAGTTTAATCTCTTCCAGAGGCTAATTGAGGGAAAGATCAGGGCAGATTAGAGCAGGGCAAATATCGAGAGTAACCCACCAGACGTACGTGCTGCCCCAGTGTTTGGGGAATAGATGACCACAGCACTGTCTGTTTCCCCCGGCATTTTTGGGGCTTGACTCACACCTACTGGAGGGCATGTCTGAGGACAAGAAATGGAAATGGAAGAGGAGCAAGAATAGAAACCTGTGTGTCAGCAGGACCGTTTGCCCTCCGGCTTGCCCGCCTGAGTCCATGAGTCACCTGGTGTGATGCAGATTATTGCTAGGCAGGAATTTAAAAATAATTTGGCTTGGCTGAGGTCCTGCTGGGTGAAGCAGCTGGTTAGGTTTGGGGCCAGCAGGAGCAGGGAGATCCTGCATGGAGAGCTGTGACATGGGCTTACATTCCAGATGAGATGAGCATCGTAGGAGTCAGGGTCTGAGTTGGGGCTGGCAGAAGATGCAGCAAGAGCATCTGGAAAGCATATGGGGAAGACAAGGTGAAGTCCCACCTGTGAGATGCTGCTGGGGCTGGAGCCACCCTTGGGAACATGATGCACAAATTCCTTGTGGCTCACTCAGGCTTCGTGGTAGCACTGTTTTGTGTGAGTGGAGCCATGGGACACATCTCCCTGGACCTGAGGGATGTGGTTGCTCACCTGCAAGTCCCCAGAGTGCTTCCACTCTGCAGTCCCAGTGTGGGCAGGGGGTGCCTGGCTCTGTACCCCGATGTTGCTGGCAGCATGGCTCTGCAGGCAGCTGCAGTGAATACAGCAGTATGCAGGGTTGGTTATGTGTGCTCCATGAGATAAAGTGGAAGCGTTCCAGGCTGGGTTGGATGGGGCTCTGAGCAACCTGGTCTGGTGGAACATTCCCTGCCTCCTATTGCAGGGGAGTTGGAACTAGATAGACTTTAAGGTTCCTTCAACCCAAACCATTCTGTGATTCTGTAACACATACAAACCACAGGCCACCTGTGGGAGTGAAGGAGGGCTGGGGGAGTGAACAGGCTGTCTCTGAGGGACAATGAACTAATGGCTTAATAACTCACAGCGCTAACGAGCTCTAGCAAAAGTTGTTTTCTGTCTTGAATAAGCAGAGGAGGAGCAGGGATTTCTCCTGCTTATTCTCTGTACTGAGCCACTTGCTCAGTGATCATGCCTCTCACTTGTCCTGAGACATGAAATCCACAGGACATGGGGCATCAGGGGCTGCCTGTCTGCCCGTGCCCCAGGCAAACTGGGGCTCTGAAACCACATGGGCAAGTGGTGCATCCCTATGGCCAGTGCCCCAGCAGGGTTTGGAGACAGTGGGCAGAGGTGTGTGTGGTACACAGAGCTCTCTGACCCTGCTGAAGGTGGCTGTTATGGGGCTGCTGTTGCTGGGATTTGGCTGGTTTTATTGCCATAGCACCTGGGAATCCCTAAGTACTCTATAGACCCAAGACTTAATGATGTATTTAATTTTAAGCATCTCTTTAAATGCTTTTCCCACATCACAGGCTGGGATGTAAATGCAGGCTATAAAGTGAGCTCTGCAGCTTTTGGGAAAGGCTCTTTCCATGCAGGGAGGACAGGGAACTCTGAGCTTCCTGGGGCTCAGCCTGGGAGCATTCCTGCCTCATGCTGGGTGAAACTCTTAGGAGAGCCTGTATCCTCCTCATCCTGCCAAGGCTCTGCAGATGTCCTTGTCCCCAGAGAAGGGCTCAGCTCTGCAGCTGTACCTAATACCAGCATTTACCAATTTTGCCAGATACAACAGAAAACCCAACAGGAGCTGTGAGTTTTAGGCTGTGGCGTGAGTACTGGGAGGAGCTGTGTAAGGTTATGCATGGAGAAAAGCAAGTCCAGGGCCACCAGGGATCCATGTGCTACACAGGGATTTGTGCCTCTGTCAAGGATGTCTTGAGAGCCTGCAAGGGGGTAAAGGCTGTGAGTGATGCTGATAAGTAGCAGTGACACGTCCAGGGCAGTCCTGGCAGGTCCTGCAGCGGTGAGTGATGTAAAAGAGTCAGGGCCAAGTGGAAAAAATACGTCTTGTTAAACCAGAGGCTTAGCAGTGAGCTGGGAAAGAATTCATCTCCCAAAAAAGGATGAAGGAAGGAAAGCCTCCAGCTCCTCTGTGCAAGGGAGAGTGACCTGCACAGGGGTCAGGGACAGCAGGGCTGGGAAACATTTGTGGGAACGGTGACAGCAGATGTAAAGCTGCTCTTTCTTACACTATCCTGCAGCAGAGGCTGGATCATGGTTCCTGTGAGGGAAAGGGGCAGGGATGAGGCTGACTTGAGGCAGAGAGGGAGATTTTTGTAATGAGCCTTTTCTCTACATTAAAGCATGAGGAGCCCTCCCTCTCAGAGCAGGAGGCTGCAAGAAGGGCCACCACATCCTTCTCCTAACTCCACCAGCCTGGGCCAAGTCTGAGCAATGTGGGGCAGGTCTGAGCTTTGGAATGGAAAGAAGACTTCCTACTTAGGGACCAGTTAAATGGAGGAGAAGATACCCATTGCAGCTTGTGGATGTGCTTTATGCCTGTCCCACTAAGGAGACTGCTGGGAAGAGGTTGATGAAACACCAGTCCTTAATCTTAACTGAACCAGAGGCTTTTAGCCACGAGGTTCATGTTCAGCACAGCTCAGCTAAGGGAGTGAGGAGGGAAAACCTTTGTGTGCGTGGTGCCGACTTTACTGTATGTGCTTCCAGTCTGGTGAGGGGAGCCCATGAGGACTACCAGGTCTTTGGAGGAACACCATGCCAGTGGGGCATCAGGGTGGCATTTGGTCAGACTGGAGAAGGCGGGGTGTCCCCGTCGGAGGAGAAGTCAAGACAAAACATGTTGCCATGGCAAATAGTAAAGTTTTGCTGTGGCCAGATTTGCTCCGCAATGAGCCTCTTGTTATTTCCACTTGAAAGCCCTGTTTTTCCTGGCAGTCACATTGGCATTTCAGTCCCTCAGATGTGCAAGAACTAGCAATTTTCCTCCCTGGCACAACGGGCTGAGCAGTGCTGTGCCTTTGGGCCAGTGGCAGGGCTTGGCCAGTGTCCTCCTACCTCTTCCCATGTCCCCTCCTCACCTCTGTGCACACCAGCACCTTGGCCTGAGCTGTTCATGGAGCCGCCTCTGCCACCAGCTCTCCCCTTCTACACATCTTTTAATCCACAGTTTCACCTGCATCCCCCCTATTTTGGCACTGGCACCCCTAAGTGCCTCCCTGTGCTGTCAATCCCCTCGTTTTGCATGCTCCCCTCTCTGTGCTTTGATTCCTTCTGGTTTCACCGAGATCACTGAACTGCATGTGTTTTTACTGCCTTTTTCCATGCTTCTGCTATGGCTGTAGGACTTCTTTGTGAATGGTAACTCCAGACAGGTAAGAGAGCACCTACACAGGCCCCTGGCATGTGTGAGTGGAGAGGACAGGGTGAGAGTGGGGCTGGGGACACTGGAACACGTGGGTGCTTCTGAGGGGGGTTAATGTGTGGCAAAACATTAAAAACATGTGGGTTGAATGAGAGAGGTACAGAAATCAACAGGAGGAGCAGCTTGAAAATTGATGCTGTAGAGGCTGGTAAGTCAGAAGACACCCTCTCTGCTGCTTGGCCTGAGGTCAAAGCCAATATCTGATTCCAGAGGTTGAATTTTCAGATGCAGCTGAACACAGAGAAGCTCCTACCCCTGAGCATTTTTACTTTACAAAAGATGGAAATAAACTCATGGGTCAAAGCACTCTGCTTGGTCATGGTCAGAGCAGGCAGGTCTCCTACACTTACGGATGTTTTAGTGCAGATCTGTAACACACAGGACCTTGTAGCTCCAGGCTGCATTCCTTCCAGAAGGATTGAATAGCCAACTCCTAATTGATTAGCCTTACTAAAATATGCAATATGATAAATTAAGACCTGGGACAACATGAACCCCTTGGGCAACCCCAGAAAACTGCTATTATGTAGATCTGCCCATTCGCCCACAACCACAATATTGTTACTCATTCTAAGGTAACATTTTTAAGCTTAGGACATAAAGGTGCTTATACCATGCTGATTCCTGCTTTCAAATCCCTTATTTTGGGAGAATTTCACTGAAAAAGCTGCAGATTGTGCTTACAAGTCTGGTAGACTCTATTGGTTAGCTGGCTCTGGAGGAGCGATGCATGAAGGGCAATTACAGATGTTTGGAGCAGGGGTGAGGAACAAGAGTGATGCTGAGTGTGTGCAGCAGCCTGTAATGAAATATTTCATGCGAGGGTTTAATGAAGTATCACAAGTATGTATGCTAAGAAAGCCCGGCTTTATTTATTCAGCAGCGCCTGTGTGTTTGCAGATTTTTAAATCTTCCCTGTCTGAGAAAATATTTACATTTCTAACCAGTGGCTTCAAAGCCAGCTCTGGTTTATGAAATGACTTACTGTGTTTCGCTTACAGGCGATGGGTCTTGCCCGTAACCCGTGGTGACACTGCTGATTAATGGGGGCCCGTTGTGTATCACACTGCTATGTGCTGAGAGTACTAAATGTCTTTGTTGCTCCATGGCTTTTCTCCAGGCTTTTCTCTTTTTTTCCCTTATTTTTTTGTAGAAGGAAGATGCTATCGATGACACTTTGAGTTCCCGGCATAAAGTCAAGGAGCTTTCGGTCATAGACGGCCGGAGAGCTCAGAACTGCAATATCCTGCTCTCCAGGTATGGCTAATGCCTTCTTGCCCTCTGGGGGGTAGGGGGTGCTCCTCATCCCTGGAGGGGGGTTACTGACAGGAGCCAGTGCAGGAGGAGAGCCAGTGACACCTGAATCCAGCTGTAGCCTTACATCATTCCTGGCGGGGTGACACAGGATGGGCAATGCCATTAACTGGGTACATGGAAATTTGGTGTCCCTGGAAAGCCCCCGTGGGGCTGGGGTACTCCATGAGCCTTCATAGGGGGTGGAAGAGAGTTGATTTCACCTCTTATCTTCCTCGGCCTGGGTTTTGTTTGCTCTTTGCTGGCGGTTGAAGAGGGTCTCTCCTGGGCTGGGGAAGGCACTGGGTATCAGCAAGGGTACAGGGAGCAGCAGTAGGTCACCCAGGGCCTTGCTGCCCACACAGTGTCCTGTACCACATTTGGATTTCAGGAGGGGGATGTCCCCCTCTTACAGCTGCCCAGCTCCACTGAGATGACAGCCCCCTGCATGCCCCTCGCCAGGCAGGCTCAGCACTGCTACCAGCAATGTAATCCAATCTCCAGATTGCTGCCAAGAGGATAAAAAGGGCTTTTTTTTGGCAAGATAAATTATAGCAATAAGACTGACTCCTGGGAGAAGAGAAGCCAGGCTGTGGTGGTCTGAAAGGATAAACCATCAGTGTAGCTACTTGAAAAGAAACACCCAAATAGCAGCAGAAAATGCCACTTGTTTCTGACTCACCCAGAAAAAATAAAAGATCCCAACAGCAGTAACATTTAGCTCTGCTCAGAAATATTCACAGTGCTGCCTGGAAGCACAAAAGCTTTTGTGCCACCCAGGACTGGCCAGGATAGAGCAGCATCAATGACAGGTTGGGCTTGCAGCTGCGGCGCCCAAATTCTGTGTTTTCCCAGACCATGGGTTGGTGGAGATGGTGTCTTGTCTGGGCAGCCCAGCTGGTTTCCTTCCCTAGAAAGCACGGAGAGGCTGATGTCTGCAGAAAAAAAACCCCTCTGTGTGGATAACTCACAGTCCCTGGTGCTTCTTCCAGCTCTCCCAGAGGTGGTTGGCAGCCTGTGGGCAGTGAGAGCAATGAGTGCAGTGAGCTGTGTGCCACAGCGTTTGGGGGTAAAACTGCTGAATTTATGGCTGGCTCTGCTCAGGGCTGCTTCTGGGGATTTTCGTACTTTCTAGCAGTCCAAATAAAAAGGATGATGATGAAAGTAGAGTTTAAAGCAGCAGGCAAATGAGTATGTCTGTGGCAGCCAGCTATTAGCAAGTAAAACGATGGGATTCGTGGCACTGGCTGGGCTGCTCCTGGCATACATAGGCTGAGCATAGTAAGAGTGGGTTTAGGTGTGATTCAGCCAGAGGTTTAAGTGTGTAATTGAAAGTTAAGCACACAAATAGCTCCTTAGGTGGGAAAGAAAAGACCCGTGTACTTAACTTCAAAAGCATCTTGCACATCTTACTGAGTAAAGGTCTCAATTTCATCTTACAAGCAAACCTTTCTCTTCCAAGAAACCAATGTCTGGAAATGAATCGCCAGTAATTAATCCCACAAGAAGGGCACAGCAGAGGCTGCTGCCTGCCTGCCCTCCCCTGTGGGTCGTTTCCTAGGGGAGAAGCAGGATCAGACTTGCTCTGCAGGGTGGTCCCCAGGCCTCTAACAGGCTTTTCCCAGGCCTGTCCCTCAGCATGAGGGCCCTGCAGGGACGGGTGGCTCTGAGATTGCAATGACTTGTACCAGATGCTGCTTTGGAAGTGCTTTGGGGTTCTTCCCATGGTGCTCCCAGGACCACAGTCGAATTTCTCTCTCCAAAATCCTTTTGGGCGATTTACTCTTGGTGCCAAGTGGCTAAAAGGAAGGGCGGTTTAGGGATAAAGTCCAAGTATCCTTCTAATGTACTCAGGTCCAGCCCCTGCATCTCCGGCAGATTCCATGTATCCTTGGGCATACTCTTTCATCTCTGCCCATCCCGAAGCTGGGCAGAGCAGCAGGTCCCTGGTCCCAGTGTTCCAAAGGGACTGGTCTGGCAGCTGGGCTGCTGCTCTCCCACCTTACTCACGCGGCCACCATGGTGGAAACTGGACTTTCACATGCGAAAGGACCTGCAAGCTTGGCCCCTGATTTAGCCCAGACATTTGTGAGCTCACCAGGCATTGTCTGGCTCACAGCGTGGAAAGATTATGGCCAGTGAGATACTTTATCTCTCTCTGTAGATTTATTTTTTTGCCTGTTTCCCTTGCTTTGGGAGAAATTACTGTGCAGTGAGATCACTGGATTTTCCTCTGGCTTGTAATGCAGCACAAGAATATTTTTAACGCTTGCTTTTTAATTCTGTTTTTTTGGAGAATGCTTTGCCGATGTCAGTGCCTTATCGGGTCTTCTTCTCTGAACCCAGCCCGTCCTTGCTTTTGCTCCCAGTGTACGGGTGTGTATTTTCAGTGCTGCGTTCTGCCAGATGCAAATCCACCCTTTGCTCCATCGCTTTGCGCCTGTGCCGGCCGTGAATGGCTCGTTTGATTCCTCTCTCCCTGCGAGGCGACGTGAAGCATTTTTCTCAAATGAATGTGGCTTTTCAAGAGGGCGCGTCCCTTTCCCGGCAGAATTCGTTTTTCCCCTTCACACTTATTACATCCTCTGCGGGATTCGACAAAAGCCACACAAAATAGCCCCGCTCTCGTCGGGCTGGCGAGCTGTCACTTCGCATCGGCGGGCTGCTGGCTCTAAATCCCTGTGACAGCAAGTCCTGTGACCCCGTTCCTCTCAGACGGCTCGCGTTCGACAGCTGCTGCCAACAATGATAATTATTGTGGTTATAGATAAGCTTCTAGCTTTCACTGGCCCCTTTCCCATCAAATTGTCTGAGAAGCTGTTTTCTTCTGGCGCCCCGCGCTTGCTCTCTGCCGATGCTGGGGCAGGCTCTTGTTCTTGGCACTGGGTTGTGATGATTCCTGAGAAAAGTGGGGTTTTCAACGTCTTTCTTTTTAAATGTATTTTGTTGTTGGCTTTGCTTTCAATGAGCGGGGCTTAAAAAAGTCACCCTTGATTTCATCACCCTCCCAAAGATGATGGTGGTAAAAGCATGTGCTCTAGGTTTTAGCTATGGAGGAGGGGTAGCTGCCTGCCCACCCCCTTCTCCCAGGAGCATTTGTGCCTCTCAGGGATCCTAAATGTCCAAACTTAGCCAGTGTCTGTTTTTCACTGGAGTAGAGACCGATGTTGGTGGTCTGTGCATTCCTGTTGCTGCTTGCATGTAAAAGGAGTCCTCCTGCAGCTTCATATCCCACCTTGGGTCACTTCCCATCTCAGCCACTGCCTTCATATGGGACAGGTAGGGTGACCCCAGGACAGGGCTGCTCATCAGTGCAAGAAGTGGAGGGGACATTTACCATGGGTTTGTTTCTTGTATGACAACCCTAACAATTGTCCTGGTCGCTGCTCAGTGCAATCTTTGAGCTTCCTCTTCTTAGCTTCCTTAACTTACCCCTGAATTAGCAAACTCTTTCTAGGGTGCTCCCTTGAGCAGGAGGTGAGAGAGTACTGAGTGCAGGATGAGAAACATGGGCTCAAAAGGAGTGAATATTTACTTACTAGGTCTGTAAGATCCACCTGCCATGATAAAGCTTCAGTCTTGAGAAAACTGTTTCAAGCTAAACCAAGCCCTTGCTACCCTGGTCTTAGAGATCACCACCCTTCCTGCTTTAGCCTCAGCTTCCAAAAGCCAGCTCCAGAGTCTCAGTCTGCTTCCTGAAGAAACACTGGGATAGAAAACACCCTCCTTGTCTAATTACTCAGAGTGATCAAGTCAGCTCCTGGTCTTCTTTTTGACCTGCTGATCATGTTGACTTCCAAGGTCTCATGTCCCATTGCAGAGTGTGTTTCTGGTTTCAGCTCATTCCTTTGGGCTAATTCCCATGTTTCAGCATCCCATGGCAGCACTGGTCGCCAAGATTGGGCCAATGGATTTCCCTAAAGCCCATGAATGAGTCTTTTCAAGTCCGTGACTTTTCCCTTTGTGGAAGTACAGGGGATTAATGTCTTCTAAAACTAAATATTGCAATGGCTTTAACCACGACTGCACGCTGGGCAAGGGAGAGGATGTTGGCAAATGGAGTTGCAAGACTTTCTGGGATTTCCCTCTTTTGAATTTAAATTATTTTATCAACCACAATGCAAAGAAGAAGAATATGTGTGGTTTTGCAGTCAAAGTCCTTGCAGGGAGCGGTTACAGGGAGTGCTGCAGATGCATTAAACTGTAATTAATGGCTCTGTAGCCCAGGAGGAGCTGAGGGTGTCTTTCAGTCTGTCTCTTGCCTCAGTCAGTGCAGGCTGCTGGCAGATAAACTGCTGCCAGGGAAGCCCAGCTTGGTGGTGCTCGCTGTGATACAGTGGTCTGTGGTTTTAGAATTCTCCAGTTTGAGGATACGTGTTCAGTTCTTGTTGTGTGAAGTAGAGGAAGAAAAAGGTGGAGGGGAGGCTGGTTTCCAGCTTCTTACACTTCAAAGCACACTGAACCCCCCACTCCTCAAAAAAAAGCCCCAGACTGATGAGTTTCCTGGGATGCTAAGCATCTGCTTCTCCAGATTTGGGATTTCTTTCTTATTTTTTCCTAGAGGAAGACTCCAACTGAAGGTGGTGGGAGGGGTGGGAGAGGCAATGCTTAAATCTAAGTGGAAACTGGCCAAATTTTCCTTAGGGGTTGTGGCAATGGGTTCAGGAGCAATACTGATCTGCACTCCTGAGCCTGGGCTGGGCTGTGCTGCCAGTGGGACTGTCACCTCACTGGCCCCATGGCCTTTAGGGGTGCTGGCACTGCAGGAGCAGCATTGCTACAGGCAAGAGTTGCATATGAAAGTTGGATCTTTTCAACAGGTGTACAATATACTACTTAAAATGCTTAAATAAAATACTATAAAATAGGGAAATAGGGGATGGCAGCTGTGGTGTGGGGAGAGGGAGTTGGCCAGTGGGGCTTGACCCCACATTTGCAGCAGGGCCAGGGCTGCTCTGTGCTGTGCTGTGCCTTGGCAGAGCACAATCCTACCACGTTTCTCACACATCCTTCATAACACACTGTATATTTGTGTTATTTGTGAGTTACTTGTGAGACTCCTGCTGCTGGCTGGGAGTTAAGCTGTTCATGTTGCATGGGTGTGTAAGCAAACACTCCTAAACCTTCCCTGATTGCTGGGCTGGGAATAACTCTCCTATCCCTCCACCTCCCAGGCTGAAGCTCTCCAACGAGGAGATCAAACGAGCAATTTTGACGATGGATGAGCAGGAGGACCTCCCAAAAGACATGCTGGAGCAGGTGGGCAATGTGTCTTGTGCTCCTTTATGGCTGCCTCATGCTGAGGTGATGCTGTGCAAGTTGCTCAGGACCAAAGCATGGCTTTGAGTGTGTCGGGCCCCAAATTGTTTACCAGCCACATGTTGAAAAACTACCCAGATGGGTCAGAGCAGCAGGAAAGCAGCAGGAAAGCATCAGTGCTACGACCAGCATGGCCTCCACATGCCATTCCTGTACCCAGGTGTGCCCTGGGGACCTCTAGGCTGCACCAGTCATGTATTCTGTGGCTGCAGCTTGAAGTTCATGCTCAGTGGTGGTTTATTTTTGAAAGCTTTTTCAGTGTTTATGCAGTTCTCAAAAGGGGAATCCCATTTTTCACCCCCTCTGAATCCCTTTGATAGCATATTATTCACCTGTCCTTAAAGCTGAGCTGGTAATTGCACATTCAGCAGAGATGTGGGAGGATTCATTGCACAAAATTTCCGTCTGCAAATAAGTAGAGTTGCAGCAAAACAGAGTCCCTGACTGACATCTCCTCTGGCAGAGCTAATGTTGAAACCTCCTTGGAGCAGATGTAATACATCTGTTGTAAAACCAGAGTGGTGGCAGAGGCAGGAGACAACTGATGTGATGGAGTAATGAGAGGAAGGTCGCTGGGACAGTGGTAACACTTCACAGGTGCCTTGGGGTCACTGCCTGTACATGCTGTAAAGGCAGTAGATTCAAGGAAATAATTCACCATTTGGCTCCTGAAGAACTGTGCATGGACCTCATGTCCACCACTGTGCTTTCTGTCCTTTAGCTCCTGAAGTTTATTCCTGAAAAGGGTGACATTGACCTGCTGGAAGAGCATAAGCACGAGCTGGACCGCATGGCCAAGGCTGACCGGTTCCTCTTTGAAATGAGCAGGTTGGTGGCTCAGGGGACATGTGTTTTGGCCAGTGGCTGCACGGGTCTGCTTGGGAAATAAGCCCTTCTTCCCGGTTTTCTCATCAAGAAATGAGTGGGCCAAACGGACAGGAGGGCAAGCCAGGTGCTCCCACTCAAGGATCACTTGAGATGCTGTGCTCCTAAAATCAGGGTTGTGAGTCCCAGACAAGCAGCAGTTGGACAGAGCAGGGGAGAGGGATCCTCTGGAGTGAGGTGTTGGCTTCCCAGGTCATGTCCTGACACTTTTTCCCTCTTATTTGGGGAAAATTGTTTAGGGGTGATTATGGTGGTGCTGGGTTGACTGTTGGTCTAAATGATCTTGAAGGTCTCTTCCAACCTTGATGATTCCATGATCTAACCTGGTCTAGTGGAAGGTTCCCTGCTAGTGGCAGGGGAGTTGGAACTAGATGATCTCTAATGTCTCTTCCAACCCAAACTATGCTATGATTCTATGATCTACATCATGGCCCAGATGGGAAGTGCTGTTTGAATGATAACATGATGCTCCTTTTCCCTTTCACACAATCACATCCTAATGAATACTCAAGCCTGATGTATGCACCTGCCAGATGTATTTTGCCTTGCTGTGTAGATGAGTCCCACTCCTCACCTCAGATTGACTCATCCCTGGGGCTCCTGAGAATATATGAGAGGGAAAGGAAATGTCATTTCTTCCTACTCCTGGTAGCAACCATTTAAGACTTAGAAGTCTTCAGGGATGAATAACCTTATCTATTGTATGCACATCCTCTAGAGGTGCTGGTTTAAAATCTGGAAGCTCCTTATTTAAATCAAAGTGAGCATTGAGCTGTTTGAATTTCTTAGCTGAACTTCAAGCAAGTCACTTGTTGGCAAGGTCAGTGAGTTTCACAATTTGAGTTCGCACTGGGAGATCAAAAATAGAAATGCTCTCATCCTCCCTGAGAAATGTGCCGATGAACACTGGGGCAATGCACTGTGTAGTTGCTGAGTGTCAAAGGCAGGCAGGATGGAGCTGTGAAGTTCAGACCTGAGCCCTCAGGGATGGATGATGCTCAGAATTAGCTTTCCTATCTCAGGTCACCTTTCTTCTTCACAGTCTCTCACCCAAGTGTTGCTCCCATGCCTTCATCCTTTGGAAAGCACAAAGTGCTGATGCAAATATTTTCCTTGATTTCCAGCATGGCTTTTTAATTTGCCTTGTAGTATGTAACTGAGTGTGATGTCTTTGTCACCTCTGATTAGTGCAATAACAGCGGAGCCCATGGCCTTGTGTGTGAGCACATTTCCCCTGGGTCCTTGGTCCAAATGACTCAAATCAGACTGCCATGTGTGTACAAGTGAGATCTTGTTGAGCCTAAGCACAGCTGGCAGGAGCAGAGCCATCCCTGACTTGCCCAGAAAGAGGAGGATTCCAGCCCAGGCCATCATTTTGAGGATCCAAAGGTCCAGTTTTGTTAGTGCTGGTTGTAGGTGAGCTTCTGTCCAGCTGCAGCTCATCATAAAACCATGGGGAGCCCAGACCTCATCAGCACCTTTGCTAAGGAGTGGTTGTAAAAGAACTGTTTGTTCATACCAATAGGGTGTAAAAATCCACTTGTTGAACCTGCTAAGTTAAGGATAGGCTTAAGCATGTGCTTAAGAGCCCACCTGGATTCACCCCATGACAGCTGTAGCTTCAGTTGTCATTTTTTCCCATCCCAGCAGTTTCAGGGAGAAAAGGGGTCATTATTTTTTCATCACCGTGGCTCAAGCGTGCTTTGTAAGCACAGCTGTGAGCAGCAGAGCAAAGGAGCTCTGCCTGGAGCAAGCAAAGCTCAACCTGCACCTCCTCTTTTTTTTCCAGGATAAACCATTATCAGCAAAGGCTTCAATCCCTCTATTTCAAGAAGAAGTTTGCAGAGAGAGTTGCAGAAGTCAAACCCAAGGTGGAAGGCAAGTGACCAGACCTGTTAAGGGACTATGTGCCGGCACAGGGAGCACTCATAGGAAGAGTATCCCTTCATGCCAGGGCAAGCCAGGTCCACATGGAGATTGCAGTGGCACAGGGGAAGGGAGGGAGTTGTTGGTCTCTCTTTGGGGGTACTGAAGGGGTTGCTGCAAGAAAAGAGGACAGATGTGCTGTTGTGGCAGGGGGTAATGTCCCAATGTCCCACCCCTCTGTTTTCAGCCATCCGTGCCGGCTCCAAAGCGGTGCTGCAGAGCAGCAGCCTCCAGGAGCTGCTGGAGGTGGTCCTGGCCTTTGGGAACTACATGAACAAGGGCCAGAGGGGCAACGCTTTCGGCTTCAAGATCTCCAGCCTTAACAAGATCGCAGACACCAAGTCCAGCATTGACAAGTGAGCAGCCCCTGCCCTTATCCATGGTAGCATCTGCAGGCCCCAGGGATGTTGAGGGAATGGAGGAGCCATTAGCATTACCTCTGGGACGTGGGTAGGTGGGAGCAGTCTCCTCTTCCTGCTGCCCAATTTGACACATCCAATGATGTGAATGTCCATTTTTTGAACAGGACAGCTTTGGAGGAAAGCTGAGCTGCAGATCAGCACAGGGATTGATGGGACTTTGCTTCAAGCTGTCTAAACTTCAGCTAAGGCTGATTAGGAGGATCATCTTCCAAATGCTTTTTAACCCCTTTGAGAAGCCAAGAGCCAGAGAAAGGGTATCCAGGGGCTTCTCTCCATGATATCTGCCTCTGCTACCTCTGCAAGCTGCCACAGCCATTGCCTGGTTTGCTGTCTCCTTCCAAGCTTCACAGAGATAGGGAGAGGAGCTAGGTCAGGTCTCAAACCTGCCTGGTCTCATCCATCAGTAAAGACAGTGGAGAATGGGAGTGGTCACCTGCCCTGGGTTCCTCCTGTGGAGGATCCTTTCTTGCAGGGACCAGGCTGCTTTGCACTGCTGTTGTGTGTGGGGCAGACCCATCCCATGTCCCAAGACCAGCAGTGAGCAGCATCCTTGCAGAAATCCTCAAATAGTTCATTAACAGGGTTGGGATTTAACCAGGGTTTCTGACTGATAACTTGGCTCCCCACGATGCCTCCACACTGACCTCACTGCTGCTCTCTCCTAGGAACATCACCCTTCTGCACTATCTCATCACTGTTGTTGAAAAGAAGTATCCCAAAGTCCTCCGCCTGCACGAGGAGCTGCGAGATATCCCTCAAGCAGCCAAAGTCAAGTAAGCAGGGGTCTGGGTGGCATTTAGGGAGCACTGGGAGCACCTCCCCCTTCATTTCAGCCTGCCTTTCCATGTCACCCTGCCCCAGCTCATACTCCTGGCCAGATCCTGGCTGCTGGACTGTACCCCCTGCTGTGGCCACAGTGGTCTAGAGCAGCCCAGGACACAGAAGTAAACATCACCTGATGGCTTTAAATCTCAGTCCTTGCAGCAAAGGCTGTAAACCTCTGAGCTTGAGGGAGGAGAGCTGCTTGGAGCAGCCGTTTCCTGTTGTTATCTCACCGCAGAAGCATTTAATTAATTTCTAATGGTACGTTAAGTAATCCGTGAGGAAGCGGTTGTGGTGTGGCTGCAGATAAAGGGCAGCTGTTTATCTTCATGTGGCAGGGAGGCTCTGCCTGCAGCACGGGCAGGACCAGGCAGCCCTGCAAGGGGCTCACCTGCCTCCAGGTCCTGCCTGCTCCTTGTTTAACACCAACTTGGAGCTTCTGGTGTTTGCAACCATCTTTTAAACCCTGCCCCCATTCAGCAAAGCCCTTAAACACATGCTGAACCTTTAAGTGCAGGAGGAATCTGCTGTTGCCCTGCAAAGCCCTCAAGTATGTGCTGAAGTACCTCTGAAATCAATGAGGCTCTGTTTCAGTTTTAAAATTCAGCAGGAGCTTATGGGCTTTGCTGTTCCAGGGACATGAGCAGCAAAGATCACATGTTTCTGCAGCCAGCATGTGTTTGTGTTTGCCATGGATATGAAAAGGGCCTGAAACTGCACCTTTTTAGAGAGGGTGCAGTTAGAACAGGTTACCTAGAGATGCTCCATCCTTGGAAGTGTC
>WEIV01012155.1:0-30877 GCA_013390005.1 Calyptomena viridis
ATGCCAGGATTAACATTTTCTGATAGAAAAAGGGAGAATGGCAGCCATTGTGTGAGCATGCCTGGATCTGATGACTTGAGTTTTAATGCACACCAGTGCTGGTGCTGACAGATTGGGACAGTATTAAGACCAATACTGGGAGAGGTCGCTAAGAATAGAGTTGACTCTATATGAAATTACAAGTGAACCCGATGCTCTTCACTTAAGGTCTTAGAAACATTTCTNCTTAGAAACATTGAGATGCTTTATTTTACATTTTTGCTTAGGAAGTTTGTGCATATCACTAAATGAACAGACAACCACACGAGTCATATGCAGGTGAAATCTTTCTGTAGTCAGTTTTTATGGAGCCTTTTGTGTCCAGGCAATGAAAGGATAAGAGTTCTTGCAGAAAAAAACTGCCATGAAAGAGCATACCATTTTTAGAAAAAGCCATGTGAGATTTTTCCCTCTTGGAGCAAGAGCTAGAAACTACACACATGCTGTTTGGATTCATCCCATGCTCTAGAAAATAAGACTTCTGAAAATTAAAATATTCATATGCAACTTACCTTACTCCATCATCAGTACCTCCTCCTAAGCAGAGCAAGCCATAGTGCTGTGAGGGTTGGTTAGCACCTCTGGACAAAAATTAGTACTCTTAAGATCATGTTCTGATTTTTAGACCCAAGGGACAGATTTTTCCATCAGAATAAGGAAATAAATGTACATGTATGAATATTGAACGTAAGTGCTAATTTATGCTTATGCACACCTGTTCATTTTAATGTTTTGGTAAGTATTTGCACTCATAAATCTGTTAACTGTAAATTTAGATTAGTCCTTCAAGATTACCACTGGCCTGATCCAAACATGCTGAAATTTCTAAGGTTTCCTCTTGACCTGAGCATTTCTGGGTCAAATGCTGTTGACTGTTTTCACAAACAACTGAAAATAAGCCTTGAAGAGAGATAAGTTAGAAACCTTTTGAATTGGCTATGACTAAGGGTTTGTGTAGACCTGTTTTCACTGGACAATTGTTTCTCTTACTGTATCTGAGCACTGCAGTAGATGCAATGTCGCAGTAACACATTGGTTCACTCTTCCAGTAACGCTCTTCCTACTGTGATGAGGGAAAGTATTTCAGGAGCAGATTTAAATTTAGCATTTCTATGTCATTACACTTTTGAAGTGATTGGTTTTATTGATAATTTTTCCTCAGAACTAAAGAAGGAGTAATTCATTAAGATTAGCAGTCTGACTGAGGCTGTTTATCTGAATAAAGTTACTCAAACACCTGTAAGTATTTATGGGTTGACATCCTCATGGGCCACTAAAGTGTGGCCTCCAGTGGCCTTCTGAATAGCCCACCACTGCCTGCCTGCTGAATTCCTATTTAAGGCCTTTTCAACACATGGATTATTTAACCGGTAAACCAAACAGACCTGTCTATCTTGTAAATACATATTTAGGGCCCTTTTAACATGAGTATTACTGAGCTCATAGCCTGTAACAGCTCCCTCCAGAGCTGTGATAGCCTGCAAACACCCCTCTGTGAGCATTGCAGGAGCTTGCAGCCATGAGACGAGCTCCTCCCCAATTGCTAGCACCTAAACAAACAGCTTTTACAGAAACAGCTTCTCTGCACACACTGCCAGCACTGATTGCTGCAGTCAGGCTCTTTGGTTTTGTTTCCTGATGAGTGTTTCTGTACAATGAAGCTAACCCAGAAGATCGACATGTAACCATCAAAATGGAAAATGTTTCTTAGATAAGAGTTTTCTAGAAATTCCTTACATGTAGCATAGAAATTCTCGGCAAAGCTACTAAGTAATATTTTCTATTTAATAGTATAAAGTTGGGGGGGGAGGTGACCGAGAGAGAGAAACCTTGTTTTGGTAGATATCCCTCAAACCAAGTTCCAGCCATGTTCAGGAAGGATGACAGTGGTGTGCACGGGAAGAACCACTCTGATAGCTCTGTGACTTGCTATAAGGTTGTTCTTGTTTTTTCTGTACTTCCTGCATTGATTAGAGGGGGTTTTTTCCTCCCTGAATTTCTTAAAACTTGGAATGAATCAAAAAAAGAGCCTTTAGCAAATAAAAGGCGGCTTTTGAATTCAGCAACCATCAGACATAATTTAAAAAGGAAGGCTTCAAGAAATAAGAATCCTAATAGAGATGTGGGTGTTGTAGTTTAGAAGAGCTAAAATGGTGGACAAGATTGTGTCTTTCCATTGTCATCAGACCTGACTGGTGTGGTAAGAGGAATGGCAACAGACTTGCTGTGGTATAGATTTTCAGTGGAAAACCAGATAATTCTTACCACATGCCTTACCTTATGCAGCTGTTTTTGTGGTGGAGGGGCTGGTCTGATAGCTCAGAATGGACTTAGATAAACTGTGACTTCATCTTAGATTCACAGAATAATTTGGATTGGAAAAGACCTTAAAGATCATCTATTTCCAACTGCCCTGCCATGGGCAGGGAGATGTTTCTTTAGACCAGGTTGCTCAGAGCTACATCCACTATGGCCTCAAACCCTTTCAGGCAGGAGGCATCCACAACTTCTCTGGGTGCTTCACTGGTGTCATAGTAAAGAATTACTTCTTAATATCTAATGTAAACGTGCCCTCTTTCATTTTAAAGCCATTTCTCCTTGTCCTATCACGACATGCCGTTGTAGATAGTCCCTCTCCAGCTCTCTTGTAGCCCCTCTTAAAGGTTCTGGAGGGCTGCTCTAAGGTCTCCCTGGAGCTTTCTCTTTTCCAGGCTGAACAACCTCCCCTCTCAGCCTCTTGTCATAGGAGAGAGACTTCATGCATTACGTTTATTTTCTGATCGTTAGTTCATATCCTGCCTAGCGGTTCCGGATGAATTGTGAATGCCCCATGGTATAGAGACATTTACTGACACCATTATTCTGATTTTTTGTGGCAATTCTTAATATTATATAGCATCTGCTGACAAGTATCGTGAAGGAAGTGAACAGGTATGTGTGTGCCTGTAATCTGTGGTCTTCATTGATTAGGAGAGTCTGGTTTGTGGGGTCTTGAGGTGATTGTTGGTTTTTTTCATTCCTACCTACAAATCCAGAGGAAAAAATTGGACTTTTATTTTAAAGCTATTAACTGAAAAGCTTGTGAGAAAGACTACTGGACAAGTAAATAAATTATTAGAGTTGTTTCAATTGGACCTGAGAAGGCGCTACAGTGATTGGGGCTTATAAAACCCTTCCCTGTGATTCTTTTTCTTTTAACTCAAAAGGAGTTCTGAGCTACTAATACTTGGCCTGTGATCCAGCTGACTGTCATTGTTGACTAAAAATGGAAAAGGCCACAATTACAAGGGAAAAGTGGCACTGGAATATTTTTTGCTGTATTTCTTTGAATAACACTGTGTGATAATTAAAAGAAGACTCTTGTATCATGCATTTGGCATACAGGAGCACAAGATTATGTATTTCACTGGCACTTTTATTTTTTAAATACCCATTAATTTGCATAAGTATAATTTACAAAGAGACAATAATAAATATGGAATTTCTCCCTAACTGTGACCAATTGTACACTGTAAATGAGCAAAGAATTGGTAAAAGGAGCCGCCCTTTCACTTTTTCATTTGTCTTTTAAGAATTGAAGTCACTTTTCAAGTATAAATTAATTAAACTTAACACCATTCTACTGAAGTTCATTATTATGATGTCCTATATTGCTACAGGAATTCACAAGAAGGTCAACTAAGGACAGTTTTACTGGGAGACTTGCCAAGTCAATCAGTGACAGAATTGGCAGTAAAACCTTTAATTGTACTGCATCTCTTTTTTGGCCATTAAATTACTTTTCTTCCTTGGTAGTCAGTGGATCATTTAGATAGAAGAGGATATCAGGGTAGTTTCTGCTACAGTTTTTTTTGATTTTGAATGTATTATTGTATGTCATCACAAAATTCTGACATTCAAAACCAATGAAGTTGCTGTCATCTCACCTCCCCTAAGTAATGAATACCCCAGTTTAGGAATTTGAATTGTGTCCACAACTGCAGAAGATCATGAGAGAGTGGAGAGAAAAAGACACAAAACTGGCATAGGCAAATGTATCAAAGTTATTACCATTTATTGTATTTTAGAACAGGAGGAAAATATATCAAGTCAGTGATACTCATTTTGTTTCACGATTTCATAAAACAAGCACAGGATTACTCTTTACTTCACCTGGAAGGTAATAAAAATTCTTCCTTGTTGTCAGAGCTTACGGTTTTCCAGGAAAATGAAGAAAAGTGACTTTAGTTCAGCAACACTTTATTGTTGGGCACCATTACAACATATGGTATGTGTTTTTCACTCAGTGAAGAAAGAGAAGTGTGCTGGCAATCTTTTCATATTTATGGAAATCTGTGGATTATAAATCTTCTGGTTTGGAGAAATTCTTTGTTTAGACAGTTCTTTTATTATTATCCCACATATCTCCGTATATGCTTTACAGCCAAAATGTTTCTAAGGGTTTTATTAATGCTATTTTTCATATGCCTTCTACTTGAATGTTCATGTAGTCTGTCTTGAAGACATGCAATCTAGCTATACAGACAAAAGATGGAAGAAAATAATTTAGTTTACATATTCTTTTGAAAATAGCCTAAGTCATGTTAACCAGCTTATTATAATGTTGCTATTTTAAAGCTTAGTATCCTCAGAAATCCCAGGGCACAGAAAGCATGGACTGAATACTCCTAGCAAGAGGGAACCTTTTACAAGAAAATGGACTTTAAACAAGGTTTCAATATTATGCATGCTGGCTGGGCCTTCAGAGGAGAAATCAAAAAAAGCAGGAGAGGCGTTTTCTCTGGAAGTTTGCTTTTTTATTTAATGAGGGATCTCTTCAAAGAGAATGTGATAGTCATTCCTGGAGGGCATGGTTTGGTGGGCAGGAATACAGGTGAAACTGTATTGTGCATCAAAATAGCAGATGATGAGTTTGCTTTGTATTTCATCTCATTATTTTGTCAATCTACACAAGTATATGTTTGGGGGTGGAGGATATTTCCATGTGCGACAGAAGTTCGAACAGCTGAAACTCAGCATGGATAGTGTGCCCATAGACCTCATTTTGGTGCCAGGAAAATAAAAGTGTGTTTTGAAAGTCATTGCCTATTCCTCCATGTGCTTGATTTATAGGCACATGTATGTGATTCAGATTTGTATATTTTAACTATACATATTTTAATATGTGTGTACCTTAAAGTAAAAAAGAGCATGGTTTGGATGGAATTTTAATAGTGCTTTCTAAGAATTTTATAAGTTCAACTTTAAATTTAGCTTTTTCATGGTATTTTGCCTTTATTTGTCCGAAAGACATAAACTGAATTACAGAAAGGTATATCTCACAGATGTAATTACATTTTCAACTTGATTTTCATTAATATCCGAATATCACCTTCACACAGTTGTAGATCTAGGGCTGTCCAAGCACATGGAATTGTAACTGGTTAGGAGTTTGGATCTACAGCTATATGTTCTGTTGTCCAGATATATGCTTGTGGCAGCAGATGTTGGCACACCTGTTATGCCTCCCAATTTCAACTGGCTGCCTGGGTGTTTAGCAAGTGCTGATGAGTCAGATAAATCTTCTGACATGTTTCAGGCCCAAAGCAGTCAGACAGCAGTAACAATAATGTTTGCAGAGCCGAGTACTGAGCAGTAACATTTTGAAACACGGCAAATATAAAATATGATTTTACCTGCAGTAGGTGAAAT
Source organism: Calyptomena viridis (assembly GCA_013390005.1). NCBI lineage: Eukaryota > Metazoa > Chordata > Aves > Passeriformes > Eurylaimidae > Calyptomena > Calyptomena viridis. Next base: position 5,731 of record WEIV01012155.1, read on the forward strand.
TTATTGTATTGTTTTAATTTATTATTTCATTTGTTGTATTGTGAAAGCTAACTATGCCAAGTGATTCTTGGCTAATATGAACTGCAGTTATGACAAGCCATAAACCCCTGGACTTTGTGTATCTAGGATTTGTTGTCTAGAAAAAGGCACTTGCTACAGTTTAGAAACAACTCTAAGTTATGAGTGGGCTCTGAATTAAATTCAAGAGCAGCAGTAATCAGAAACAGCTGCAGCATATATGTTTTTTGGAAGAGGAATAGCTATCTTCTGGGGACCTGGAATTTGTGGTCTGGTCAAAATTCTTAATTTCAACAGGTATTCTTCTATCCATTGAAGCATGCCAAATTTGAATACTTTGAATACATTAAGGCCAGGAAAACTCCAAAGTATCAAAGAGGATATTCATGGACAGAGAAGGATATATCTGATGGTCTCAAGTGCAGAAACTAGTTTTCAAGCTTTTGCTGATATTAGATCCCTTCTAGACCTTAATTTCCAACACAATGAATGATAAACAGAAATAGATAAATAGATAAATAGAAGTCATTGTATGCAGTTCTGCACTGATGTCATGTGCTGATATTGTCCAGTTTCCTGCAGTAGACATCACCACTAAATTTTCCAAGATGCTCTCAATTACCCCTATTTGAGTCAAGTTCAGAAATTGCAGAGAGCCTACTGAAGAGGGGCAAAGAAATGGATGCTGATTATACGGCTGATAAAGTTATAGTTGGTTATATTTTGCAGTATACAATCTACAACTTCTCAGGACAACTGTTCCAGTCTTTGACTACCCTAATGATAAGAAGCATTTCTCTAAATATCTAATTAGAATTTCCTGAGTAGCAACTGATGTCTGTTGTCTCATCTGGCTGTCACAGTGCACCTTGAGGAAGAGTCTAGTTCTGACTTCTCTGGACTCTTGCGTTTGGTGCCTGAAGGAAGCAATAAGATCTCCTTATTAAGAAGATAATTCCTCTTCTGCTAACCAGATGCAGTTCTCCCAGCTTCCCCTTATAGGAGATGTACTCCAGTCTTCTAGTTAGTTAATGGACTTCTAGCCAGCCATGGAGTGCTGTATTCCTACGTGATAAGCAAGAGAAAGTCCATTCTAACATTTTGTGTCAGAGCCATTTTCATTGGAAAACAAATCGAGGAACAAATTCTGGAAAGCCTCAGAAGAAAAAAATTTGGACTGATAAGGTTTGAGGGGTTTCTTCTCCCCCCACTTCAAGGAGCTCAAACCAATGATTCCTTAGTTGTATCTCTGATTTTTCAAAGTTGAAAGCCAAAGAGTTTCAATATAGGAGTCAGGATAGAAGCTTTAATGAAAAGTCAATGTTTTTTTTCTTCAAATACTTCTAATAATATATGTCCTTTTATTTCTTTGTCAAAATTGTCCAAATGCAAAGAACTCCACTGGAATATAGAGGCTGTGAGCCAATTCAACAGTATATTCTCACGCACTGCACAATAGAATAGTTACTACTCCAATCTGCTTATCTCATTTTACCATAAGGTTCAGTTTCTGCCTTGTCTGTGATATTCCCACCTACTTTGTTTAATGAGAAGAAAGTGAGAATGTAGGATCTAAGATTAGTGGAAAGGAAACCCTTCACTGCATATTATCAGCAGTGATAATACTTTAACCTCCTCTTGTATCCTCGCAAATTCACACTTCTACTGAGTGAGAGATCAGTAGTGAGACTGAAGTTGACTGCTGAGAAATCCTGCATATAAGCAGTTCATCATGCATCTTTCTTCTCAGAATGCAAGAATTTATGGTTTTTCCATGGGGTGTTGTGTCTCAAACAGGAGGAAACGTATGCATATATATTGTAGGAAAATATATGTATGTATTTAAGTACTTCTAATAAATTAGCATTCATACTGCATCATGGGGAAAGAACAGAAATAAAGAGGATGAATAAGGAGGAGGAAGAATTAGAAAAGTGAGATCATGACTTATTTGAAATGAGAAAGTAGTATTTCACTTCTCAGTAAGTTGGATCATCCAGACAATAGGGGAAAAGAGTTTTTATTAACATTTAGGGTATTTTGTCTTTAATACTTCCCATAAGGATTGATTTTTGGATTTATCTTTTTAACAGGAATCTGAAGATTGATGAGTATTATGCATACTATTTAAGGGAGAAAACTCAACTTTGAGTGGAGGTTTGTGACTTCCTGGAGGATACACTTAGCTTAAAGACACATGGTGGACTTTACAGTGAGTGTATCTCATAGAGAAGTCAAAGAAAAAAATCCTTCACAGACTACAGGCTTCCTGGCTGCTAAAGGCTCAACAGCTAAAGTATCTTTAAATGCAAATCAAACAGGCCACACAAGGCCTGCCAGACCCACAGAATCAAAAGTTGTGTTTATCTTGTCCCCATATGCTTAGACCCTTCCTCCCACTGCAATGCTACATTTGTTCATAATACAGTGTGCCGCGGTGCCTGCCTCAAGGGATGTACCCAAACCTCCTCTTCAGCCCTGACTAGCTCCAGCCGTCTGGCTGAGGAGCATCGAGCAGGAGGGGGCCACCTTAGAACTCAAGGTCTCTCACCAGGAGATGACCAGTTCAGAGGCAGCTAAGGCTCAGAGGAAGAGTGCTTTTTCCTCGAGCTCTTTGCCTTTGGTGTTCTGGGCGCAGGTGTTGGAGGGCAAGGGATTAAGAGCGACTCTTTGTGGTTAGAAAACAGGAAAACAGTTTATTGGGGAAACTGACCCCTGGAAAAGCCAACCACAGAGAGCATTTGCTGGCTTTTTGCAGGGGTTTAAATATGGGGACAAAATTAGGGGAGGAGAGTGGGAAACGACCTATGGGCGTCAAGGTAAGGAGGATTTAGGACACGAATACATCATAGAGAAGTCAGTGGCCTGCAACTCAAACCTATTAGGTGTCGAGTAAGCAGGACTGACATGGAAAGTTCTGGAAGGGGAGGCGGAGTCAGGATACAAATGTGGTTTTGGGATGGAATAACATTGGACTAGGGGAAGGGTTTAGGATAATCAGGAGGAGGATACAGAACAGGAATATACAATTGTATGGGAAGGAAAAGGGGGATGACCGAGCAGTCCATTTAGGGATAAACAAGGGGTTACAGAACTGTACAGAAGCAACATGATAAACATAATAAACCACAGCTGCACACCACCACAACAGTAACCAAAAGTTTCTTGCATTTGTAGTCCAGCTCCATCATTCATCCAGCCCAACCCATTCCCCTGTCTGCTCCATGACTGCTATCCATCCCCTGTCCTCACATGGCGGGGGTCGCAACTCACACCAGGGTGTCTTTCTCCTCCCACTCATAGTCATCAGACTGTTACTGATCATCACACATCAGACTGCTGAATATGCACTGGCAGGCATACCATGCCTCAAGTTATTCCATTGTTTGAATTTTTATGTAGAAATGTAGTGCACACCAAAAATTTTCACTCCAGGGCTGCAGGGTGAGAGTGAATTCCTACATCCAGTGGAGCTTCTTTATTATCAAAGGATTCATCAGCTACAGGGCCAAATTCTGCTCCCACAGTTGCAAGATGGTATTTTATTAATAGGTGGCTATATGTCAGCATATTACTTCTGTTTTTTTCTGCTAATTATTTATTTTCCTTTTTTTTTTTCTTTTTTAACACTGCTATCATTGTCTACAGCATCCTGCTGTCCCAGAGCATTCTTTGTCTGGACACAAAACAGCATGTGGCTCTAAGTGTAGCTATAAAACAGGGATCAGCAGGAAAGTGATTTTTTTTTTAAGTATCTCTCATTCTACATTGTATTTGGGTTTGGATTATGCGTTTGATAAATGCTTGCTGATATTTGTCCTTTCTGCTTTGATATAAACAAATATTGTGTCAGAGATCCCTCAGTTTAAACCAGACTTCAGAAAACGAGGATTAAATGAGACTTTAGCCTATAAGGTTGATCCTCCACCCCTTGGACTGAGCATTGTTTCTCCCCACCATGTGGAATGGAGATAACCCTCTGTTTCTTTGTGGTAAGCTACCAACGAAATCCATTCTGGCAAATCTGACATCCAATGTGATTTGTCCTTTTCGATGCTGTTTATGAGAAGTCAGGACAGTCTTCTGTCAAAATTGATAAGCGAGAAGACAGTAGGGAATGTAATTTTATTTGTAACAGCACAGCTGCCAGCAGTTCGAACTTGTTTACATCTGGGCTGGCTCTGTCTTGCTCCATAGCTTTTCTATTTCCATCCAAATAGCCCCCAAGTACATTATGGATGTGCCTGTCTATGTAAAATCTTAATAAGAGAACAAACTGGAACTGTTAGAAAGAGGAAAAGAAGAACGTATTTCTTTAGGTTATTTTCTCATCTCAAGAATATTAGTCACTTTAAAAGCAAACCCCTGAATTCTACCAAATCTCCAAAGGCATTTACAGAATGGGTTCTAAAACTGAACTCTAATCTGCTAAAATTCTGTAGTTCTTGTTACCTGCTATGGTGAAGGTACCAGAGGAGTTAAGAGCTTTGCTTTTCTAATGGAAGCATTGTTTTTCCGGTGGAAGCATTGTTTTTTCTGGAGGAAGTGGCCAGTGTTTGTAAATTAAATCCCCCACAAACTTTTAAATACAAGCTTATTCATTGTGAAAAGAATGCAGTGGGACCCTGCAGTGATCTGTGAAGGGAAACACCTGTTTCACTGCACTTTGTTTCACGCTGAATAATTCTGGAACACAGTCTCCAATTAGCCCATGTTACATAGACATTAACGTATTTCCTGGAAAATCCCTTTGACAGGAGAGCGTAACTCTTGATGGCATTAGCATAGTTCCCAGGTCTAGGATGCCTTTGTTTGCCTGCAGTATTATTTGCTTTCAGTATGGCAGTCCCAGAATCCCAGGCGGTTTTGATCTTTTTTATTAGCACACTTGATAATGCTGCAGTGATAGGCATTTCCTCTATATAGTCTCTCCTGTGAGCTGTTTCTTTACAGTAGCTCACCCTAAACAATCAGTTGTCACGGAGGTAAAGTGAGAGAAAGGATTTGTTTGACTGATCTATCTTATGACAGAGGAGCTTTTCTAGCAAACTGAAAAATTCTTGTTTCCTTTTGCCATTTCTCTTTTTGCAGTTATTAATAAATATCTTCTATATGATTTGACATTAAAAAGTAGTGGAGTCCAGAGATGGCTGTAAATGTCACTGCTCTGGTTCTGTGAATTGTGAGGTCATCTGACATTTTAGCTTTCTCATTATAAGCATATAATCTGTCACTGTATTTTCAGGAATTGTAATCATGCTCTTAAATGAATTGTTCGATGATTGCCAGGAACAACTCTCTGCAGTGTAACTGACCTGTCTGGCATGCACTTACACACACGTATATACACACTGTATGTACCTCTGTAGTCATATACATGAAGTTGCACACACAGACACATGCACATGTAAGTAAAGAATGAAATATTTAACATCCACCCCAAGCCTGAAAGCAAAATACCTGCCTTAGTATGAAATTACTTTGTTAAATGTGCAGTGGAGTTACCACAGACATAACCATGAAAGACATAACTTCTAAATAAAGCCGAGCTCAGAGTGTTGCAAGCATGATTTGGCTACTGCAAAATGTGATACTTGTTTGAAACAACTGAGTGTCTAAGCGTGAAGTACATATCCTGATCATAACTCCTCCAGCATGGTACAAATTCAGAGGTGAAATAAACTGCATGTTAAAACGAAGTCTGAAGAACACCACTTACTCTGCTGATGATGCTTTTTTAGTTACAAACCCAGGCTGTCATTTCCTGCTTTACCCCTGCTCTCATTTGCAATGTATGATTTTATGTAACATGTAATACCATTCTCATCATTTCTGAATTTGAGATGCATTTTTCTTTTTATTTGCTCCACTTCTGGCTCTCTACCCTCCTAGGGCTTCATTAGATTGAACTGTTCCTGTAAGAAGTGTGAAGGTTCTGTTTGTATTATTTATTTTTATTTCATGAGCAGAATTACTTGCCAGTGATGAATGAGTGTGTGGTATTATGAAGATTAAATATTATAGAAGGTAGCAATGTATATGACTGGTGCTTTGGCAGCCTAAGAAAGGTATATTCTTCCAGTCACGTGGAGGAAGAGACCAAGAAAGTGAATGCTATTAACAAGGTGCTGCTACGTTTGTAGCTCTGCCTGATATCCAAATGCTTGCATCACTCCTAGTGATGAGATGAGAACTGCAGAGAAGGGATTACTAAGCACAGTTACGAGGCTGAGAACCAAGCTTTGTTTGGTTTCTGTAGTTTACAGAAACCACTAGCAAGAGTTTGATAAAATTGATCTGACTTTACAGGACAACCTTCCTGTAGTAATACTGACAGAAAGTGTGAAAAACAATCAAAATTCAGATATGCATATAAACTGGAGGTTCATGTCACCCAAACAGATCCAGAAACGAGATGATACTAAAGAGTGAATCTTAATTTTAAGGTGTAGTCCCTGTAGTCCCTGAGCACTTCTATTTGATGCCTCAGAAGAGTGACACTAGCTCAGATGGATGAAGATTTTTTTTTCAATGTAACTAGTTTATTAAAGCAAGTAAGACTTTAATGCACTTTCTCAGTTAGTTCTTCATTGAGCTATTCTGTAAGTACTCTGTTCTTGGCTGTCTGTGCTTTATTCATTCAATTACTCATTCTGTCAATTATACCATTAGCAAGATGAACATTAAAAGCAGCTTCTCAGCTGTTACCACAGGTAAAAAGGAAAAGCAAAGATAAAATTAATTACTCTTTTCTTATTTTGCTTTATTATTTTGGTTTTGTTTTATCTTTTTCTTAATATTTATGCCAAATACTGCACTCCACCTTGGATGATCAGATGTTGGGCCCCTCGTTGCATTCAATAAGCCTTGATTTCTTCTGAAAGTGCAGCCATGCCTATGGCACAGAATAACTTGCCTGGCACAAAGACACTGCTTTACAAGCGCTTCTGAGAGAAACCGAGTGAAACAAGGACATAATCATAAAACCTGTTAGCTAAAGCTGGGTGTATTTTAGCATTTGCAAACTCTTAGGTCATCCTACTATGAAGTAAATTGTGTAAATAGTTTGGAGATCTGCTTGGTAGTGGTCTGTAAAGAGGCAGAACATAAAGGTGTTTCACCTCACACCTGGAGTTGTTTCAGAGTCTGCACATGACTACTAATTTAGTAATGGAGAGTAATTCACTAATTGATGATAATTGCATTGTTCTGGGTGACTATGAAGATAACTTTTTCTTTTGTATTATTTTTTCCCTTGATATTGCAATAATATCAAATAGCAACTAATTTGTATTAAGGTCTAGTTTCTTGTTTGCCTTATTTCCTACCCATACCAAAACTTCTTATCACACAGAAGTGTGAGGGGGCAAGACAAAAAATTGAAGGATGAGAAAGAGGAAGGAGAACGAAGTGGCAATAATAATAGGTTATTTCTGAAGTGCTCAGCTTTATATGTGTTTCATACATAATGAAGATGTCCCCTGAGTAGATGGGACTTCCTGATTACCAGACAGTAATTTTTTTACAGAATCCTATAGGTGAGATAACAGGAAGGCTTATAAGGTGAGAGTAAAAGGAAGGTGATGTGGATGCTGTGTGGACATGAGCACTTACTAAGAAAGGAAACATTTGGTGAGGAAAGAGAGAAAACAGTGAGTGACGCTACTGTCTGTGAATATGAGTGAAAGGTAACTTAAGGAAAGAATGAACTGAGACAGGTTTTGAATATGAGGACAGAAGGATTGTGTTGATGGAGAGGGATTTCGGGGTGAGATGGTTCGAATGGAGGTGGGAGAGAATGACAGGCAGTGGGACAGAGCTCAGCCACGCTTTAAATGTGGTGAACAGTGTTGAATGGGGAGTAGCTAATCGATAGAAAGTGAGGAAGGATTCAAAGGTGTGCATGTCTTAGTATGATGCAGTCCAGCTGCTGCCGACTTCCCCACTGTCCAGGCTAGCCCCCTGCGACAGCAGCCCGGTGCCAGGGGGTGACACAACCCCGGTGCTATCCCCAAAGGGATTAGATAGGGTTGCACATAAGGACAAGTGTGAGACCTTCCACACTTGCCCTTGGGCAGGCTTAGTCCCAGATGACTAAATCACAAACGCGTGTCTTCGGCAGATAAAGGAAGCAAGGAGTCTTCTCTGGGGTGCAACAATCCGAATTTATTCAGAGTCTGAGGCAACCGACCCTCAGAGCCCTACTTAACACCAGGGGAGGCAAGCCCAGAAAAGCCCAGAACATGGGTGGAGATAGGGATAGACCAATAAGGATTCAGGATAGGTGGGGTTGGGGAAGGATTGACATAGTAATCCAACCAACAGGAGTAAGGGGAGGCGTAGGGAGGGTCACATGTGCCAATGATGTACTGAATAACATAGAAAGGACTAGAACAATGGGAGGGGTTTAGGAGATTGACATGAAAAGGGGCTGGAATAAAGGGAGTGGTTTGGAGGATTGACAGGGAAGGATCGGGAAGAAGGGGAGGAGTTGGGGAGGGGTTTAGAGGATTTACATAATAAGGGGCTGATACAACCAACAGAATAAACCATTACAGAACAGGGGGTAACAGAACAAACCATTATGATACAATACCCAGATAAACTATTATGAAAAGGAGAATAAAAACACACCACCACATTAGTAGACACCATTGACAGAGTGGTCAACAAATGAAACTGTGGCAGAGTTAGCTTTCTATGTATGCAGTTATTTCAGCATAGGGTGTCTGATGAATAGCTCTTCTCAGTGTCTTCCATGTGCAGTGAGAAGAAACTTTACCAGCTTCCCTCTTAGGTTGTAATCTGTTTTCCAGTGTGAGGAGGGGAAATGTGAAGAGTTCAGAGCTCTTCTTCCCCTTAAAAGACTATTTAAGAGTGATCATGGAAGGGTTCATGGTCTCCTTTGTACCAGACCATTAGCTTTACTCTGTACAATCTAGCCCTTAGTAGAAAGACTCACTATAACTGCAAACAGATTCTAACTTTTATGAGGTCTCCTTTAATAGCACTTAGCCTCTTTTTAGCAATTCTAGAAAGCAAACAACCCACTTGCTGACATTTATGGTCTACTCTGCTAACACTTAAGAGAAATGACAGTAGTAATGTAGTCTTCTCTCCCCAAAGAGGTGACAGCTCTTTGCTTGGTCTCATATCTCCTGAGGCTGATAGCCTGTAAACTGGTTTTCTATCATTGAAGCAAATGTTGGCCTTTAGCCGGGAGCCACAGGCTACAGACATTTCTCCATCACTTTAGAGTATGACCAATATAACCAATTTCAGTCCTTTGGGAGCATGATCTGCACCTTTTTGCTGTCTTTTCCATGTCTGAAGAAATCAGCTGCTTTGGAAATTTGCATCCGAGTCTTTGAAGATGGGGTAGTCCTTATTCTAGTTTCCATGTCTGTCTTTTAACCAAATAATTTATGTCAAAACACTTTAAAACATTGTCTTTACTGTGGCAATGCACTGAATTTTTGTTCTGCCCACATACAGAAAAGAAGTAGCAAGTCAAAGAGTTAGCAATTTGGCATTGATTTCTGTCACTTGGCAGCAAAATACTCTTCGTGTTGAAAGGCGGCTGCCCCCAGTGTGCCCAAAAGAGGGGGAGGCTGTCATCTCCTGAGCTCTCTCTTCAGTCCTTCTCCTCCCACCATCTGTCTGTCAGCACTATTTATGAATCTCTTCCCTTCCCTATTGTTTCTCATAGATTTTTAAAATGCTGAGTTTTGAAGACTGACAGTTCAGTCCCTACATACACACTGACAAAAGCCAAACAGAAAACAACTGTCTGTGTGTGTGTGCATGCATATGTGTGTATCTAAAGGGATTTCAGGGAAGGAAATCACATTCTTACGAATGTGCTACTGTCAAACTTAATGTTTCTTCTGTTAAAACCAATTGTGAGAGAGAACTTGACAAATTAAAGGACAGGGCGGTCACCAACCATATGAAGTTCAACAAGGGAAAGTGCTGGATTCTGCATGTGGGATGGTGTAACCCCTAATGTAGGTACAGACTGGGGAATGAGATGCTGGAAAGCAGTGCCATGGAAAGAGACCAGGGGATCCTGGTTGATAGCAGGTGGAATATGAGTCAGCAGTGCCCTGGCAGTCAGGAGGGCCAACCGTGTCCTCGGGGGCATCAGGCAAAGCATCACCAGCCAGTTGAGGGAGGTGATTGTCCTCTGCCCTGGTGCGGCCTCACCTTGAGTATTGTGTGCACTTTTGGGTGCCACAAAATGAGAAAGATATTAAGGTATTAGAGAGCATCCAAAGGAGGGCAATAAAGATGGTGAAGGGCCTTGAGGGGAAGCCATATGAGGAGAAACTGAGGTCACTTGTTCTGTTCAGCCTGGAGAAGAGGAGACTGAGGGAAGACCTCATTGCAGTCTACAACTTCCTCATGAGGGGGAGTGGCACACAATGATCTCTCCGTTGTGGGGACCGGTGACAGGACTCAAGGGAATGGCCTGAAGTTGTGTCAGAGGATGTTTAAGTTGGACCCAAATAATGATTTGGCACTGGAACAGGCTTCCCAGATAAGTGGCCACAGCACCAAGTCTGAGAGAGGTCAAGAAGCGATTGGACAATATTCTCGGGCACATGGTGGGACTTTTGGGCATGATCCTGTGCAGGGCAGGAGTTGGACTTGGCGATGCCTGTGAGTCCCTTCCAACTCAGCATATTCTGTGATCCTGTAAAAAAACCCCACACTAGAAAACATCTGTCACAAAATACAATGTCAAATATATTTGACTGTGATGGTCCAGGTTCTCTAGAGTCTCAGTTGCTGGTCTTCTGTTGAAGTTGTTTCAGATGTGTTTGTTACACAAAGTTAAAGATCTGACTTGTGGGCTTTTGCTCTGAGAGATGATGTAGTATTTTTTGCAAAGTGGTTCTGAATTTTCCAAAGATGTTTTGTCAACCGTGACTTGTTTGCTTGTGACCAGGATGTATCATGTTTTCTGTAAAAAGAAGATGCCATGAGTTTAGTAGTGCAGATGTGCCATAGACAAAAGGCAATTATCTGGAATAACTTCCAGTGTAAAGCAAGAGACCTCATTCAACTTCTCCCTCATGCTGAACAAGATATTACTTGAGTATGTACTTGCGTCTAGACTGAAAAATGTGAAATGATTATTGGGACTTTCAGAGTCTCCATCTTAGGTATCTACAGCTTCTAAGTGGCCATGGCCATGCAAAGTCATCAGACTATACCCCATATAGTCATTTAGGAAAGAGGTAGTTCAAGAATACAGAGTACTGATCTCAGCTTTAAGCTCTGTTACTAGATGGAGAAATGAAAGCTGTGGGAGCCCAGGGCTGTTGCAGCTCGATCAGAGGATGTTAGTCACTGATACTTGTCATCAGCTGGTTCCCAGAGGCAATTTTAGCAAACCTCTTGGATTCCCAGGATGAAGCCTTTAGGGTCATCCTCATTTTCATTTGCTCTTTCATGCCCTAGGTGGTTAAATTATTCTGCTTATTGAGCCAGTGCACTGACAGGATTCAGTTTGTTTGCAGCCTGAAACATTGGTACAGCTTTGTAGTAACAGTTTGAGACAAATCATCCATGAGAACTTCAAGGCTGTCTCTATCTGAAGAAATTGTGTTCAGAACAGTCCTTGGCAGCCATGTCCAGCCTCAGTGTGAGGACAGAAGAGGTTGTGCTAGCAGGACAATGAAAGGCAGTGGATTTCAGCTTGTGCACAGTTCCTCATTTGCCTTGATTTAAAGGTCCCAATTTCAGTCCTTTATGGTGTATTTAGGTTTCCTTATAGGCCTCCAAGGGACCGCAAGCTTCTTTATTCCTTAAAAGTATACCTTGTTGCTGTAATTGAACCCATTTTGGTACTGTAATTTCTCCCTGATATTACAGTTCTAGTCAAGTGTTCTTTCCCTATGGAGACATCAATTATTATGGGTTTTGAATAGGCCTCCCTCCAGTACATATACTTTTGCTCCCAATGCCAACATCAGGTCACTGTAGTTGTCCTCCCTGGTAAAACATGGTCCTCTGTTTCTTCTTTCAAAGCCCGTGTATAGTGTGTACTGATTAATAGTTCTACTCTTTACCACGCTGTATAAAACTCCCACATTTTTAAGAGAAACTAAATAATACTGCAAGTTTCATGGGTTTTTTTCCATATGTTGTTAGTTTTGTTAATACATTGAATGTCCAAAGTCAGGGAGAATCTTACAGGGTTTGTGCAGGTAGCGAACCAATGCAGATTCATATGTTGGTAAGGGAGCAGGGTAGTGAGCTATAGCAGTGCACTTTGTGAAAAATACTCAGCTGAAATGAAAATGTCACAAGGCTCATTGGCTAATCCATGTGTGTGGAGTACAGGTTCTTCTGTAAGTTGTGGTATTTTGACACCTGCTTCCCACAACTCATTGGACTCAGTAGTGACTCCTCACTGCTGTGCACTCTGTGCCTGTTTGTGGGTTAGTCTGCATGACATCTCTGGGAATGGGGAGAAGTAAGCTCTATATCACTGATATCTCTGTATCAGGTTGAGAACTGAAGCACGGGTTGATCTCTCTTCTTTTGTTGCACAGCCACAGAAGCAGAAGCTGTTAAGGTCAAAATGTCGCCTACGGACTACCTTTAAATACAAATATCAACTGAAGTTTCCCACTTGCAACCAAGCTCATACTCTGTCTTATTGTGTTCATCCTGCTTTATTGCACATATTTGTTTCACAGTGTTCAAACCACGTGCAGCTTTGCATTTTTTGTGAATGGTTCCCCTATGAAACCCTAAAGATGCTCAACTCAGATGGCTGTGCCATCTGCCCTAAAAATTGCACTCTTCATAAGATGCCACTACTGGGACATCTGACACTGAAAATATGTTTTCTGCATCATCTCACAATTGAGGAAGATGCCACGGCTGTTCAGCTCCACATGAGATTCCTTGAAGGATTCTTCTGCTATCTAACAGTTTTTGCAGTAAAGCTGTGGCACTAAGCTGGCCAGGAAAGGAATGATGCTATTAATGGAAGGCTATGTTTTTACTTTATGGCTTGGATTGCTCTTAGAGGGGAGAGGCACTTGTGTGATGGATTGATTGATGTGTAGCCGGTCTGACTCATATCCTATAAATCAATAGCTGGTGTGATGGGACTAGAATGACTATGTAATCTGCTGTCAGCTAGCTTCTATTATCCAAAAGTCAAAAACCTGCAAAATTGATGCACAACTATATTTCTCAAAGTTCAGCATGTCTTATTTGAACAGTTTCTATATAGTCTGAACCTGCAATGCACTGGAATTTCTTTCCTAATTCTCAGAATAGTTTCCCCCTTAAAGATGTACACAAAATATTGTGTCTTAAAACTGAGCAGTATGAGTAGGTCATACAGTATGAGTATCTCAGTGGCCTGGCGCTCCCTTGTGCTGTGCAGTTTTTTTCACCCTTGGCAAGAGCCACCACACAAACCTCTATATTTTCTTGTAGGAGGTGGAGCTGTGCCGTATTGGCAGCCAGGAGAAGCTGGGGCTGACTGTCTGTTACAGAACCGATGATGAGGAGGATACAGGAATCTACGTCAGTGAGGTAAGGACATGACTTTGGGGAAGAGCATGGGAAATGCAGTGGGCTAACTGTTCTAGGGAATGTACAAGCAAGTGCTCTGCGACCAGAGCACAAAAGTATAGTGCGGAAGTGTTGGCCATCAACCACCTTGTGTCACTCTCAATCCATTTATATTATCAGTTTAGATCATGTTGCTCAAGCAGTGTAGTTACTAGTAGCAGGGTTCTTTAGTGTGAGTGCTGTTAATTACAACATCAGTTAACAACAGTTAAGGAAGTAGAAAGGAGTCTGAGCACAGTCTGAAATTTGAAAGAAATGTGCCCTAATGATGGAAATCATAAGAGCTTTTAAGCTTACGATTTTAGGTAGGGCTTTTGAGAACAAAAGTGCCTTCTCCACACCCTGCTTGCGTTCTCCCCTTGCTACAACCTCGGTAATCGCAACAGTGGTCAATCATTATGGTATTTTGGGGGGATTTGTTATGGTTGTGATACACACAGACATACTACATGTGAGTGGAAAGAGTAGCTTGGGAGATGAATATGTGGGAAAAACAAAAAATAGAATACTGGAGATGGAGATGGGATGAACCTTCAGGTTTTCATTTGATTCACTCAGAAAACATGGCACCCAGCACAGGATGTTAATGTTTCACAGGGTCAGTCCACAAGACTTCCAGGAACACTGTCTCCCTTTGAGTCTTCAGCCATTCAAAAAGAGGGTTTTTTTTCTAGGTAAAGCAGAACTCTTCTGAGTCCAAGGTCAGTGCTGAATCCAAGCTCTCTGATGATAATTCTGCATGAACCTTGATCCCAATTTGTTACTATTTTGACCCGTTGACCCAAATTTGGACATTAGAAAATGGTTCTTTGCTAAAAGGGTGGTCAATTCCTGGAGCAGGCTCCCCAGGGAAGTGGTCACAGCACCAAGCCTGCCCAAGTTCAAGGAGCAACTGCATGATGCTTTTAGTCATATGGTTTAGTTTTAGGTAGTCCTGTGAAGAGCGAGTTGTTGGACCTAATGAGCCCTGAGTCCCTTCCAGCTTAAGAAATTACATGATTCTGTGATTCTAGATTCTGAATGAAGTTCATGGACAGAGAGGATCTGTAAAGACAATTCTCCTGTGTATCAGTGAATGGGGATGAAAGCAAGATTGCGTATTCACAGGCCAGTTGCAATGTCAAAGAAACAGAAAACCACAGCATTGGAACAAGAATGAGGAACTAAAATAAATTACCTAAAAATATGTCTTCCACCAGTTGTATAACCACTGCTGTTAAAGTCTGTTTGACCTTGTGAGGGCAAAGAAAGTTCAGGAATCTCTTAATACACTCCAGAATTATGTCTGAAATGTTCTGGTTTTCCTACATGATAGAATTTTCTCAGACCTTTGAAAGTGAATGTAATTATATTGTCTTTTGTACTTTATTAAGCACTTCAGATTAATTTTTTTTTCTATGACAATGCACTAGAGGATAATAATATATAACAGATGTAGAGAATGCAAACTGTTGTTGTGGTTTTAAGTAGCCAGAGTTTTTTATTACCTGGGGGGGGGCTAGGAGAGAGGCTTCTTTAAGAAGCTGCTGGAGTTTTCTCTGCTCTAAGCTAGCTCAAGGTCGACTGCTAACGCCTCTGTGATAACATATTTAAGAAGGAGAAGAAAAAAAACCCTAGGCAGAACATCATGGAGGGTGGGAAGTTTGATTAACACCAAGGTCGGAGAGAGGAGAAAGAGAAGATGCCTTAAACACTGGAATAGGGCCCCAGCAAACCTGTGGGGGATCATAGGAGCAAAGATTCTTATGCATACCCATGGAAAGATTGGAAGATTTCCATGCTGGAGCAGAAAGTGCTGGAGGAGAGAGGCTGTGATCCTGTGGGACATTTGCTGGAGCAGAGGGGCCTGATAGAGTCCTGTGGGCCATGGGAAGAAGAGACCCACGCTGAGTAGCAGAGCAGCATTTCTTGGGAGGACTGGTGGCCTGGAAGAACCCACGCTGAAGCAGCCGAGCAGCTGGCACGTGAATGACTGTACCTATGGTAAAGTGACTTATGTGACAACAATACCTGAAAAAGTTGTTGTTAGTAACAAATCTGCTAAGAAGCAGTTTGCAACAGACTGTTTCCGTGGAGAAGACCCCACAAGGAAAGCTGGGGTGGGACTCTCTCTCTCTCTCTTCTGAACAGCAGCAAAGAAAACCTCTGACTGTAACCCCCCACACACACACACCTGCCTTCCCGAGCTGTTGGGGGAAGGTGAAAGATCTTAAAAGGAAGGGGTGGGGGGAGAAAGGTGTCTGTAACATCTATCAAACTTCCCACTTGTAAACTCTTAAGTTCTGATTTTAGTAGTAGTAGTAGTAGTTAATACTTAATATTCAAAGTTAGAGCCTGTTTTGCTTGTGAAATAGTTAATAAACAGTTACTTGTAATCCTTATCACAAAAGTCGAAGTTTTTTTTCCTTCTCTGAGAAATTTTGGATCTATGTGTGGGCTCTTGGTATTTTAGCCAGAGTCAAACCATAATGACTGTGAACCAAATGCTCAACTCAAATGTTTGACTTGAAAAAATAGCTTATAGCTTGATCAGGAAAAATAAATGATTTAAGATAACCATCAAGTAATAGATGATAGATTGAATTGCCCTGCAACAAACAGTAGGTCATTGCTCAGGGATGAGCTGTAGTGACTTTGATAAACTATCAGTGGAGCCCTAAACATCTATTTATGTTAAACTAACTTAAAATTAACTGGTTGAGACTAGGAATGATATACAGGGCCTGTGAGTGATCTATGGAATACAGACAATTTATGGAATACGGATCATTAGGGGTTTTTAGATGTTTCCTTGAGAACTGCAAAATTACAGAGAAAATAACTGGTTGATTACTGAGATAATAGTTTAATAGTGAATGTTTCCATGAAAGAAGAAAAAATCATGCTCTTTTCCCAAAGACAGGAGCATTTGTATAGAGGTTTCAACTGCAGCAGAAGCACCTCAGTCCATAGTGAACTTCCACAGAAAAGGGTCTCTGTCATTAATTTTTAATGCTGACAGCTGCAGGTTAATGCCTAACAGTGGCATAGGAGAGTATTAATCTGAAAATCAAATGCTCCCAACCCTTTCTGTCGTGAGGCTTTAATCTGAAACGAGCTTGTAAAATCATTTAAAGAACTGGTGAATTCATGTTACTCTAAAGGAAATTTCAGATTGCCTTTGTGTGGTGTAAAAATGGTACAATTTTCCCTGAAAGTCTTTTCATATTCAGTTACTGGCTATATTCTCCTGTGCAGGTTGATCCAAACAGCATTGCTGCCAGAGATGGACGGATCCGGGAAGGAGACCGCATTTTGCAAGTATGTGACAATAGACTCTTCCTTAAACTCTTTCTTCAGACAAACTTGAAGTGGCATCTTCTCTGTGGACTGTTAATGAGGGAAGGTAGTTCTCTTTGTTACTGTGATTGATGAGAAAACCCATGTCTGTCTGTTTTTTAACACAATAGCTGGAAGCTGGAGTGTGTGCACTGAAAAATGAGACTGACAAACTTGTTCTGGCTCATGCACTTATGTCCCCTGTCTTTTTTTTCCATATTTATTAGAAAATCTCATTTTCACTATGTTCATCTCAGTGTCAAATTCTAAACAGGCTCCTGCAGACATAAATATGAGTGTCAGAAATTTGCTGATCATTCACCAATCACATAAATTTAGATAAAACTCACTTATTCTGAGTATAGATGATAAGAGTTTTCATTCAAAACATGTGCTGTTTACAGAAAGATGATCCTGAACATACTTGAGGAGGGGGTTCATTAAGCATTTGCTAATATTTTCTTTCCTCCCCCAATAAAACATTGCTTTTCTGAATTATTTTCTAAACCACAAGCTTTTTCTTCCCCCTTCATTTCTGTTGACCCACTCACTTAAAGAGCTGCCCCAAACATAGGTTTGTGTGATACAGCATAGACCCTGTGGGTGAGGGTGTCTGGCTCCTATCTCTGGAGGAGGGCAGTGTACCTGTACAGAGAGGGAAGGAAGTAGAATGGCAGTGGGATTTCATTTTCAACCAAGAGTGGGTAGTGCATTTTTTACCCTAGTGTAAAATCACAAAACAGCTACCAAAAATTACTAGACTGGAAACTCTTTGCTGTATTGTAGCATTTTATTTCAGATTCCAAGTTGATTTCCCTTGTATTTTGACCTTTTTTTCCTGACACTCCAGAAGTAGCTCCTGGTGATTTTCTGTATCAGGTTTCTGTACAGGTTGCTGTTCTGTAACATGTTCCATAATTGCCCTTCATTAACACATGAGCTTTCAGGTGCAAGATCAGTCTGTCCCTTCCTTCCAATCTTTTAATTTCTGCAGGGAATATCTTTGCTGAAACTTGTATTTGTATGTCTTATCCTGTACAGCTTACATCAGGTTTTGGAGTGTAGCTACACAACAGGGTCTACTAGCTGGCTAGCCAAAGTGGCCTATTTTCTGGAAAGGAAAAAATGAATTAGATTTTAATGTCAGGGTTCACTCAGGGACTGCTGGTTTATTGTCTGTGTGATTGGGGATGTGAAAACATTCACGGGATGATGTTCTCCACCGGAAGACACAGATGACATGGTGTGAGAGAAGTAAGATCCTCAGCAGGACTTGGGGTGAAGGGACCACTCCATGGGGCACATCTAGGAGATGAAAAGTCAGGGCACTACCTTCTGTGTCTTTCTGTAAAATACCTACTGAAGAAAGCAAACAGGGTTTAATGGTATTTTTAACTTTCAAATATCAGAAAAACACCCCTTTTTTATTCAACTGAGTAGAAACAACTTTCATTCCTACTCTGTGTGTCAAAATAAGGAAATATAGAGCGAGTCCATTTTCTGCTCCTTTCCTTGCTTTGTAAAGTTTCTGCATGAACAGCCAACAGCAGTTCAGGCAAATGTTCTCCAGTTCCTAATGAAATTCATTTCAATTTTGAGTAAAGACTCTGGGGGTGAGAGAAAATATAGATAATTCTGCCATCCTCTTGTGGACTGGAGCATTACTTTAATGTCAGTGCTGATATATAGCTGTGAGTTTGATCATTAAAGTTAACACCCGGAGAGTTATGTGGGGTTTACTTTCATATCTGAAAACACATTGACCCTCTATCTACTCTTATTGATGAGGTAACTCAGAGAAATAGAAGGTGACAGTACCGTTATGGGGGGATTACACTGAAGCTGGGAGAGAGATGGATCCTTGAGCATGGAGGCATTTTCTGTGGGTGCCAGGTGGCATTGGTTAAGGCTGTGGGGCGATGCTCTGTCTTGTGTATTATGTACAAAATTACAGCAAGTCTCCTCAGGTTTTTGAGGCTGTAACTGCTTCCTTCTTATTCTCAGAAGCTGCCAACCTTCACAGTCTCCTTAAGGATCTGAAAACTGCCTGAGTATTTTACATGAATTGTTACAAAGTCAAGGGAAAGGTTTTATAAGGACAGTCCTGGTGGGACTTATCTAAACTTCTGCTAATTTTGGCTGTGAACCTCCAGGCTAAGTGCCGTCCAATGGGGTCAGATGCCATGGGACAGGCTGAAGTCCTGGTCATCCCGTGTGATGGTGCAGCTAAGGTGGAGTGGGCTCCTCTAGGTAGAGTGGAAATAGCGCAGCCACCTGCTCTGGGGTCCACGGAGAGCAGTTACTCAGCCGATAGGAGTCACCAGAAGAGCCACCATGGCTGGGAATGTTTTGCACAAGCTGGAAATCTGCTCCTGGGCTTCTCTGTGGCTGCATCTCTGCTTTTCAGGTTAGGGCAGTTCTGTGTTACCTGGGGTGTCTGGTCTCCCAGAGACCCACAGCTATCCCATCACGTAAGCTTTGAAGGGTCTCAGACATTTCACTCATTGCCATTTAGGTCATCAGGGTACACTGGGATTTTCTTTAATCTGAATGAAAGCTGTGTTTTTGAGTCAGGTCTTTCAGGCCAAACATATCTACAGAAATGCAACTTTCATTTTCAACCAAAGGTTCCTGCTAGTTTGAAATCAAACCATTAGAATATTCCCCCCCCCCCAAATATTCAGATCTTTCTGTCTTCCAGTTTTGTTTTCACCCTTTATCAAATAGACCAGATTTTGGGGGTTTGTTGCCACAATGCGAAGAATCCATTTCTTGTGCTGTGAATTAGACAAAACCAAATGCATATAGGAAATAAGATTTTTATTTTATTCTCTCAATAAAGGGGTTTTGGACAATGCAAATTGTGTTTGTTACCATGTAGTCATGGATGTGGTTGTTTTAATGGAGTGACAGAACAGGAGAAAGGTAGCAAGGAAAGCACAGTCACATTGAAGAACCCCTTTTATTTTGATTATCCCCTTTTAAGGGGGATACATATGTTTTGTGTGGTTCTGTCTACTAAGCTGTCCACACAAATATGAAATGATTAAATGGAACAGCAATAAGCAGTGGCCTGTAAGTATTGCCTGGTGAGAGATAATACTGTAGCTCTCTAATTGGCTCTCTACCAGCATACAGTGTGACTGATTTCAGCTGTAGCATTACCAGTCTTGCTTCCACCAGCACTATTATCTCAGAGTGACACTTCCATTACTCTGAACGGAGAAAGATGAACGTCACCTGTCAGGGGCTGGTTAATTGTGTTGCTAGATGTATGTTACCAGGGCGCAGGTTGGACATTTATGAACATAACTGCTTCCTCTGATGTCCACCATCCTTCAACGATCAATACAGCTCTTACAGTAAGCGCATAATTGAGTGAAAGCGCTTACCACTGAGGAGGCTGAAGATGAGCCCATTGTGCAATTTTCACTGTCCATACATTCAGCACAAATGAGCTGATATCTGCCCTTTATTATGTGTTGCTTTGTGGAAATAGAAACTAATGTGCCACTTCCATTTTTTTCCTAGATAAATGGCCAAGATGTCCAGAACCGTGAAGAGGCAGTGGCATTGCTCTCCAGTGAAGAATGCAAGAAAATTGTGTTGCTGGTTGCAAGACCAGAGATGCAGGTTAGACTAAATAGATCCACTGACCCAGAAGCTGGGTTATACCATGCATTCACTGTCACTGTAAGTAATGAACTGCCAACAAATAGGAATGCCAAAGTTACTGACAAAAGGAGCAAACAGATAATTGTGGAGCTTTCTGAACATTTAGCCAGCAAAGAAAATAATATTACTAGGGCTTGTTTTCCCCAAACTAAGCAATTTCTTTTCCAGCAGAGTAAGCAGGTATATAAATAAAGCTGGCAGCACTGATACGGTATTAGTAAAACATGAAGTAGAACTTGGAAACTATGCATTACTCATTAGATGATTCTGATTTGTTCAGGGAATAAATTTCCCATACTTACCTTTATCAATATTATCTTTTATGTGAACTTTATAATCATATAAACTTACACAAAGCTGTAGCTTGTAAAGCGGTGTGTTGTTTTATGCTATGTGCTTATAAGCTGGCAAGTAAATGATTTGTTTACATACCAATTACGGGACTTTCACTACAATATCATTCAGCAAACAGGAATCAAATTGGTTTAAAGTGCCTTGGTCAAAAAAACATGCTTGCGGCTTGGGAGGTGCATTTTCAAAAGCTTTTAGAAACATTGTTATGGTTTATTTTTATGGTTTTAAAATAAGATCATGCCAATGCCAAGAATCTTGCTATCTCAAGAATTTTTAATATCATTGCAGAGGGCAGATATTAGATTCATTATCAGACTAAAGGAGAGGTAGAGTGGTAGAAGGCTACTGTTTGTACTTCTCCTTATATTCTGTTTGTAGACCTTTGCAAAGCACAAAGACATTATATTTTCACTGTTCTTTCCATCTGCCAACAATTCATAGTTTGTTACGTTACTATTTGTCTCTCATGCTATTGATTGTATAGACTCAGTCTCACTAGTTGCATACTCTGTATACATTAAATTAAATAAATGTAATTCAGTGCCCCTTGGAATCTTTATTTGAATAGGGTAGTTATAAAAGATTCGCAATTTCAGCATTCATTTCCTTTATATTTTTCAGGAATGTAAACAATTCCCATAAAACTGGTGACAAAGTACAGGAAAAAAAAGCCATGTCTCACTTTATATTGCAAAATTGTATCCCTCAGTTGCAGAAATTTTGAAAGACTTTCTTCACCATTATTCTTACTATTTTTTCTCTAGGATCTGTTTTTCATTAGGGAACAGAAGCCCACCCACTTATAAGATACATGCCCATGGAAAGTTCATTCTCTGTATTTGTTTAAACTGGTCAACATGAAAAAGTTACATCTATCTGAGTTAAGGGATTAGTTATCTGTACCTATGTAGCTTCCCATATGGATGCTCCTTAGAAATTATAAAATGCAGTTTGATTTAGGTTTGGGCTTCAGTGTTGGATTGTTTTGTTTAGATTATGTGTTTTAAGAACATACTCATACAAAGCTTATGAAAAAGCCAGAGTATGTCAGAGATCAGGCTGTCAACTCATTTCTGCTAGTTGTATTGCTTTGACGCTGGTAAAAGACAGCAGGATTAAGCAGGCTTTCATTTCTAGATAGAAAATGGTAATGGCAGTATTGCAATCTTGAAGGGTGACTGCTGAGCACGTTCTTTCAGTATCAGGGAAGAAAACCTCTCTGACCATGTACTCATGCAATGAATACCAATGAATAATTAAGTTTTGAGACAGAGCACCAGAGGAGCACACAACACAACAGGCACATGCATTCCCATGCGTGTATGTGTACACAGTGTCTGTTGTGCACATGTATGATAAACCATATATTTGTTTTATTCTAAAAGCTGTACTATAACATAAGCATTCTCATTACTTAGCTACTAATCACAATCAAAGCAGCAAATTGGCCCAAGTCAGATTCAATTTTCATCCTCCAGATTTGTTACTCTGCAGTTTCCTCAAATGAGGGAAATTAAACTGCATCCTTTACAGCAGAGGAAGACTGTGTTCAGGCTTTTCTTGGGGAAAAGAAAGTAAACAAGACAAGTAAACAAAACTAGAGACCAGTACTAGATGTTTCATAGAATGGTTTGAAAGTCCCATTAAAGACAAACATAAAAATTATATGTCCTCAAGAAAAATAGTCTCCCCCTAATCTCAGACTGTAGGAGGCTGGCTTTGCCAAGGGAACTGGTGAAAGGCTTATATTCTTTATGAGAGGAAAGAGTTCATTGACATGGGCAAAACCACACCAGAGTTTGTGAAGGAAACAGTGGTTTCCTGCCAGTATTCAGTTAGAAGTACCACACACCATCAGTCACTCCTTGTGTAGATTGGAACTACTATTTGTTAGCTTGGTGTAACTTTTCTGACTGACATTTGTTGCCAGAGCTATCCTGACTTTGAGGCAGCAATACTTCTGCTGAAGGTGTTGGCCTGCACTACATTGCTCTTGCTGTCATGGGACATAGTTGGGAGTAGCTGGTAGTCTTTTAATTGTCTAATACTGAGGTTTTTTCCTTCTAACATGTTTTTGTCACCGTCATCCTCTGGTTCCTTTATCAATGACAAAACAGTAAGTGTTTCCTTCTGCTACAATCCTGTTGTTACAGCCAGGAGTGCCACTGACCAGTGCTTTTCGTTTCGATGCAGTGTGCCATTGCAGATACAAATGGAGGTGCGCCATGTGCACACATGTGCATAATGAGCAAAATGGGAAGAATAATATTTTAGGTCAGGGCATCTGTTTTATCATTTTAGAAAGATATGAAGAGTTTAAAATGGGTGCAGGAAGAGAATACACTCACTTGACAGAAAACATAGCATCCCCTCCTGTCCTTTTGCAACACTGTCTTCACCAAATGTCAAAGTATTATTTTACACTCTAAGGAAAAAAGCCAAATGGATAAGCCTTGTTTCCAGACGCACTGGGAGAACAAAAATTGTATCCCTTCAAGTCACCACATCTTTCTGTCACCCTGCTCTCTTTATTTGTTTACGTAGAAGATCAAATGGAAAATGGTGACAGAAATACAGCATAAGTTTTCTATTGAGGTGGTGGCAGCAGGGCACAGCGCTGGGACGGAGATTGTTAGAGAAAAGAGCCTGGTTGCCTCCTGGCCCTATTAGTAATATTCTTTCAGTGCAGAGGCTCTCAGTCGTAATGAACATGACAGCTTCAGGATTATGCACTTCACCTTTCATACCTTTTGAAAGGAAATAATGTCTGTGCTGTGCAGTCTCCTTCATTATGAGAGAAAATCAGTCATACTGTTTTACGAAAGGATAAAAGACAGAAGAGTCCCATTTTTTTTGTCCTCCTTTTTTTGAGATGTGAACTCCTACTGCCTGGCTTTCTGAAGAGAATCATTAAGATAAAAAAAACTAGTCGAGCATTGCCATTTGGGTTTACTCTATTTTAGCATGTGTCCTTGCTAACATAAAATAACATAGTAATGTATTCTTTGCAGCTGGAGGAAGGGTGGCTGGATGATGAAAGGAATGAATTCTTAGAGGAGATAAACTTGGAAATGTTGGAAGAGCAGCATAATGAAGTGATGCAGTACACAGCCAATGAGGTGGAGCAGGTAGGACCACTACTAGACGTATCACTTGAAATTTTGCTAGGTATACCTTTTTATTAATAGACAATGAAAAAGTATGCCGTAAAATGGAGTCAAACGCTTTGATAGAGTTCTGTCTCTAAAATGCTGTGAACACTGGCACACTGTAGGAAAGGAAAAGGAGAACAAGAGATGTTTACGTCCAGTATGGCAAGTTAGCAAACAATTTAAGAGGGTGTGGTAAGTGCAGATTTTTCATTTTCTCTAAACACTCAGAATAATATTGCTTTCCTTCTTTAATTATGAAGTGTTCAGGGTTTATGATGTTATACTTTATTTCAATTTTTTTTAAATTAATTGTATCAGTCTAGCGCCTAGAGTTCTGAGCTGAGATAGGTGCCCCTCTTGTTGTGTGCATGCAAGGTATGAGCCAGTCTTGCACCAGAGAGCTTGCAAAACAAGATGGAAGAGGTTTAAAATAAACAACAGGTGTTTTGATAATGAAAGTGTATTTTTCTTATGCCAACAGCTCACAGCTTGGCATTTGTTTCATTAATGGAGACAAATAAGTGTATTGTTAGCATAGTCTCAGCTTGCTGCTATCCTGACTTCTACCTGCCCATATGTTCTGTAGGCAGTGTGATTGTGGCAAAGATGCCATACAGTTTCATCAAGGGGTCTTTTCAGTTGTGCTTTGTTGTGGAAATTGTAAGTGTCCACTCCTGAATCAGATGGTCTGTCAGCATGCACACCTGTGTGGAGCCAAAGACAAAATCCAACTTCTTTTTCTGGATTCTGGATTCTACACCTAGGGAGAAGCTGTTTTTCCACCCATTGAACTTTGTGACTTAACAAATTTTTTCCCCATTCTGAATTGCTCAGAAACAGAGCCTGAGGCATTTTTTTTTTTTTTAAGTGAAGAGAGAGAGAAAGCCTGTGAGAGCCTTCCTTCTTCACAGAATAAGAGAATATGCTGAGTTGGAAGGGACCCAAAGGATCATCGAGTCTAAGTCCTGACTCTGCTGCACAGGACCATCGCCAAGAATCACACCATGTGCCCCAGCGTATCAGCCAAG
>WEIV01012155.1:31056-63222 GCA_013390005.1 Calyptomena viridis
TCCAAGTGCTTCTTGAACTCTGTCAGGCTTGGTGCTGTGACCACTGAACATGGGGAGCCTACTCCAGTACCTAACCACCCTCTGGGTGAAGAACCTTTTCCTAGTGTCTAACCTAAACCTCCCCTGACATTTCTTAGTGCACCACACAAGTTCAGGCCATTCCCTTGGATCCTATCACTGGTCNGCACCAGGCCAGGCTAGTGGAAAAGGTCTTCCAGTGAGGTCTGGATGTTCTGGTGTCCTGACAAGTCCAGAAGAGAAGGAAAATAAACCAAAATCTCAGGAAAAACAGGAGTTCGTTCCTCTCCAAAGAAAAAGCTGAGAGAGCTGCCTGGGGAAAAAAACAAGCCAAGCCTGCTTCCCCCCCTTTCTCTCGAAAAACAACATAGAGGAGAGCGACCTTGAAACACAGGACTGCTTTGAAAAAGTTCCTTTGGCTTTCTTTTTTTTTTTTTCCTTTCTCTTCGCGGGCTCAGTTTAAAGATTCCTTTTTCTGACATAGAGTAGGTGATATGGGATACATCATAAAGTCACCCCAAGACACCAGGGAGCTTATTTGGCTTCAAATACCTCACTGCCTGGTCCAAACTGGGGGTCTGAATGTGCATCTAGTCTGTTTACTCCTGACCTCCCCTCCAGCCTTTACACTGGGCTAATGAGTGATAGTTTCTATTAAAGCTATTCACTGTACATAAATGAAATACTGAGACAGAGATGGTGACAGAATAATTAAGTTTATTATCTGGAATATGATATATCAGATTACAGATCTTTGATTTTATAAGCATTTATTAATTACACAGAGTCAGAGGTGAAGGGAGCCTTGCAGCAGGATTTATAGCAGCCTTGTAGTTGTGACAGTTTTCCAGGCAGTGAGCCAAGCCTCAGTTTCCCAGGTTAAATGTGCTAACTGCTGCACTGCTAACTTCTTTGAACTTATTTTTCGCGTCTTGATTATTGTTTTAACCAAAATTTTATCTGGGATAGCAAAAGATTTCCTGTCAGAAAGAACACTTGTTCTTCGCAAAGCAAATTCATTTGCATGGTGACATTTTNTTGGCTTTCTTTTTTTTTTTTTCCTTTCTCTTCGCGGGCTCAGTTTAAAGATTCCTTTTTCTGACATAGAGTAGGTGATATGGGATACATCATAAAGTCACCCCAAGACACCAGGGAGCTTATTTGGCTTCAAATACCTCACTGCCTGGTCCAAACTGGGGGTCTGAATGTGCATCTAGTCTGTTTACTCCTGACCTCCCCTCCAGCCTTTACACTGGGCTAATGAGTGATAGTTTCTATTAAAGCTATTCACTGTACATAAATGAAATACTGAGACAGAGATGGTGACAGAATAATTAAGTTTATTATCTGGAATATGATATATCAGATTACAGATCTTTGATTTTATAAGCATTTATTAATTACACAGAGTCAGAGGTGAAGGGAGCCTTGCAGCAGGATTTATAGCAGCCTTGTAGTTGTGACAGTTTTCCAGGCAGTGAGCCAAGCCTCAGTTTCCCAGGTTAAATGTGCTAACTGCTGCACTGCTAACTTCTTTGAACTTATTTTTCGCGTCTTGATTATTGTTTTAACCAAAATTTTATCTGGGATAGCAAAAGATTTCCTGTCAGAAAGAACACTTGTTCTTCGCAAAGCAAATTCATTTGCATGGTGACATTTTAACAGAAAACCCCACTTCTGGTAGAAATTCTTGAAGAACTCTATCTAGAAACTCATACTAGGCCCTCACATGACATGTTGGGACCTCTGAAATCCCTTCGCAATTGTAACCTTTCATTCCAAAATTCTTGTCAAGCTTTGGCTTTTTCACTGAATTTGAGATAGTGTTAACTATTAAACAGTGATGTTCTGTGAAATGGTTTCATAGAACCCATTGATATTGTTTATTTCCCATTGGGATCTTGTACCGAGGATGTTTTTCCCCCTACTGATATTTGATATTACTGTAAAAGAGCACTACACTTGAAAAACATTATGGTCACTTTTTCTCTATCAGTATCTGACACTGGGTTGCTTGAAGTAATTCTAGGACAGCCAGACATTTCTTTGCCCTTCTGATGAGTAATCGAATCAACCAAATGCAGCTTGCTGTGTAATGGAGTGTCATTAATTTATGACAGCTGCTGGCTCTCTAGACTCTATATAGTGTCTTGTCAAGTCAGAAAACTGGTTCTTTACTCTGTATTAGGCTGGGAAACATAACAGTTTCCTTAGGGAAATCACACAATCCATTGGAGCTATGAAACTGCTCTTGTTGCAGCAGCTAGTGGCCAATCTGGGTATTTTCAAGCTTCCTGATTGGTTGTGGAGACCAGCCTTGATTTTTATGAACAAATGTTTAGTCCTCTGGCTTCATAATCATCTGTCATCATGAATTTTGAGAGCTGCAGGAATGAATACATTCTGTATCAGAATATTCTTTGAAATGTGAGTCTGTTTTACAGAATGCCATTTAAACATTTAATGTGAGCTGTCACAGAAAAATTAGATAGTCATGTCTTTTCTGTATGTTTTTGACCCACTCTATAGAATTCAATCAAGAATTGTATCTTCTCTGTATGGAATAGTCCAATAAACCTTGGGGAAAAATGTAATTCTCCATTTCTTATAACTCATTGTGTTCCTTCCCCTTTACAACATCTTAGTTTGTTGTGCAGCAGAGATAATTTTCAGAAGAATACAAT
Organism: Calyptomena viridis; assembly: GCA_013390005.1. Classification (NCBI taxonomy): domain Eukaryota; kingdom Metazoa; phylum Chordata; class Aves; order Passeriformes; family Eurylaimidae; genus Calyptomena; species Calyptomena viridis. The sequence continues at coordinate 33,759 of WEIV01012155.1, forward strand.
ACATTTGCTGTGCAGAAATTCTGACTGGTGTCATGGAATATATCAAAACCTATTAAAAAGAGAAAGAATTATATAAAAAAAATCATTCTAGTTCATTCAAAGCTGAAATGCAGTGAAAATATCAGGGGGAAAATCGTTTTTTGTTAGAGAGGCCTTTTAGTGCCTACTGAAATCAATTCCAAATTTCCCTCATGGCTGGAGTGCTTGGCCTGCCACCGGCATTCCTCTCCCCATGGCCAGTATCCCTCTCACTGTCAGAGACCAACCAAAGATCACAGCAGCTATCTTTGTTAGACCCTTCAACTGAATCTTACTGCCTTCAGAGTTTAGTAGCAGTCTGGGTTTTGAGTCCAAATATACATCATAAGTTGTAAAATGAGACTAGAACAATGCCTGAATTCCTGCAAGATTAGCCATTTTATAGGCATGAATGCTTGCTGGAGCTGAAATGCAGAATCTTTTGAGGTTCATTTATTGCTTGATTGTACGCACCACTGCTTTTGTCTTCTCATTATCTGAGTTCTCACTGCAAAGATGAGGCCTAAGGAGCCCTCTGGTATTTCAGACAGAAGTAATTGTAGAAGAGACTGACAATGTAGGTTTGAAAACAAACACTTTGTGTGAAATAGATAACACCAGAAAAAGCAACATACTGAGAATTGTAGACTCTCTCTTGTTTTTCAGAAGGCACCTAACCTGGAATTAAGCTTGCTACCTTTCAAAATAGGATTAAAATAATCCCAAATTGTAGAAGTCTGCTTAGTCTGCACATGTTTAGGAGCTCTGGCAAGCCTGAAAAGTCCAGGTCAGAAATTCCAGGGTCTACCTTACTTGAGTTGCAGTGGATATTTTAATAAAATATATCTCACAAACATGCAGTACAGTAAATATGTGTATTAATTTCCATTTTCTTAATTGAATTAGCTGCAAGTATCCACATACTGAGAAAAGATGTAATGTGATATGGATGTCTGCTGTAATTTGAAAAGAATCTGATTGTATAGACACTTGTTTCTTCCTGATAGGGAGGAGAACCCAAAGTGACTACCTGACATTCAGATGCCTGTACTGTAGTCACTTGTATTTCATCAGATCAATCCCACCCATCTGGTTTCTGTTAGACTGGAAAGATGGTTTTGCTTTGTTTACATCTTTTTTGTGTGTGTATTAATTCTGGATACTGTAATTTGAGTAGATGGCAGTGTATTACATTCAGTCAGTCTAAATCAAGTGGAAGTTGAAGGAGCAAAGTTTAAATTGTTGATAAAAGTGGTATGGAAAACAAGAACCACCAATTCTGAAAGTGTTGATTGCATGGGCCCAAACTGTAAAGTCTGTTTCCTAAACCTATAAATGGCCTCATTAAGTGGTTTTTTTTTTCCGGAAGCACTCAAATATATGCTTTGGTGGTGTAGCACCATGCTGGAAACATCAGAAGCATCATCATGGAGATCAGCTCCTGCAAACTGTGTAATGGTGCTAACATGTTATGGATTAGCCACCCTCTTTGGAGTTTTAATCATATATATGCAAATTGTGCTATGTTCGTCACCCTCAGGGTCAGAGAGCAGATCCTGGCCCTCTTCATTTGAATGGAGTCCTGGATTTGGGACAGGCACCCAAATTCCAGACTATTCTGCAGCACTGCCCTCCCATTGTCTGGTGGAGCTGTTCTCCCTCCTGTCAGTAGTTAGATTTTCCAGAGCAGTGAGAAACATGGATTGCACAGTGCAGTGGCTGGGGTGCAGCATAGGTGACCCAGACTGGAGTCACTTCTCTGCTGAAAGGTTTAGGGGGCAGAAGAGATCAATACAAGCTGCAGCAGCTCCAAAGTAGGTGAGAGAAGGGACCAGAATAGCATATGTAGCAGCATTCACCTAGAGGATGTAAACTAGGAAAATATGAAATTAAACCTAAATTTCCTAAAACATCTCTTCAGAAATTTTGAACTGTTTTCTCACAGACACTGAATTCTCCTGGTGGTGTGTTTCTTTCAATATTCATTTTATTCCACTCTTACATTGAATTGAAGGTGGAGGTTATTTTTGGTTTTTTGACACTAGCCGTTACTTTTTCGTAACAGTTAAAAAATGAAACCAGATGAAGGGTGCATGATCATGAGGTGCACATGAAGAGAGGAGAAAGGATGAGATAGGAGACATATTTTCATCCTATTGTACTGTCTGTCAAAGTAGATAAAAAGGGAATTATGACAGTGGCCTCTTTGTTTTCTTTCACTGGCAGCACTTTACCTTTTTTTCTCTATTATTACTATCATTGTAAATAATTATGCAATAATAGACATATGGCATTTGGTTGATACTATGTACAGTTGGGTAATCGGTCATATAAATTGCACTCCGCATGATTCTTTGCTTATCCAGTTTGAAAAATGAAGTGTCTGTCTCTTCAGAGAGGTATTATCTCATGTTCTATGAGAATATAAATAGGTTGAGAATATAAATAGGTGAAGTACAATGAATGGAGTGTGAATCAACAGCCAAAAAGCTTGACATTATGCCCATGGCAAAGCATTCAGTATTGTTCTACACTTAATAGTGAAAGACTGTTTTTATTTCTAAAGAACATAAACTCTAACAAAAATGGTCTCCAGGGATGCAATGGATTACGGTCTATTTGAGCAACAGCCTAGATTTCAAAATGAACATTCTTTCAGAAAAAGGCTACTGAACACAAGAAGTGTGAGGGTGTAGCGGAACAGGCTAGCCCTCTGCAAGGTAAACCCTGCCCATCTCCCTGGAGCTGAAAGAAGTTCACTGGTTAAAAAAAGAAACAGTAGTCTTTTTGCACTCTCTTAGGTTGCACTAGTCATTGTTTGATTGGCTGCTGTTTGTTTGAAGTGATACCGGCACTTAAGGTTTTTCCCAAATTTGAGAAGATTTCAGCTTCACCAATCTCTGGCTATAATCCAGAATCAGAAACAGTGCACCATCTGTTGATCATTATCTTTAAGCACTGCGAAGAGATGGCTTAGCTAGAGAGGGAAATATTTATTTTGGGACTTTAGAAGCTATGTCACTAGTACTATAATTCATCTACTTTGGTTAGTATGAACCAAAGCATGACTCTCAGAAATGTTTAAAAGCTATGAGCAGTAGGACTGATGATTAATAATCTATTTTAGTACAGTTTAAATCAGATCCCAGCTGTTTAAGCAAAACAGATCTGGAAAATATTCTCCTGTAATATGATCTGCATTTGATAATCATTTTGGTTTGCTTGTTTTTTTAGCCAAAGAAACATGAAGAGGAGGATGGCACTACAGACACTGCAACCTCATCATCCAACAATCACGAGAAGGACAGTGGGGTGGGACCTACAGATGAAAGTCTCCGTAATGACGAGAGCTCGGAGCAAGAAAATGCACCTGAGGAGCACAACGGCGCTACCCTGCAGAGCAAACAGGATCTGGGCCACAGCAAGGATACGTTGGGCAGTGTCGAGCTCCAGTGCAATAAAAGCTTCGTGTCAGGGGAATACATTGAATCTGATTTTGTGGGAAATCCAGAGGAGGAATGTGAAAGATTTCGGCAGCTGTTGGAACTGAAGTGCAAGATTCGAAACCATGGGGAGTATGATCTGTATTACTCAAGCAGCATGATAGAGTGCAACACAAGAGAGCAAGATGGAGTGGAGCATGAGCTGCAGCTACTCAATGAGGAACTGAGGAACATTGAACTCGAATGCCAGAATATTATGCAAGCTCACAGGCTCCAAAAGGTGAGAGATCAGTATGGAGACATTTGGGCTTTACATGATGAAGGTTTCAGGAATTATAACACCAGCATAGATGTACAAAGAGGAAAATTAGATGACATCATGGAGCACCCTGAGAAGTCTGACAAGGACAGCTCCAGTGCCTACAACACAGCTGAAAGCTGCAGGAGCACTCCGCTGACAGTGGAGCGATCTCCCGATAACTCTCTCCAGAGGATGATTAGCATAACCAACAGGAAAAACCTGAGGAGCACAATCATGGCTAATCAGTCATCCTCAGGACAAAGCAACAGGGAGACAACCTCAGCAAAAACCAAACCCACTGAGCAAAACAGTGCTGCTGAGAACTCAGTGCTGGCATCAGAATGTAGCAAATTCACAGATCAGGAAAGGCAGGGCAGTGAGCACATTCCCTACTTGTCTCCATATCACAGTTCTTCTTACAGGTACGGAAATATACCTGCTCATGCAAAGCATTATCAAAGCTATATGCAACTGATCCAGCAGAAGTCTGCTGTGGAGTATGCCCAAAGCCAACTCAGCCTGGTGAGCATGTGCAAAGACTCACAGAAGTGTGCAGAGCCCAAGATGGAATGGAAAGTGAAAATAAGGAGTGATGGGACAAGATACATCACAAAGAGACCAGTTCGAGACAGAATCCTGAAGGAACGTGCCTTAAAAATTAAAGAGGAGCGTAGTGGGATGACCACTGATGATGATACGATGAGTGAGATGAAGATGGGTCGCTACTGGAGCAAGGAAGAGCGAAAGCAGCATTTGGTGCGAGCTAAGGAGCAGAGGAGGCGGAGGGAGTTCATGATGAGGAGCAGGCTGGAGTGTCTTAAGGAAAGTCCACAGAGTGGCAGCGAGGGCAAAAAGGAAATCAACATTATTGAACTGAGTCACAAAAAGATGATGAAAAAGAGAAACAAGAAAATCTTGGACAACTGGATGACAATCCAAGAACTGATGACACATGGTGCTAAATCCCCAGATGGCACAAGAGTGCACAATGCCTTTTTATCAGTTACTACTGTATGAACTTCAGAGAGTATACTACCAATTTAGGTAGAGTACAATTGCCTCGTTCAATGTGGCATTTTTATATATTTTGTGACTGTTTATAGTTTAATCTTTTTGTAAGCAAAATTACCTGGTAATTTTTCATTTGTTTTTCATATAACGGTACCTTCTTTTTCTGGCAGTCTTTCTTTATCCTGCAATATATTCATATTATTCATTTGTAGGAAAAAAAAAAAGCAAAACAAAAAAAAAGTGGAGAAGCCAATTAATTTCTTAACCTAATACATATCCTGTAACGTAAGATCTGGACTTATTTCTCTAATTTTGCTTTTTCTACTTTAGTAACAATACAATACCAAAACAAAATGCTTTATACTGTATCTTTGGCTTAACAAGTTTTAAAATTTTACCTTTCAGATTGAGTCTGTTTATAAATCATATACCACATCCCATCATATAGATAAGAATGACATTTTTCCAGCTACACATTGTACAGTACATTTAATCTGTAAATTGCAATTGTATTTGTCCAAGTAAAGTGTAAGTGGGCAATTCTCCTGTGTTATGTAGTGGCATTGGTCATGTAGCTGGGCAGTATGTGATAATTGTGAAGATGAAAGAGAAATAAATTATTGCTTATCTTTAAGAAAAAAAAAGTCAAGAGTTCCTTGATTTAAATTGAGCATTTGCCTTTAAAATATGAGTCATTTCACTGTGCATGGTATTTACAGCATATAGAGATTTCAAGAACATGGGACACAATTCAGTAGGCTATTTCTTATGAATTAGCTTTTCATTTTGCAGAACACATAGGAGTGAGCAGGTCTTTCGGGTTTTTCCTTACCTGCTATTATTAGTTGATTGAATGCTTCATTGATATATTACTGTATTGTAAGAAGTCAGGTAACTACTGTGAGTCCTTTCCCTGGCTGAGCTTGCCATTTATTCTACACATGCAAAGTGTGAATGCCTAACTTTGAGCCAAATCTCGTACAAGAAAAACTAGCAGTGACATTTTCATAGAAGATGAGTTAAATAAAATAGAGAATGAAAAGCAACTAAATGAGTTAAGGGTATAGATTTATTGATGAGGAGCATCCTTGTCTTCTACAAGAGTCCCAGTGGGAGCTGGCTGGAGCTCAGGAGCAATGATAACTTGCTGTCCGGGTGCTTGATGGAGTCCCTGTCTCTCCGTGCAGCAGAGGCACCTCACCTGCCACTGGGGCATCTTCTGAGCTGCTGCTGGCAACCCAGTGAGTTACAGCAAGCTGAAATGACTAGCCTTGGGCAGTCAGTGCGGTCGAAGACCTTGCTTAATAGCCCCATTTTCATTGTCCCTGTGCTTGATTCAGAGTAGTTCCTAACTCATGATAGTGGCTTTCCATAGCAGGGTTAGGTGCTGAAGTCACTTGACATCAGGCTTTAAAAGATATGCTTAAAGATCCAGAAAGGCTCATTATGGTATTTCCAAACTGTCTAATTCTGAAAATTGCTCTTTTGTTTTCTAACCACTTTTGGAACCAGTTGGCATTGGCAATGCTCTTTACATGTCCTGGCATGGAAATACTAAAAGAACACTGCTCTCCAAGTGCTTAGGAAAATTATGCCACTGACAGTTCACAGTTTGATAATCAGAAAATTCTCCCCGTCAGACTCAAGTAAACATCATGCTAAATCCTCATTAAATATACAGCTGTTCAAGCACAATGAAAAAATGCTTACTCTGTTTCCTGTTAAATTAGAACAAGTGTGAAATCCAGGACCACAAAGGATCACAGGGTGATGCAGTATTGTTTCAAGGGGCTGTTACCAAATCATATGTCCAGCTGAGCCAAGGAATTGTCTTTGCCCAACGTAAGTCATCTAGAAAGATATATGTTCTTTTTCTAGAGACATCAAAGCACAGAGGTTTGGCTGTTTCCCTCTTTGCATTCCAGTGATCACACTCAAAAACAGATCTCATTCCTAATCAGAGTTCAGCTGCTATCAACTCCAGACAATGGCTACTGTTATGTCTTTCTCTTAGACAAAGTACTTACTATTTTCTTGCCATTATTAAATCATGACTCAGAACTCCTTTCAAATTATTGTGACACTCAAATTCAGAGAACAACGTGAATCTTCAGAAAATGTAATATAATCATTTCATCACTGAGAAATAAAAGTAGGAAAATCCATGTCTAATTAGAGAAAAGTCCTGACTGGAGGGTGGTGATGTGGGGACTCTAACTGGAGAAGAGAACGGCAGGCAAGTAATAGATAATAATTAGAGAAACAAATAAATAATATTTATAGTATATTAATGGGCTGTAATGGAAATACATCCAAATCTGAGGAGATCTGTCAAAATCTAGTGAGAGATTAAGAAAAAACAGAGAGGTAATACAGTAATACTGTGGGTGGTACACATGACTGTTTCTAGCTCAGCATATACCTGCCATAGCCCAGCCATCCTGTTTCTTCTTCACCAGCTAAAATAGGCATGTCTCTGCCTAATCCTTAGCCTGGGGGGTTTCCAGCAGTCCATGGTTTTCTCTCTTTTTTTCTTCACTACACTTATGAAGTGTAATTTTCCTTGTTTTTCCTGAGTAGTTTTTGGGAGAAGAAGTGTTGGGTTTTGCCCTGATGAAATGCCTTGATCATTCCTGCTAGTAGGAAAATAAACACACAACCCCAGATTGGAGCTGTGAGGCCACCCAAGGTGGTGGTGCAGAGAGGCTGAAGAGCAGGTGAGTATTTTACTGCTCACTGCTCTCAGCTGGTTTCTGTGCTGGGTAGGACTCAGCATTGTGCTCTCTTATCTCAGCAGTTCCTTATCAGTGAAATCCAATGCTGACATCCCACATATAATTTATTCCTGCGTATACTTTTTTCCAAATGCCATAATTTTTACTGAGGAAAATAACAGTTTAGCACCAAGGCAAATTAAAAGAGAAGGAACAAAATACATTTCATGTTGTCATAAATCTTTAAAGAGTCCTCTGTTGTAAGAACTATTTTTTTTTTTCATATTAAGTAACATAAGAATAAAAATTCTTTCCAACTGGAACAAGACCAGAACTTGCTTAGCAGGATTACTTGCAGCTCTGGGATAAAGAGCAAAAGTCAGGAAAAAGGAGCTGCATAGGTGTGTTACCATGGCCACATCACTGCTGGGAAGGGTGTTAATAGCCCACTCATGCTTCCCCCAACACTGGTACCCAGCTGAGACCAGTAGGAGGTAATTTTTCCTATGAAGCCAACAAAATGACCTTGTAAAAGGCTTTTGTCATTTGACAGCTGTATTGCCAGCTGTATTGCCAGATTCAGGAGCATTGCCCTCTCCAAGGAAGGTTAAAATAAGTGGGATCTCTAAATCTTTCTCTCCAATATAAGTATCATTAAAGGGAAAATGGTATTTTTGGTATCATCATGACAACAAACTAAACCTACTGTGTCAGATTTTTTTTTTTTTTGAAAGAAACTGCTAACACTATCTGAACTCAACAAAAGCAACCAAAGGTTAAGTCTAGTCTGTGGTTGATACAATGCCTTTTGAGAGGGCACAAGGACCTCAGAAGTAATGGCACAGCAACTTTAGCATTACGCTTTCTGAACTCATGGGGATTTGATTATTCATTAATATAATGATGTTTGACTTTTTTCTTTTGTTCTTGCTTAACTAGTGTTCCCTTTTAACCAATATTCATTGGTATAAATTATAGACTAGCACCTTTGGTGCATGACATGACTTTGGTGCTAAAATACTCAAGGCTGGAATTGCTCCAGGTTTTGTTCTATATCTTTAAGCCGCTGATCACAAACATGTATGTGCTAAGTGCTATATTAATACCCATTTTATAGACCCACTGCTTTTTCAGAGTATTAAATATTATCTTCAGGAATGCGGTTAAAATTAATGTGATGGGCACTGGCATTTGACAACAGCAAAACAGAGCAGAAGCCTGGTGGTGTTACTGTCAGACAGGCAGCCACCTCAAGTATAATCCCTGGGCCCTTCTCGGAAGTGAGCAGGTTTGTGTCCTTCTGGGAAAAGTGTCCGCCTCTCATTGTGAGAGCCTTCAGCTATGTGCAGTTTTTTATGCTCCTGGCAATTAAGGATCTCAACTTCCCTGGCTCAACTCATCCAGTTCTGAAGCAGGAAAAAATGGTGTTTGTGTAGCAGTTCAAAACCTTGATACCTGTGAGGTTAAGAAGTAAAATTATTGTGTTGTAAAGATTGCTTAAATAGAGAAGATTACTTGACAAACAAAAACTGTTTTGTCAGTGAGCCATGTTAGACAGATATTTAGAAATACCTTTTTTTTTTTTTACAAATGAAGTAGCACAAAGGAAGAAGGGATTGTCTCATATACTCATACCATCCTGGTTATGACAGCTGTGGGCAGTGGGACTGAGCTACAGGCATCTTGTTGACAGTTGATGCGAACCATAAAGTAAAACTGACAGTTGAGTTACATCCAGACCTCTTTGCTGTTTTCCACAGTCACTAGACTATGAGGAGGGGCTGAGTCCTTACTAGTTAATAGTCTATCTCATGCTGATATTCCCTGCTGAAAGCTTCTTTCTTCAGTACATGTGCAAAGATGTCCAAAACAAATATGTCTTTCTGGCATACAAAAATCCAGAAGTGACCGTGTCATTTAGGAGGTTACAATGTGCTCTGGGATACACTCAGGTACCAGAGAAGGGCCATCAGCAATGTTTCACAGAGAAATTCCAGGCCTCCTCCTTCTCCAGACTGGTTCATGGTGTAGATATGAGCTTCTAATTTTCCCCTTTTTTGCATTTGGATTTTGAATTTGCTGGAAAATTTAAATTTTCTGGACCTATAAGCTTATGTTGCACTTTTAAGTTTCCTTCCTTCCTCCCTCCCTCCCTCTCCCCCTCCCTTTCCATCTCTGTCTTCCTCTTTCTTTTAGAAGCAAGACTTTTCTGAACTTGAAAGGTAATAAATATTGATGGGAAAAATTAACTAAAGCAATTTTTTTTCTCATGGATCAGCTTATCAACACAAATGGAAACCATTGTCTGAGTGTAACTGTATGTTTTCATCTGTAGTCAATTTTAGGTGATTTGGTTCATTTGACACATTTCCAATGTTACTTGAAGCTTATTCTGCTGAAGTGCTGCAAGTGCCTTTGGTAATGTCTCTGCACTGAGGGCATTTTTAGACCTTGGAGGAAAAGAAGACCTTTTAAAACATAAATTCCCTTCTTTATGAGACCCACAGTAACATACAAAATGCATATTAACCCAAATGCTTTTATAATGAAAAGACTTTCTACAAACAGTAAATTGTGTTAATCTGTGTGTGTATACACAAAATTAATTTTAAGGGCCTCCATTACCCAAAACTCAATTTAAGAATTTTTATTGGTACTACGCTTTTATGTATTTTAAACAATTCAGTCCCTTATTTTTTTGACTCTTAGACTGACACTGAAGGAGATTAGGAAAGTCTGTTTTGGCCTAGGAACAAAACAGTAAACTTCAATTAGTGCAATATCTATGTTGGTCATTTACTGAGATTGAGTCTTCATCATAACAGCTCGTAGCTTTAACTGTTTGTCTTACTTCACTTGGAAACATCTGCACTGCAATAGGCATTGGACATCCTGTGGTATTTGTTCTTCTAATACCTAAGTGTTTAACTTGTTCCTGAGCACTAGGAGCAAATCAAAGCTGATGTCTCACTCCACTGAGAAAAAATTGAAAGCACAAAGAATTTTAAGTAAGAAGTGAATGTAGGAAACTCTTATCTTGACAGTGGATAAGAAGCCAAAAGAAGAAAATTAAAATTGCATGATGAAAGATGAAAAGGTTGAAACCACTGTTTTGACTACTGGACCTTGCAGGAAAGATATTTGGAGAGCGACTGAAATAGAAAGTTAAGTGGGTGAGTAACACATAAAATTTACCACTGAAGAAAATACTACTTTCTTTGCACATCAAAGGCAATCCTCTTATTTTCATAGGTTATTCCACCCCACTGGCAATCTCTGCAGTGTATAAATATTTCTGATGGAATGCAAAGTGTCTTCTTAATGGTGTATAGACACTATATAGAGAGCAGGTTGAGTAGTATAAATGTTCATGTCGGCAAAGATGCTGTCAAACTCCTGACTTGAGATGATATCTAAAATAAAAATATAACAAAGATATTCTGGTTTTTCACATCCTTTCCCCCCAGATTTGGGACCTGGCTGCATAGTCAGAGTAAAGAAATGCACCTGGAAGATTGTGTTTTACTTAGATACAGGGAATTCAAATGAAAGCTCCTCAAACTCGACAGTTTAATTTACTTCTCTTAAGCTCTTTAATACCTAACTTATCAGTTCTCACTGTTAGGCATTAACTTGTTAAATGAGTCTTAATTATACATAAGCAGATGGAGATTTGAATTAAAATTACCTTACACTCGAGTGGCTTTAGTTCATTATAACATATCTTCCTCTTAATCATTTAGGCAGTCTCATCATCTTTCATATAGAGAGTTATTAAAGTATTCCAATTTCCATATTTCTTCAGATACATCCGCTATTAAATGGCACGTAATACGCATTAGTTGGTGACTTATACCATTCAACAGTTAGTGAATTATTCATGTCAGTAACAATTTTTATACTTTTATGTCATCTAAAATTTTATTATGTCATTTAAAATTTTATTTTAAAGGGTTTATATTTACAGAATGTTTCATCTTTTACCTCATCTTAATTTTCAGTGCAAATTTGCGTGCCTCACCATTTTTGCTGGTATGAAAAGGAATAATATACACTGCAGTTTTTGCTCTTCCATTGTCTGAGGAATGGAACTGAATCCAAAGTGGTTCTCACTTCCAAACAAGTGTATGCTTAGTGAGAGGTTTGAGAATGAGATAAAATTTCTAAAATAAGTCAGAGTTACTTTATTCTTTTGTCTTGCTTTTGCACTATCATCATCTCTGGATTCTCTAAAACCAAGACACTCCTCAGAATTTGCTTGGCCTGGAAAAATTAAAAGAAGATTTTGCATAAGGGAAGAAAATTATTGAAAGCTTTTGCAGGCTTTGGTGAGCATCACCTTGAAGTTGGGATACTAGTTAAATTAGCCATCTAGGTTAAGCATTAGCTCCAGGAATAAGAGGAGAAACGTTCAAAAGACAGCTGATTTCCCTCTTTAAAAAAGATGTCCTGTGGAGGACATTTGTCCAGCTAATTCAGGCTGGACCTCTAACTTTTACATAGCTTTAGTGGAGTAAAAAAATGCAGTCTTAAAATACGTTAATGCTTTTCAAAAAAAGGAAAGCAGGTAACTGTGTAAGAAAAGCTCTTTTTCCACCTGCTTTTAAAGTATTCTAAATGCATATGCTGAGAGAATCATGTTTCTCTTTTAGACACAGAACAGCACCAAGCAATTTAATCAACTGTTGCTATGTACCTCCTGGGTAAAATCAAGAAAGAATTGGACAAAAAGTGGCTTTTTAGTTCCAGTAAGCAATTTACAGCCATTCACAAAGGAAAGACCAGTGGGACTTTTCAAAGACAAAAGTATCCAGTATTCCCTGCTGAAGCCACCATATTATTCTCATTATCCCTTTACCTAATATATTAACCAGGTATCTTCAGTGTCAAATAGTGGGTCTATAATACAGAAATAACTGTGTTAGCTGGATGATGGAGAGGGACAGCTCAGCCAAAAGGCTGAGTCTGCACTGGCAAACACTACAGCCATCATTAAGCACAGGAACAAGTCTATGAGAAGCTTTTGCAGAAAGAGTACTGACATTTACGTGAATGTTTTTAGAAGGAAAGGGGACTCACTGCATCCTGGGAGCAAGGCACTTGGACCATATGGCCATTTCACTCCTGAGGTCCTCTGGAAACCTTGATCCACTACAAGATGTGGATTTATCATGGGTCATCTCAATGAATTCTAATTCTGCTTCCTTAAGAGAGAGTGGATGCTGCTGCTTGACTAATGGGAGGTTCATGAAAAAAAACACCAAAGCTTCTGAGGTCCCAAGAAGTTGGGAATCATGTCTAAGGGCAATCTGTGAATTCAGTGGAGAGTTTCCTGCACTTGTCATTAAAAACTGCAAAATCTATCTTGAAAGTACAGTTTAGTTGAAAGTTTTGTTGTTTTCTTCATATCCTTGGAAGAACTCTTAAGAATTAGTAATATAAAGGTGATCAGAAAAACTTAAATGAGTTGTGAAATTTAATGTCCCTCTACTGATATCTAAATACTCTAAATAATAAGCTGAAAGTGATTTGTAGTCCTCATTACCAAATTTTCTGATAGGAGTCTGTCATCTCCTCTTGAGACATTTTAGAAAACTGTAAAAGGAGAATTGGAAATTTACAAAAGGGCTGAATTTCCTTTTCTGAAGAGCAGTGTGTGTGCATGTGTTTGTGTTTGTGTGTGTGTGTGTGTGCGCGTCCATTTGGGGTGGGTGTGTAATTTCAGGAAGGAGACATTAAAGGGACCAAATGAAGCAATTCCTTCTTTTCAGCTTAAACCGTGACACCCACCAAAGACCAGGCCAAGGATTTGTTAAAGCTGCTCCACACAGTGCTTTTTCAAATAAAAAGCCATAGAAGTGTAAACCCTCCTACAAAGTGTTCTTAGGTTGCTCACCACATGCTCATCGCAGACTGGCTGCGTATCTGAAGGTCAAAAAGAAGGTGTGTTTAAGCTAGGGTATATCTTAAAAGTCACTCATGCTTCTGTGCCCTAGTGCTGCAGGGCTTCTTGAAAACTCCTATCTAAAGCTTGTGTTCAAGTAACACGTCGAACAAGGCAAGTAATCTCTGATGTGGCAACTTTAGGAAGCTTAAGATGGGTCCATAATCCTTGTTTTACAACCTGTCCAAAAAAGCTGTTTCCTGTGTTGCTTTGTATGATGTGTAAGAAGTCTCAATTATTTATGTCCATGCTGTATGCAGTGATATGCACATATGCTACTAGAATTTTTAGGGATATCCCTGAGGTTGATAGCACTTATGGAAAGACACTGCAAGGAGCTTGTGTGTGGCACAAGTTTCTGAGGACTATTGAGGGATAAGGGAGGGGAGAGAAGGGGAGGGGAGGTATCAGTTGGAAGGGACCCACAGCAATCATTTGGGCTGACCAAAAGTTAAAAAATGGTGTTATGGTCATTGTCCAAATGCTTGAGACATAGACCACCTCCCCAGGAACGCTGTTCCAGTGTCTGACCATTCTTTTAGTAAAGAAATCCTTCCTAATGTCCGGTCTAAACCTCCCCTGGTGCACCTTTGCATGATTCACACACATCCTGTAACTGGATCCCAAGGACATGAGATCAGCACCTCCACCTCCTCTCCTCAGGAAGCTGTAGAGAGCAATGAGGTCACACCTCAGTCTCATTTTCTCCAAACTAGACAAACAGAGAGCTCTTAGTCATGACTCATAGCACATTCCTTCCAGCCCTATCACCAGCTTTATTGCTCTCTTTTGGACACATTTGAGTACCTTCACAATTTTCTTGAATTCTGGTGAATTCACCTCCAGGTGAGGCCACACCGATGCTGAATACAGCAGATAATCACCTCTTTTGATCAGATGGTGATGCTGTGCTTGATGCACCCCAGGATGGGGTTTACCTTCTTGGCTGCCAGGGCACACTGCTGATTTATGTTGAGCCTGTAGTCAAGCAGCACCCCTAGATCCTTTTCTGCAGGGCTGTTTGCCAGCCACATCCTCTCCTTCAGCAGGATGCCACAGCACAGAAATGTTCGTTTGTGAATATGGCAGTGAAACAGAGTTGAAACATGAAATTCCTTATGAACACGACCTAAGAGCTTTTAGTGTGTGGCAGCCATGCGGATAGAGAGGGAAAGCCCTCCAAAAACTGCTAAGATCAGGGCATGAGGAGTTAGAAGGAGATATATGGATGAGAAGGAATAGTGAATGACCTGTGATGGCCTCTTTCCCTCGCAGTGATGCTGAAGAATAAACATGGTGAAGTGTTTCACAACTGGAGGATGGAAGCAGTAATTCCAGCCCTTATGCATAAAGAAGGTGATTTCTTGTATCCTCTGCCACGAAGTTGGCCTGCATAGCTTAGTACCAAAATTTCAGCTTGCAGAAGGTTGTATTTGAGCATAAGCAATAGTGCTTACGACCCCCTGTGTACACTCACCCACATCAGCTCCTCACCATACCACAATGGGACTTACTGCAGTACAGTTTTCTGCTGGTGAGCACATTGAGTCTTTGTGACACTTCCACTGAGGAGATTCTTAATTCTTAAAAGGTATTCTGTGCCTAGTAATGTTGTGGACTTTGTCAGACACCACAAGATATTGATGACTTTGTTTCAGTTCAAATCTAACACTTTGGGGTGTCACTTCCTCAGGCTGTATCTGACAAAACAGCTGCCTGCTGTGTGAATACAAACTCTTCCTACCTTGTGAAATATACTCAAGGAAAAAAACCCTAAAAGTAGTGTAATCTTACTTTTCAACCACTAACAGAAAGTAAAAAGTCAGCTTACTTATTGTGTCTGTCCTAGAAAATGTTAAGATACAAAATGTCAAAGATAAAACATACCACAGATCCTATAAATACACTGCTTTATGGCCATTGGCAAAAGTACTCTCCAAGGAAAAATTAGCTTCTTTAACTAAACTCTCCTACAATGTTACAGGGAGGTATGTTATTGTATTTATTTATACTCACCTTGATGAGTGAGCCACCAAGGACACAATAATCCTTGAAAGAGGAGAGAACAGGCTGCCTTCAGGAGGATATTTTCATTATCCCATTGATAGTGCAGAAGAGGCATGGACACAAGGTCCCCTCTGCTTGCAGAGGAAGACCAGTAAAGCTGACTGCCTGCTTTTTGTCATGCAGTCGTACACCTACATGGGTTCATGGACCTCTTTGGGTCCAGTGGGTTGGGATTCAGTTTAGCGGCATAGTCAGCACCCAGGCAGAGAGAGCTCAACTCGATTTGTGACTCTTTGAGAATACAGTGATAGAAGCCATAAAATTTCCTTAGTCAATTTTTCCCCCCCATCCTCTGTTTAACCTCTTCATTCATGACCTGGACAACATGGCAGAGTACACCCTTCAGCAAGTTTGAAATGATACAAAACTGGGAAGAGTTATTGACACACCAGCTGGTTGTGCTGCCATCCAGAAGGACCTGGACAGGCTGGAAAAATGGGCCAACAGGCATCTTCTGAAAGTCAACAAAGGGAAATGCCAAGCTGAGCGCCTGGGAAGGAATAAACCTATGCACCAGTGTATGCTGGAGGCTAACTGTCTGGACAACAGCTTTACTGAAAAGCACCTGCATTTCCTGGTGGACACTAAGTTGGACATGGGCCAGAAGTGTACCCTGATCACATCAGTGGAGAGGGCTGTGTCCAGTCCTGGGTTCCACCACACAAGACAGACATGGACATACTAGCCTGAGTCTAGTGAAGAGCCACAAACATGATAAAGGGACTGGAGCACCTGTCGTAAGAGAGGCTAAGACAGCTGTGTCAATTCAGCCTGGGAAAACTCAGGGGGATCTAATAAATGTGTATTAATACCTGATGAGGGAAGAAAGAAGATGGAGTCAGACCTCTCTCTGTGGGGTTCAGCAACAGAATAACAGACAGTGACCAGAAACTGAAATACAGGAAAATCTGATTAAACAGAAAGAGCCTTTTTATGATGTACATAGTCAAACACTGGTACAGGTTGTCCAGAGAGAGTAGAAAGTCTCCAGCTTTGGAGACATTCAAAACTTGATTGAACACACACATCCCTGGCCAACCAGCCTCAGTGATTCTCTGGTAAATGGTAAGTCACAAACACAAAGCTGTCAAATACAGGGAAAGACAATGAGAGCTGATCAGTCCTGTGGGCTGTATAAGTCATTGCTTTGCCTCCTGACTGCAGCTCACGCAGGGCTCTTGGCACATTTTATGTATGAAATCCAGCCCATTCCTTGCAAATGATAAAATTCAGCAATATCCTAAAGGACATCAGCAGCACTGTTCCAGAGGATGTGACCTCACCAAGAAGCAAAGCATGTCTACCAGACCACATCACTATGAGGCTGCCCAAACCCACAGCTCTGGGATTTCTGGATAAAAACAATGACTTTTCAGTTGTTTCTTTCCCCGCAGGCAACCTGCAGCCAGTATGTGGATGTAATGTTAACTTCTAATTGCATCATATTTGCAGTTTGACATTGCATCTTACTAATGCTTGTTTTTCCAGGATATAGTGGAGAAATATAATCATATTAACACTGTGAAAGCAAACACAGAGAGAGTATAAATTGTTACTGCAATCTTCTTTTGAGCAGCTTGTTTGAACAGTGCATTAGTGTGTGAGAAAGTGCCAGCCTTTCAGTGTTCCTAAATAGTGCAGTGCTTGCAGTGCACTGCAGAATAAACGTATACATTCTGTTTAAGGTAACAGATGTTCATTTGCTGTATGTTCCCATGAGCACCCAATCTTTCACCTGCATTCTGCTACCATTTGTTTGAGACCCACCTGTGAGCCAGCGCAGCAGTTTCTTAGACACAAGGTTGCCTCACTGATATGTCATGTACAGAAATAGTGGTGTTTGTATAGTCTTGTAAGTCTTTCTCTGCTTTTCCTTCCTATGAGTGGGGCATTAATTCTTCTGACTTGCATCATCAGACTGAAAATGGCAGTCTCCTTGCAGAAATGCTGCAAAGCTGTTTGGATTCTTCAGACTCTGAAGATCAGCCTTTAAACCAACTAATTAAGTTTTCTGCTTGCTGCCATTGAAAGACTCAGTCAGATATAATTAAAACTGAGCACCAGATGACAGCAGTGGCATTTGTCAGAATCATCCAGTGGTTCAAATACCACTTCTGACAGAAATGTCAGAATGATAACACTCCCATCTTCCCCATGAATGCCAGGAAAAGCAGGAAGAACTTTTATTATAAATGCCTGACTGATAACCTTTATGAATCCCAGATCACCGAACACAACACACAAAATTTCGTTATCCTAAAAAGGATGCTCATTTCCAATGAATTACACATTGCAGCTCCTGAGCTTCCTTGTCTTGTCTGTGCCTTTTGGGACACTCATTCAGAAATTCAAAAAGGAAAAAAAAACTTCATTCTAAAGTATGGGCAATTCCAGCCTTGAAGACAGCTAAGCTGGAAGAGATTTCTTAGAGAGTTAATGAGCTGAAACCAGATCAACATATTCCTCATCTAGAAAGGGCAAAGCCATAACACGGCTGTGTAAGCTATCCTTGAGCTGTACAGAAAGGTGAGAAGACAGAGTCCTTTCTGCACAGTTTAAATTGAACTGTTATTGCTAAAGATCACAGAACAGCAGAGTAAACAACAGAGACAGCCAAGAATAAATGAATAGGGAAAAATTACTTTTGGAAACATTTTGAGATTACATTTGCTGCAGCTTCATACACAGATTTTTCCTATTTTGTCTCATCACTTTTGCCAACACATTTGTAACACACTCTTCTTCCCACTCTGTCTTCCTTACTTGAGAGTTTGGGTGTTTTCTTCTTATTTCTTTTTAGTTTGGTTTTTTTTTTAAACTAAATAGAGAGCAAAAAGGAGAACATGACAGAAAGGGAATCAGCGGCACTTTGAAGCAGCAGCAGCCGTGCCGGTCGTCTCCAAGTCCCTTAGCTCTACTCTTGCCTGTAGCAATTACAATTACGTGTTGCCTGCATGCTGCCAGAAAGCAGCCGTCACCACAGCAAATCCAAGGGGAGGGAATGTGCCGGTTGTGCCTTTTTGGCAGTCCCCAGGGGAAGATCAATGCAGTGAGTGGCTCAGCAGATTGGCCTAGGGGTGCTGAGCTGGAGCAATGGGAGCAGGGTGCAGCACTGTTGCTTATGATTCAGTTTGGCTGCAGAGGAGGAATAGCATCAGAGCAGAGGTGCCTATTGCAAATGCCTGAGTCGGGATTTTTACTTACTGTAACTAAGCTACAGAGAGAAGATGAACCATTTAGAATAATAATAATTGGATGTTTCTATTGAGCAATAATTAAACCACGGTCACAAAAGAAACCACCAGCCCTAATACACTTCGTGAAATGTTGCATTTTTAGAGATGAGTCTGATCTTTTACTTTTTGACTTCACTAGTCTGTCTGATCATCAGGAAAATCATATCTCCTGGCTATAGTCAGACCTGAGGCTGTGTTTTGCCCTAACTATCCCAAGAGATTTTCCTGCTGGGATTGTGAAAATATTTCTATTATATTGCTTTTTTGTATGGCTGGTGAGGAGGTTTCTGCCCCATCTATCTGTGAGAGTGCTCATATTGAGTTATTACCTTAGCTCTGCCATATTTTAGGATGGTGTGTGATCTGACCAGGAGCAGCATTATTCTTTTGCTCTTGATCTCAGCAGACCACATCATACTGTACCATGCACTGAATGCAAGGGCACAATCTTCTGGCTGAGCTCTTTCTTTTGTAGTAAGTAATCAAAGAACTTTTACACTTTCCTTTCTTTTGACCTTTATTAGATAAGTAGGCACTTTATTCAGGACATTTTGAGGTAAGAGTGAAGTCTGAAAGGATTATATTCTGGGATGTAGAGGTCTCAGTATTTCTGGCAGAACTGTGTCGAAATTAACATATTACAACAGATTGTGTCACACTGAATTGCAAACTTTTCTGAAACAGGATGAGCAGAAAGGTCACATTCCTCATCAGCTCATCTATCAGGCTGAATGAGGGTATCCGAAGAGGTTAAATACTTCTAGGAAATAAAATCAGAGTTTCCCATTTTCAGGTCCCAGCTGCACCTCTGAATTTTCATTCACTTTGAGCAAGAGCTAGCTTCATTACCTAGGCATATTTTTTTGGTTTCATGAAGTATCCTAGTTTAAATCGTAGCATTCCATTAGCAAAAGTCCTGTTATGGTGACTTTAGTTAGTACAGAGTTCTTTTTTGTCTTTCTCACCTATGCACAAGTGCATATTGTACCCTTTGTATTCTGTCAACTGGAGGACCTGCAGAATGATCTTCTGCCTCCAATATTGATTTAACAGCTTTTGCTATTATGCAAATAAAAGGGGAAAAATATTTTCCTGATTTCTTTCGACAGGCTGAAGCAAGTGGCTCAGGACTGCTTACTCAGGTCGCAGCATATAATGGGAAATGCCTACACATCGGTGTCTGTCAAGCCACACAATAGGAGAGCAGACGAGCACTGCAGCACCCATCCCCATTCAGAGCTGGGATAATGGCATTGCAGCTCAAGTGGAAGGATGAGCTTTCCCCAGCTTCATGCTTCAGCATGCTATCAAAGTGACAGGCAATTTTCCATTGGTGGTTTGAAAGTCTTTTTATTTTATTAATCCTCTCTTCAAGGAACAAAACCAGATTTTTCTCTTCTGTTAGATGCTGCTGCAAAATCTCATGGCTTCCAGTGGCTTTGTTTGGGCTCATACTGCCTTCGGACAAGTCAGGTAAATAGACACTCCTCTGCCCACCTTCGCCTCCATGTGCCTGGGTCAGTGAGCAGTGCCAGGAAGCTGAAAACATCAGGCCACTGCTTTGGAGATGCAGCCTGTTCTTGTGGAAAGAAAGGCGACCAGCTTAACTCATACAGGAGACACACACAAGCGTCTGCCATGCTTCATGCATGGTGAACAATGCAAGGTTATCACCAAAAGCCTACAAGAGCTTTTCAGAAGTTATCTTCTCCCTAGAACATGTCCTGTAGAACTACAGCCCTAGATAAAATACTGCATTTTAATATTTTTTCCTTTTCATTTCATTTTGTCTCTATCCCTTTTTCTATCTCTCTTTTTTTTTTTTTTTTTTTTAACAAAAGCATGCTGTCTTTCAATTAACATAGTAATGACCTATTGTCACCTGTTACCATGCTAATCCTGAGCTGGTGTGAAATTACTTTATAATAAACACTATGCAGTTCTGACTTTCAATTAATTTTTCCCATGCTGTGCTAAATCAGATTAACTGTACCACACCCTTTTGACCACAGACCTAATTCCTTCCTTATAATGAAATAGAGGATTAATTTATATGAAGCATATCTATACACATTTGCAAATAAATGTAAAGATAGACTTTGTACCCTATTTGCATTGCTCAATGTGTCAGGTTGAATACAGACTTTCTAAGGTTATTAATTTTTGTGTTCACTGGGGTGGTAAAGGATATTGCTGGGTGTTTTATTATTATTATTTTCACTAAATGTCTACAGCTGAGAATGGGTAAAGAAACTGAGTACCACGGAACTGGTACCTTCCACGGGGAATTACACATAAAGCCATACAGCATTATGATGAACTCAAAAAAAGTAAACACTGCAAAATGAACCCAATCACCATTCATTTACTAAATTGCCTGCCACCCTTCTTTACAGATTTACAACCTGATCAAATATAACAAATGCAACTGTTTGGACTTTTTAATATTCATTAGCATTATGAAGATGGTCGATAGCCTGAGTGAAGTCTTTCAAACTATGTATACCAGTGTAGGGAAACTCTAAAAGGCAAGTTTTTTAAAACACCTTCAAAGAGATGAAGCTTTCAAAAACTCTTTCTAGTTTTGGTAACTTCCAAGATGCAGTAGACTACTGCACCATTTTGTAAGCAAAAGTAATATAAACCCAGAGTTGACCCTTGCTTTTTCTCCATGCACTCATTTTTCACAACAGCTTAATTTGGAAGTCCAAAAGTGCAGCATTGTTGCAGATATGAATTTTCTCCTTGGAAAAGTAACAAAGATGGGAATGAGGTATTTTTGCAAGCTTATGGATGCCTATACCTCTCTGTTCATGTCGCTCCTTTGATTCAATTCAACATGCTTAACTGGTGAAAAAGTGAAGGCTTTTACCCAGTTACTTGAAGGAATTTAGCTCCTTGAGAATCACATTGGCAAACTGTCAGGTGAAACCTCATCCCAACCAGTCGGTTTTTTCATTCACTGCACTGAACTAGACAGGTCAGACCTAGGCTAGAGCACCCTGCAGCTTGCTGGACCAGACCCACTGGGTCCTGGCATCCTGTGTCAGAGCAGCATCAGGGCTGTGCCAGAGGTTCAAATTTACCTCTTATCCACAAGTCTTCATTTCTGGAGCAGCTTGTGGACCACCCTTTGTTGATTCAACATCTACTCCAGGGGAAAATTCAGGTGCACCCTATGCATTAGCCAGGGTGAATGTACTAGCTAGTATCTTTGAGACAGGAACTGACTGACTTCAGGCAGACAAGACCAAGAGTAGCTGAGATTAAATACAATTTTGTGTTTCCTATCACTTCTTTGAAATACCACAACTGCTGTACACAAGGAAAAAGTCACCACATATTCAGTTTTTATTGGCTTAATACTGAAATTTCAATGCATTCTTTTTTATTGCCTTTCTCATACTATTTGTGAAGTCCAAGTGTACAATACTAAAACAGAAAACCATATGCCTACCTATAAGGATAAGAAAGAGCAAAATGACCTGCAGGATGCAAGAACTGGCTATTCTTGTCACTGTGGTGCAGGTTGTATCAACAAAGTGAATATACATGCATTAGCATTTGGAGTAATACATTCCAGGAACAACAAAGTGAGCTAAACCTAGTTAGATCAGGTCAAACAAGCACAATCTCCACAAGGGATTAAGGAAGAAGAGACATCAAATTATTTTTCCATTTTTCCTTAGGACTTTCTGTTGCACATCAGTAATGAAAGGTCTTATCTTTGCTTTTTACTATGTAGCTTTTTAACTGTATGTATGGTCTGACTTGGACTGATTCCAGCTTTGTTATTGACAATCTGCTTTCAAAAACATAAAAGCACCAATCTAATATCTGTTACTTTGTTTATCTGTTTAGTGTTACTTTATCTGTTACTTTGTTTACAATGACAGTACTAAATGAATAAGTCATTAGTAGCTTTTTCTACTTTATTATCTCAAAATGTTTTACCAAATGTACATAAAACTTCACCATTACTACCACTTCCACCCAACTGCAACTACCATATTACTGCATATATAAACTGGTAACACGCCTTATCCACATTAGTGTAATCTGTCACACACACATCTGTCTTTGAAGGAAGCAGAGAGAGGAAAGATCACATAAAATGCTCCTGTCATTATAGCCTAGAGAGGAGAAATGCCTTCAGGTACATAGTTATGGTATTCTAGTCAGGAAAGCTCACTCCGGTTTACCCATCAGATGTTATAGAGTATTGACAGCTCCTGTCTGCTCATGCACTGCAAATCAACACGTCCAAAAAGCAAATAGTAGTCCTCTCACCATGTAAAATAGGTCCACCAGCTCTCTTCTCTCACTGTATTACCTATCTGCTTTAGTAGAAATAGGGCATTAATGAAGATGTTGGGAAAAGTAAAAGCAACAGATTGCGTTTCAGTTTGAAGGGGTTGGTGAGTGCTGATTATCTTCTTTCCTATGCCTGCTGACTTTCTACATCTTTGATCATATGATATGATGTAGTGGTGAGTGATGATGCTGAGCTGCAGTGCTCAGCACCAGGCAGAAGCAATGATGGGCAGTGAGTTCCACCATCTCCCATAAAGCAGAGGAGAGGGAATATTGCCAAACACACACGAGACCTTTTGACCAAATACGAGTGTCATCAAGTCACCCTCTCCAGCAGAGCTTACTGCAGATTTAGGCTTGCTGTGGTTGCAACACCTGCCTGATTATGGGCTCTGCTTGGTCCCTCTTGGAAACAAGCTCTATGCAAAGGGGTGAGGGCACATAACAGGGGACCTGTCTTCTAGCAATGCAGCACTGAGTGGAGAAGGTAATAAAGCTCATTTACTGGGGACAAAGGAGAAAACAGATGGTGGGGGGAACAAATCCTGAGACTGAGTAAAAGAGGTTAAAAAACACACAGTCATCAGTAGTTTATCTTGAGTTTTGGGGGAAAAAAAAAAAGAGAATGAATTGTACTTTCAGAGAGAACAGAGTCATGAGTTTTACTGGGGTAAAGACAAGACTCTAAGCTTCAAATGTCATGCAGTGCTGCTCTGGGCAATAGGGTAATGTGAAGCATCACTACAGCTCACACAAAAATGTCCAAAGTAAATGTCCAACATAAAATAAGACAAAAATAACCCTCAGACAGTAGGAGAGAGGGAAACATCTTCTTTAGTTCTCAACTGCAGTTCTGCAAAATCCATGAAAAAGGAGAAAGATACCATTGCACAGTCTCCTAGTGGATGTTGTATTGTTGTAACAAATAAAATTTTCACTTGGAATATGCAAGTGAAGCAAGAACTGTCTGAGCATGGGATCCTTTCTTAGATACCCACACATAAGTAAGTTTCTCATTAATGACATGCCAGAGGTTATAAAAACATCCTCCCAAACCAGGAGTTTCTGTCAGATGATGTGCCTCAACACAAACTGTAGAAAAGTAATGTGTTTTTTCCTCCCCAGCTCAACATCCAGGAGAGACATAATTCAACTGGCAATTTTTATGCTCAGGACATTTGAATGTAAAAGCATCTATTCCACTGACACTGTTGATGAAGAAGAGCGCAGGGTAGCAGGTATCTTAAATGAGTTCAAGAAATTGGTCATTAACAAGAAAGTAACAATGATAGAATTGGTTTCTGCAACCACAGATGGAAGCACAGGCATAACTGAATCCAAAGGTTCACTGCTTATAATCATCAGCAAGCACTCTGTGGAAATGTGAAAGATTTTAAACATTATGGGAGCAGTACTGAAAAAAAAGAAAGAAATTCCACTAACTCCACTTGAGTCAGAGGCCTTTGTGTTTCAAAGGCTGCTTAATTAAGCTGCTACAGCTTGTTATGATCTAATTTTGCACACTGAGATAAATGCAATATATGACCAAAGGTATGGTTTTGCTGGGGCTTTTCATCTGCTTAGGAAAGAAGTCTTCCAATTAGGCAATTATAACTCTCTCATGATCCTTCTGAAAAGAAGAGTTTATTCTTTGTTTCTATTTCTGTGTCACTTGCTTACAAGGCAAATTAATATAAAAGTTTTCAGAAAATGACATAATATTACTGAGATGCTTCATGCAGTGAGTTCATTCAAATCTGACTGACTGAATAGCTCAGAAAGCAAATATTACAGGAATATCGAGGAATCTCAGAGGACTGTGAAGGTAAAAGTAAATGGAAACACCAAGAGGAATCATGGGTGTTTCACATATAATGGTAGGATAGCCCTGTCTCTGGCTCCCCTTGAGGGTACCCCACAAAAAATTAAGTTCAAATACTTGGATTAAGGTTCAACAGGGGGTCAGTGGTGGGAGATTAGGAACTCCGTGTCCCAAGTACCATACGAGGCAGAGAACAGACCTCTATAACTCAGTGGCATCTTGTGTTTTGTTTTGCTGTACTCTTCTAGTGGCATTGTTGGAGGCCAAAAAGCCTCTGGGAGGTCAGATTGGACCTCTGAGTGAGATCATCTGCTGTGGATGGAGACACAGCAACAAACCTTTCCTGCTCCAGCAGTACCTTCTGCATTGTTCTCCTGACATCTGCTCTGCTCACCTGCACTGGAGAGCTATCTTTCTACAGAAATGTCTTTCTCTCAGAAAACATTTTGGGGAATAACTCAGCATTTTTTGACCAAGCTGAGGTTATCCACTTTGCATTATTGTCTTTCTCCAGTAGATACCTTTTCAGCTGCTTTTTTCTCTTTCTGACTTCCAGGGAATGGTGAATTCTTAGAGTATAGATGCTCTGCACAGAAGTAATATTTGGAGCAGTTTTGCCAATACATAAAAACTTAATTAGAATTTTAGATGTTTAAGTGTTTTGGTTTTTTCCTGGGAATTAAATGCGGAATTTAAAAGAACATTTTCTGTCTCCGTTGCTTTTATGTGCCATATTGCATGCAGTGGTCCAGGTAGAAAAGCTATATTGGTCCACATCTAGAACCCACATGTAGAGAAGAGTTGGATCAGTTCTATGTGTGCTGTTGAAACCAGAAAACTACATAATTACTGTAACAAAAAATAATCTAACAATCAAACTAACCAGTTTTAATTAGATGGAAGAATTTACATCTGTTAATGTGCCATTTAATGTGCTGTGTAATACAGTTCTGCATTCCTAATTAAAGTGAACTTCACATGTGCTATATCAAATGTCTCATTGGTTGCATTTCCAATGTCTCTGTGTTCCTGTGCCAGGGAAAAAAAAGAAATAAAAAGAAGAAAAGGAATTGGAAATAATTCCTGTTAAGTTGTCTAAAGTGAAAAAACCACAACCACAAGCATGCTCTGCCTGAAATCCCCAGAAATTGAAAGAAAAAGTCCTGCTGAGTTCCATGGGCATTGGCTCTGATCTTGTGTCAACACTGTTACAACAATACCTGTGCTCCACAAGTGTTGTCAAAACAGGTGCAGGGAGTCCAATGTATTTTGGACTGCATGGGCCTAAGGACAATATTACAAATGCCACAAACAGTTGATATTCCCTTCATAGATGTCTCTGGCCTCATGATAGACTCAGCCATTGAGCAAGCAGGGAAAAGAAACATAGACAACATGCTTACAAAATGTATTAAGACTGTTTAGATGAAAAACTCAAGTAACTGAGCTGTTTGTAGCTGTGAGCAAGATGATTAGACACTGTCACTTTTGGCACAATTTTTTTCCATATGGTTTTTCTAGCATAGAGCTTTCTCAGTGAAACAGCTCTCAAGCAATAGGATTTTCAAAAGCTTATGCTAAATACAGTGTGATGAATTTTGACTTTGAAAAGTGTTGTATCCATTTAGAGATATTTGCTTCTGGTGCAGTAATATACTCAAGTTGCCAGTAAAAAGTGGGTAGGAATCCTCTATTCCCCTGAGGTGTATTGCCTTACTGCTAGCACCTTACAAATCCCTGTCGTACTGGATATCAAAGTAGGTGCTAGGATGCTATGAGTAACAACAAAACAGAGTTCAGTCTACCTATTACGAAGCATCTGAACAAGTAGGCAAAACTTGTGGAGACACCTATTTCTCAAAAAGGGAAGTATATGCCCAAGTTAGCCTTAATTATGGTATTAATTATATTTCAAGTATGTTCCTTTGCAGGAGTTCTATCATGAAATGAGGAACTCCTGTCCTTGTGAGCAGTTTTACTGACACAGAGAACCTAGTCTCTGCATAGACATGCAGTCTGCAAGCCCTCCTCTTCTTGTAACCTTCAGTGGCAAAAAAAGTTTGTCAGCGGTAGGAAATGTGCATCATATTTGTCTCTAAAACTAGTGATTTTAAAGCAGCTGGTTTTCCAAACAGTGTTCTCCTTCCTGAATGCAAGCTTCTATATACTGTGAAAACAAATGCACTGTGGCAGCAGAAATATGAAATAGTTTGCAGGTTGGTTTGCTACATTCTCAGATAGAAGGACCCACAGTCTCCTGCTGAAGAATGAGTCTCACTGTCTGTAAACAAGAAGCCATTCCAAAGAAGGTATGAAATTAATGGTGGTTACCTCTGAGAGGGAAGCTGTAACCTTCACAGAGACTTTCTTTCCAGCTGTGTTCAAAGGCACTGTAATGAGAACTGTAGTGACTCATTTTAGTTGATGACTACATAACTATTCATTTACACTTAATGAGTTTATTCCACCAGGTATAGGGCAAATTCTAAACAAATAATGCCACTGAATCATACACATCAATAATTTTGAGCGCTAAACTGATTCTTAGTAACAAGGGTAATGATAAAGAGAGAGGAAGAAAAGCTTCTTCCAATTAATGAAAATGCCCTTTGTATTTTCTAATAGCTCAAACATTAATTTGAAAATGGCTTTCTCTGCAATAATTTACAGACAAGCACTTCATAATGGGGAAACAATTCAAATTTATGTGCACTCAAATGCTGATGATCTGATTAACTTATTAAATTCTTGTTGATTCTACAGTCCAGATGAAGTGTACCATTCTTCATGGGTTTTATACATTGCAGTTTTAAGTTCTCACATTATTAGACTTCAGGCTTCAGTTGCTACTGAAGGTGTTTTTTCTGGATGTCCTCTGGTGCAGAGTGGACAGAACCACGACCCCAGGGATTGATTCCATTTATCTCTTTCCATTAATTCTAAAGATATGTTCTCTTCCACATTGGAAAAGCACTTTATTAAATTTAGCAGTAGAATTCACATAGTCCTCAGCTGCTATGGAGTATAATTGAAACAGTGTGAAATATTAGATACACACAATTCAAGTTAAAGCTGATTCAGTCAGGGGATATCCATGCTGGATTTAAGTTCAAGAAGCTGAGCTTGAACCCAGTCAAGCTTACTGTCCTTCAAAGGAAGTGAGTAAGCTTTCAAAGCAAGAGAAGATAAAAATTATCTATGGGAAAAGACAAAAGAACAGTCAAATCAATCTGCCAAATCTAGTGTCCAGTGGCTTTAAACAATGGTCAGTAATACCAATTTATCTGTAATGAATTTCTCAGCTAAAGCTACCCCAGCTTTAATCCCCATCCCTTTGGATTTTTTGTGCACCCTAGATAATCCCAAGGACAATACGAAATTGTTCAGATCCTCAAATGTTGTGTAGAAAAGACTGCTGAGATGTGACACCCTAACACAAATTATAAATGTAGCTATCTCCAGCGTCCCTTTCACAATAAAAGAGAGGATCCCTGTTGTGTATGTGGTAATGCAGTGTACCACATTAAATAGTTCAACCTAGTGTAATTGGTATTGAGTAAACATGAGCCCTAAACCAACCAGCCCTTCATTTACCACTCTGCTTCATGGCTAATCCTACCACATATTCCCTGTGCTGTTTTCACCTTGGACTGCTCTAGCCTTTCAGGGTGGTATCAGTGTAGTCCACCATTGTTCAGACAAAAGATGAACTTAAAGCATGACTGTATTTTCAGGTGAAACTTAAGTATCATGGCTCTCCTGCACATGCTCCTGGAACTGTAATTGCTGGCTAATGTGGTGTTTGCCCATATTCAAGAAAGAGAGAATTGTCTAAAAGCTTCCAACCGTTTTAGCCTGCTTTTGTCAAAACTTAAACTTTGTCCTCCAAAACAGCCCTGAGTCTTGTTCACTGTCTGCAAATTCTGCATAAACCTAATTTTTTTACTGAATAGGAACATAAATTTTTCCTTTTCAATGAACAATTATCTGCTTTTTATCAGTACAGCATTTCAGCTTTTTCCATTTTATTTATTTACCAGGTAGCATTATCAACCCCAATATTTATGTCTGTAATCTCACTTGTTACTTCCAATCATTCTTTTATCCACTGACCCATAGACTCTAGGGCTCCTCCCCATCCACACAAAAAAACCCCTCTCATTCTGGAGACCATGATCTGAAGTTTGGATCAGTCCTTTCTTAAAATTCAGTAGAAACTTTGCCTACGTAGGAAGTTTGAATCTGAGTATAGTTTAAATAAAAAGAAGTGTCAGTTTGACAGAAGTTATCTGCAGAGATCCAGCTCAACTGACAAGTCACTTTCTGTGTTCACTAGGGCTCATNACTGTAATTGCTGGCTAATGTGGTGTTTGCCCATATTCAAGAAAGAGAGAATTGTCTAAAAGCTTCCAACCGTTTTAGCCTGCTTTTGTCAAAACTTAAACTTTGTCCTCCAAAACAGCCCTGAGTCTTGTTCACTGTCTGCAAATTCTGCATAAACCTAATTTTTTTACTGAATAGGAACATAAATTTTTCCTTTTCAATGAACAATTATCTGCTTTTTATCAGTACAGCATTTCAGCTTTTTCCATTT
>WEIV01012157.1:698-11918 GCA_013390005.1 Calyptomena viridis
TTGATTAATTAGTACTGATCAGGGTTAGACCTGTTTCCTGCTTCTTTAAGCTTATAGTTTGGTCTCGATCCTAAGTATTTGCTACAATTTTCTATCAACTTCAATACAGTTTCACTACAAGAAAAATATAAATTTATACATAAAATATGAAGTTTCCTCTAGATGTTAGGTCCTTTCTTTGTAGGAAAGACCAAAAAATCTTCCAAGCCTTTGTAAGGCTGTTTGACATTGTATGTAGAACTTCTCTCACAACCAGTTTTACTGATTTAAAGGTACACTTCAATACATCAGTTAACAGAGTTTAGAAAGAAGAAATACTACCTTCTTGCAGATGTTGAGTTAAAAACCTTAAACCGCAGAGAAGTCTGCCTCTGGAAAACCACTTCAAAAGAGGTTGCAAATTGCACTGTGCAAATTACACTGTTGCAAATTGCATTGTGTCTAGGGCTGCAGTTCAGATTGACTCCTCCTCCAGATCCAACCCTATCTCGGTCTCCCACAGTTCTTATGCAAAAAAAGCCTTTATAACACCTCTTCTTCTCCCATTTTTGGTTTGCAAGTATTGAATAATAAAGGAACTAATATAAATATATTAATCACTAGGAGGGTCAGAGAAGTGGTGGGCCAAGCAAAGGGAAAAGATTGACTTTTATTTCTACTGTCAGCAATAATATTATTTGCCTAAACAAACAAGTAATTAGTTTCATCATTAATACCCTAAGTTGTTCCAAACACTCAGTTGCAGTTGTCACACCGGTGGGATTTAAGGAACAATGGAAGATGCTGGCTGTTAAGAACGTCTTCCAGTTTCTACTATGCTGCTTGAAATTTGAGTTCACTATCTCTTTTGAAATACGTAGTATACAGGAACCACAAGGGTTCTTACATACAAAATTGCAATGGTCCTTAGCACAGAATCACTAAGCAAACCAAAGCTTCCCAGACTAGTTAAGAAAAAAAAAAGGCTAAAAAAAATAATAATCAGTATTTCTTTACTTACATAATGCAAGTTACCCAACTTCTGCATTACTCAGTAATACAAGATCTTCTGCCTCAGTCAAGAAGTCTAATATTCTTTCCTTGGTCCTTTCTACACTAAGTGTTAAAGTTTAAAAACCACTTACACTTAAGCATTTTTCTGTTGGGTTTTCTTACATTTAAAAAGAGGTGTTGGACTTCTAACATATCCCTAACTCAAGTGTAAAACAAAAAGAGATTTTGTTTCAAAGCCTCACTGCACCTAAACCAAAACAAATCTCAGATCCCAGTTCTTGTCTAATTCTGGAACAAGAGCAAAAAATTAGTTAGGAAAGCAATGGAATGACAGTAGCTGAATTATTTCACAGACATATAAGCTTAAGTTACAAAATTTTACAGATACATGTAGGAAAAGAACCTTAGAGATCTCTTATCCTCGGAGTGAACTTTTATTTTCCAACTAATTTCCAACTAATTAATCCAATTCCAGGAAATGCAACGTCCAGAGGCATGGCACGTGGCCTAACTATATGCAAGAAAGCACCTGCAGCAAGAAGGCACTCTAGCAGCTTAGAGACATTTAAATTTAGGAACCAGTGGACAAAAAAGTACAGAGGCCACAGAAATACAGGGACAACAACAGAGAAACAATATCCTCATCTCCTTCTTCTCCCAACAGCATTTGTTTAACTGCTTTCCCTAAAAATAACACTGAAAAGAAATAAACACACACAAACATTTATCAATAATCACTTGAATGTTCAAACTATGACGTAACTCATTTTTATATATTAACAACCTTCACACAAGACTATTCACCCTTTCAAGGAATGTTCTCTTGTCTACCTGCCAAGTTCACCCAGCATGTCAGACAGTCTCAAAGGCAAAATATTCTTTCACATTTGGTTCTTTAATTAAAATAACGAAGAATAGCATAAACTAGCCTTCAGACTGTACATACATCTCTTACCCAAACTCCACTTTCACTTGAACACAGCAGAATTTACACACAGACACACACAAAAAAGATTGCTCTTAACCATCTCTTGCACATAGTTGCAGAACAGGAGGAATGGCAGTGGGAAAATACGCATCATTGCTCAGAGAGAAAAGCCTGCCATGATGTCTCAGGTGTTTCACCCTTACCAGATCTGTGTACAAGAAAATACAGAATAAATACTATTTGCCAAATATCACCACCTTAGCCAACTATTTGCCTACTTTGTTTAGAGGATATTTCCCAAGCATTCAAGTTCCTAAGGTTGTGGGAGACACAAAAATTAACATGTGCTAGCCAAGTTGCTTCCATAAAGCTGCAGACTGATGGTTCAGGAATTCTTTTGAGGAATCACTTTGTGTAGAAAGTCTTCCTTCTGCTAGAACTTACTGAAGTTTGACAGTCATTCAAAGAATAACTTCACACTGCAATCACTCTTCTTGCAGTGCCAGTCACACACATGGGAAAAGATTTCAAAAATCACAGTTTCGCTGAAGACTGTTAGAACACAGTTTAGATGATAAAGATGAACAGATATTAGAATGTACCAGGTTAATTATACAACTTGCAACATACAACTCTAACCCTTAGAGCAAACTGTCTTGTCATGAAACTACTTTCATTTCTAAGATTTCACTATCAGTCTCCCAACTAGACCCTGCTTGTCAGTTGGCCCTCAAACTGTAGGCCAGAAACAGGCTTTATATCCAATGTGTTTAAGCCTACAAATGAAAATAATTAAACTTATGATAGCTTACATAGAGATGCATGAGTTTTACTTTACTCATTACTATTCATTTAATAACTAAGGAAAAACACACACATTCCTTATTTTGCGTAATTGTAACAGCACCCCGCACCCATGCTCTATTTTCTCTTTCTCATTATATCCCCAGTAATTATGTCTTTATACACTTTTAAGTTGTATCTTATAGAATTCCACAAAGTGATAATTTTTGTCTTCCGAAGTCATCGTTTTCAGATTAAGCATGTTAATATTTATGGATTTAGACTATACCATTTCTGTAAATTAATTCTGTGCTATTTTCTTGCCTTTCATAAAACTGCAGCAGAGAACTTCACTTCCCACATTTGATTTGCCCCATCATTCTCTCTCCCTTGTATCTTTGAAACTAAAACATTACCATTTCCTTTAAAAAGACAAGTTCACTAGAAGACTGATTTTGTTCAACCTATTTCAGAAAGAAAGTACTACACAGAAACACAGATTAAGCAATACAGATTCAAACAGTACGTTTTTAAAAAGTTCTCACATCTGTTTTAATCATCATCTATGAAGAGTTAGACTTGACCATTATTGAAGGAGGAACTGAACTGCAATAGAAATCTCACCCAATGTCAGTAAGAGGTGGTTTGTCCCGGCCTCTCTTGTAGCAAAGAAAAAGTTCAGGACTCTTTAGACTTCCATAGTTCAAGTTGGCTTGAAGCGCTGTTGGGGTGGCTTCAACACAAGTGTATCCCTCTGGGACAGTTTCACCAGCTGATTTAATTATCACAGCAATGTCAGTAATTGGAGCCTTTGGACCAGTTGACTTTGTTTCATGTCGGCTTATTTCTTGGTCCAGCAGGGTTGCTGTATCTGTATCAGTGAGCCCTGCCACTACAAAATAGTCAGCCACTCGTGGACCTTTGTCTTCTATCATGGTTATGTCAGTACTTCCTGGGGAAAATAAAGAGACAGATGTCAAACACTCTGCTTTCAAATTCAATCCCTTTTCTCAACAACTATGAGGATTTAGAATTTTTGACAAAATTTTTGCAAATAGAAGAATTCCTATATATAGAGTTCATGAAAATTATAGGGAAACTCCAAAACAAATTTTGACTTTTGCTGCTCATAAAGGCATTGCCAGTAATTAGATTTCAGTTCCAGCACCATAACCGCCACGTTTTAGCACAAGGAATTTTAAGTGAGATAGGGGGTAGCTCATCAATTAGCACAACAAAGTTTAAGTGAGATAAAGGGTAACTCAAAGCTCCTAACACAACAGCTACACAGAAAATTGCTTTGTTTTAGCTATTAGACGATTCAAGCTCTTCACAGGCTGCAAGTAATTGCAGATATATCAAACTAAAAGCATCTGTATTTTTCTGCCACTGCTTGTGACCAATTTCATTACAGAATCATGTTGTGGTTTTGGGGGATTTTTTGGTGGGTTTTCTTTTGGAGAGAGAGGGAAAAATTTTAAGTATGGGCTCACTACTTTATTTTCTGCATATTTCAACCATTTGGTTTCATAACCTAAATCTAGCAGTGCAGTCTTGAAACATACAGCTGGCAACTGTAACATCTGCACGTCATTTACAAAAATCCCACATCTAAACCCCATATTTCATCAGCTGATCAGGCAGTACACATCGCTGATCAGATGCACATTTCAGATCTGGAAAAAGTTGTTGTCCCAACACCATCAATGTTCACTAAGCATATGACGTAAAAGAAGTGAAACATAAGTTTCTGTTACGAACAAACCTCACTGGCACCCTACATTCACATACAATTTCAAGTAACCAATTCTCCTTAACCACTAGTGTTTTTAGAAGATGAGTAAGACCTATTTAAACAGTAGTAGGAAAGCAATAAACCTGAATATTGTTGTACCCCTGCAGGAAGATAGGGACCACCATTATCAAATTTCTGAAGATCTCATATACAAAACTAGCAAATAATGAAATTGTGGTTCCCATCTTTGAAAGTAAGAATGCCACAGCTGCTAAGGTTCCACCTACCAAGGACTGCTGATCCAGGGGTATTATCAAATAATACGTGAATAAATGCACCAAAATTGTGAAGTTTCTTGTATTCAGAATGCACTAGTCTGGTAACTGCAAAAACCCTTCTGCAAACAGAAAGGTGGTTTGGTGGAGGCAGTTTAATGTGGCCGATGCTGCAGGCTAATTTTTGCCTGGCCATGTGTAGAAGTGAGGCTGTGACTGGACATGGCCTCTCTGGCAGTTGGACAAAGAGAAACTGATCTCTACGTCACTGGATGATTAATGTAGACAATATAGTGTGATATATAGCTGTAACTGCGTAGGAAGAAGGCAGACATCTTGCAGACTTCTTAGAGAGCAGATCCTCTGCCTGGCTGTGAGACGTGGCCGGGCAGAGAGACGTGTCCAGGCCCAGCTAGACAATACTGTCTGAGGGCACGGACACAGAGCCTGTTAGGAAGGTAAGCTAGGCTTAGAATTAGGTTTAGATGCAGTAGAGATAGTTTAGCTTAGGATTAGACTGTAGAATGCCAGCACGCAAATAGTTACATAAACACCTGAGAAACTTCATGAAATCCAGCCTTCTTGTCATGTTCCTGCCTCTCAGATCCCTGCAATGCAACAGTTTAACTGTTTCCTGTGGCCTGGTTTACTATCGCACTGTTCTTATCCTGCTCTTTCTTAATGAAATTACAAAGAAAAGGTAGTTGGCATGTTCCCAGTTTACAAGACTTCCAAAATTTATTATCAAAAGTAAAACTTTATAAAACTTATTATCCCTCGGCTGAGGGAAAAATCCATCTTGCATTTTTACTAATAAATTTTAGCATAAGATTATGCAACTTAGGTGCTAACCACTATATTAAAGTTATTGTAGCATGAGATCCAAGTAGGGAGGGGAAGAGGAATAACTTCATGCAAATTTGTTGTATCTCTATATTCTAACTAACTCCAGTATAACAACTTTTTAAATCCTTTCAACCCAGAAAAGAGATTATCTACACCCTTTAAAATACTTGTCCACAATGCTTCTCACACTATCACTACAATGGTGTCTGAACAGTTCAGCTAACATCTCTTGTAGGGCAATCCATGAACAGACACAAAAGTGTTTGGCTCTCCAACAAAGGAAAATTCCATGGGACAGTTATTTACAGGACTGAATTTTTAGGCCCAAAACATACAGATCAATGGGAACAATAAAAAGTTTATCAACTAGGTGTCCTGTGCCTGTCTCCTGAAGAACAAGAAAATTACTCCAGAGCCACAGTTACTTCTGAAGCTTCTAAATCACTTTTAGGTACAGAACTTGCATTGGTTTACCTTTTTTACTGCCATAAAAAATGTGTAATCAGCCACAAAGCCCCTTAAAGGTAAGCAAGCCAGCAAGACAATCCGGGGTAATGGCTTCAACTTCATCTCCTATAAACTGGTACTTCCATTAAAAGACCCCTTCTTGTATTGCCCCTGCTCATTTCCAACTTCACTTCTGTTCAGAACTATAGTTTGTGCAACCACATAATGAAACGGAACAAGAAATTACTCTGGCTGAATGCTAACCTGGCAGAGACTTCTTAGTGTTCAACTAGAGCAGTTGCCCAGTGATTCCCTGTGTCAGCACAAAAGCAGCAGCAGTATGCCCCTTTCAGCAGCAGCACTGATTTCACAGGATTAATCATAAAACTGTGAAGATGTTTCAGTTTGCCTCTCAGATGCTTGGACTTGTTCCCAGAAGAGGGAGGGAGGGAGGCAGGCAGGCAGGAAGGCAGGCAGGAAACCTCTCCCTACTCCCCTTAAAAAAAACTCCTGAGCCAGAGTATCTTGTAATCCACAAAGTACCATTTGCATTGCTGGAACAAGCTGCTAGAAGTAGCAAAATGGTTGGCACCTATCAATTTTTTTTTTCAACATTTTTCAAATGTTCCAGCCCTTTTCACCTGAGTCATGGTCACACAGCTCAGTATCATGTTCTCTCGAAGTAACATTAAAATCACGGCCTACACCTACTTTTAGCACACAGAGCAGAAAAAACAGATAACGAAAATGGCATACGTCAAAAATCTTGCAAGACTTTGTATTTTTAATCACAGCTATAGTTCCTGGAATTGCACTGGTGTCATCCTCAAATATGTTTTGAAGTGAAAATTTAGTTTTCCTGGGAAAACAGAAGGAGAAAAATTTAAAGCACCTGAAAAATTAAATACTAAGATTTGGAAGGTTAGAAATCAAACGAAAAGAACCCATTTCTAAATTTTTACCAGTGGAGATCAATAAAACTGTAGCAATTGATTGCTAAGGAGCATATATTTGTGTCTATGATTTTATATTTTCCTCTTCACCATGGCTATGTTTTACTTCACAGAAACCTTGTGTAATATATGGCAGGCAAAAGTCAGTCATAGACAATTCAGCTAAGAAACTTGGCACAAAATCTTCGTATGTCAGCACAACAAATGTTGTGAGTTTTTCAAAATGTTCCAAGTCTCTCAAAACAGTCCCTTTTCCAAAAGGATAAGTAAAGTTTCAAATAAACACTACAAGTCAGCTCTTCAAGAATTTGTTCTCCAGTTCCAGAAAAAAATTAAAGAAACAGGATCACTCAAAAGAGACCTAAAAATAACAGCTCTTAATTAAAATATAGTGATTTTCTTTAATGCAATGAAGTTTCAGAAACTAAATAAAGACTAAACTATAAATTAGCAGAGAGCCACCAACATGAACAGAAAAAGCAGAATTCAGTAAGTCCAAGAATACTTTGTCTTCTGAACTGCAAGAAAAAAATAAACATAGGATTTGTGTGGGACAAGATGAATCTACTGCTATTTTCCACCATTTTTGTGATACCTCACAGGAGACCAAGTATGAACACTGCTTCTTCTTAACAGACAAAGGAACAAACATATAAGTTTTATCACAAAACTTATAAAACAACAGAAGTTCTAAAACTAAAAAGTGTTACTGTCATGTTGGATCATGATGATGCAAGACATACTGAAAATAAAGCTAACATAGAAGTCCAGGGAAAGTCTTGTTTTTAAAGTTTATAAGGACACTTCAGTTTAAGCTAAATAAACTGAAAATAAAAATTGGGAATTCTGTTATAAGAATGTGAGCAATACTGTCTGAGGAATTAGAAACCTCAGTGTCCATACAGACCCATAAGGGATGCTGCTCTTTTAACTATTTCCTAATTGTATCCAACAGCAAAAGAAAGTACATGGTGAAGGTGGTTCTCAATGTTAATAGTATTCAATAAATCTGAATGATTGCTCTTGTTATAATTGCCTCAAATTTTGTCTCTGTTTGCCTGAATTTCAAGACATGGAAGTTAATACTTGAAATCACTTTGAAAAGCAATGGGGAACGTAATCGTTGACTACACTTTGCAATTGCAATTTTAGACCTTTTTTTTTTTTAAACAAGAAATACACTTATGATTCTACCACACTGAGGTACCCACAGAGGCTTAAATGTACACAGAAAGTGAGAAGACAGTGAAATACAGAAAAACAGAAGAAAGTGAGAATACTACCATTTAACAACAAGAATATAATGCAGTTGGGACTGCAGCTGCAGTTCAGCATATGTTCACTGTTACTGCTCACATCACTGCGCCTGTCCATATCACAAGTCACTTCTAAGCAATCCCATTTCTACTCAGGGGTGTGTGAAACTCCAGCTTATGCATTTCACTTTCACAGCAGAAATCAGATAACTTAAAATTACTACAGAACGGAACATTATAAACTTGAATATTCAACAAAGTTAAGTGAGTTCAGATGAAACAAGGTAGTTATCAAACATTTCAGATGCCACTTCCAACACACAAGGAAGTTACACTGGCATGTCTATATACAAGTTCTCTGAAGCACACTTTACAATGTGTAAGAATATGAAGTGAATACATACACACACCCCCTCCCACACAGTCATATACACACCACAACAACAGGCAAGGTAAGGCAAAATACATCAAGCATACCATTAGCACTTAACAGGTGAAAACAGAAAAAATTGTAGTCCCCAAATTATTAGCCGCAGACAATCAACAGCAGGATAAAAAGAATTATTAGAAATGCCTTCAAGGACTTTCTTTTCTGGATTGCATATCACATTGTCATGAACTGTCATGAAAACTATTAAATGAAGTAAGTTACAGTCACTTGACTGAATCACATAAGTATTTGAAAAACTAGAGTTGCAAAAATAACTTCATAAGACATACAATGCCCACCTTCTACCTGTCTTAACACAACAAGCTGCAGAACAAGAATAGCTGGATGTCACATGCATTTTGGTCTGAACATGCATATATGCAAATACAGTACCATTCCCTCATAGAAGTTTTCAAGTAAACATCTCAGAATGTAGTAGTACACCACTGAAATAGATTTCAATCTACAAGGTGATTATCTTACATAGGTTTCTAACACTGGAAAAATAAACTTAAGAACAAGCTAAAAGGCTTGCCAATTACATTTAATGAAATATTCCTGTGAAATGGCTTTTATGAGTTAATTCAACTTCATCCAGAAAACAAGCCATATCAAGGTCCTGTACTGAAAAGAATCTAAACTGGATTTTCATGTCAGATAGCTAAATTGTTGCAAATTTGCACACATGCAAAGAAAACAATGTTGACTCTGCACTAGCTGTTTGTGTACCAGGCTGTCTTCTGATAGCATGCGAACAAAAAAAATCAGGCATAAAATGAATGCAATCAACTTGGTGGGAAAGTTTACTAAAGCATTCTGAATATATCAGAGTGTTACAGTAGGAAACAAGAAGAAATACCACAGCAAATCACATCAGAAAAGCAATTCCCATGAAAGCAGATGCACCAAGCCACTTAAGCATCAATTTTGCTACTGAGAACTTTTTTTTTTGCTACTTACAACTTTTCAGACATATTTTAGAAAAAAAAGGAGAATAGCTTAGCCTTATTCCCCTTTACCTTGAATTTTTTTCGCATTGTCTGTGTTTTCCTGTCCTGTATGCAACTCCTCGGATTGCTGGAGCAAAGATTATCAAAGGAAGGAAAGTAGCCCCAAATTTTGAGCTTTATAGGTAATAAATTAAAATTATTCAGAAAAGGCAAAAAAACAAACTACTAACAATTTAAGATTCTGTCTTAGGAAGCAGAACTGTCCATCTAGACTGATTTTTTCTGATCGTCAGCAAAAGCAGCTACCAGTGCTACAAAACGGGGGGGCAATTTTGCCTGTAGCAAAGATAACAAAGCTTTGAGAAGCAAAGTTTTGCAATAGCAACTTGAACAGCTACTTATGAATCATAAATAACTGAAAATATCACTAAATTAACAGACACTGTAATCCAGGATGTTCAGGACTATGAAAAGCTGCTGCTCAGAAAAATTCTAAGTGGAGGGGCAAAAACCCACAAAACAAAGAAAAAAAAACCCCCAAAACCCCCACAAAAACAAAAATTTCCAACAAAAAAATCTACAAAACCCCACAAACAGAAACAAAACCCCATCAAAACAAACACACAAAAACCACTAAAAAAACTCCTAAAGACCTACCAAACCACAACCCAAAAACCCTAAATCCAAGAAATACCCAACCTACTCTGCACTATCACAACTATACCATATTAATATTCAGCAGTTTAAATTTTCCTACTGTACAGTAATTTCAAGTTGTCTATGTGGTAGAAGTTACAGACACGTGAAAAACAAATTCAGAAGTGACCCACACAGTCTCAACAAGCAGCTGCAATCAATGAAGGCCAAGTCTGGTACCAGTAAAATCGGTTCTACTGCCAAGGACAGAAAACAGAACTGGAAAAGATGTGACAGGAAGAATGATAATCAGCAAGCAGTCCAGCTACATTCATTTAATAAACCAGTTTAATCTTGTTTCATCAGTCTCGTACCCAAACTGTTCTTTCACGTAACAAGAGATGGCAACTATTCCAAAGACTGCAAAGAAAATAGTTTAAGAGAAAACTTAATAACAACGTAGTTCTCAGAGGAAGAAAAGTCGTTTATAAAATGCACTTACGGCCCCAGCTGAAAGCTTTAAAGGTTAGCCATGCTCAGTATTATGTAATGAGTGAAACATCTGCTGCCCTGGAAACATTCTTTGTTAGAGAACTCTTTCTGTAACTGGAAACTCCTTTGGAAAAAAGCCAAATATAGTAGCCTGAAACAAAAACAAATCAGTGAAAAAAAGGGACAAGAATGGTTAAATTTCTTCTAGAAGCCCAAATCTTCTAGATTGCTTTTTGGTGCTCTTTTTTTGGTGGTTGGGGTGAGTGTGGACTATATTTTGGTTTTGAGAGGTCAAAGGAGAGAAGAAAGAATGTCATAACAATCCATCTCTGAGATTACTCAAAGGAAGCTGTAAGAGTGGGAGGTACTTTCATTCTTGTTGCTCTCTACTAAGCATTGGAATATTCAAGTATTATCACTGAAAATATTTTGCTAGAATCTCCATTGACGGAGATTTGACAGATCACAGAACCATGCTTTGACTTAATTTTTGCTA
>WEIV01012157.1:20448-34236 GCA_013390005.1 Calyptomena viridis
TCCCGCCGGCCGGACACCTAGGGCGGGGAGGCGGGGGGGCGGCCCGGCGTGCCCCCTCAGGCAGGCAACGGGTTGCGGGTTACGTGAGGTGCTTGTGCCCCCGCTGTGGCTTTTGTGAGGCGTGGGGTTGTACTAGAAAAAAAGTAATGCCAGAAGGGGAACTTGGCATGTCACAGAATCACAGGAGATTCTGAGGTGGAAGGGACCCACGAGGATCATCGAATCCAACCCCGCCCTGCACAGGACAGCCCCAAGAGTCACACCATGAGAGCATTGTCCAAACGCTTCTTGAGCTCCGTCAGGGCAGATGTTTTGACCACTGGCCTGGGGAGCCTGTTCTAGTGCCCACCCACACTGGGTGAAGAACTTTTTTCTAATACCCAATCTGAACCTCCCCTGACACAACTTAAGGCCATTTCCTTGGGTCCTGTCACCACAGAGAAGAGATCAGTGTCTGCCCCTCCTCTTCCACTCACAAGGAAGTTGTAACTGCACTGAGGTCTCCCCTCAGTCTCCTCCAGGCTGAACAGAACAAGTGACCTCAGCCACTCCTCCTATGGCTGTGGTCGTTTCAGCCAGCTACCCAGGTGAGGCTGTGCACTTCATAGGTGACTCCTGTTAAATGAATAGTGCTCATCACATTTTCTGGAAGTTAGAAAGGTATAGTGGGATAGAGATGCAGAGGGGTTGCCTTGGGTGAAAAGAGGGTGGATATAGTTTTTACATATTTTAGTGAGGCTTTTGATACTGTCCCTTGCAGCATCTTCCCAGATAAGTTGTCCAACTGCAAGAGGAGTGAGTTCATGCTGCTCTGGGTGAAGAATTGGCTGAAGGACAGGGATCAAAGGGTTGTAGTGAATGGGGCTACATCTGGCTGGTAACAGGTCTCCAGCAGTGTTCCTCAGATTTCAGTTCTAAGGCCAGTCCTGTTCAATATTTTTATCGATGACCTGGATGCAGGAGTTGAAAGCACGATTAGTATGCTTGCTGAAGATACTAAATTAGGAGGTGCTGTTGACTCTCTTGAGGGACAAGAGGCCTTGCAGAGCAATATGGATAGATTAGCGCATTGGGAAATAATCAGTGGCATGACACCTAACAAGAAAAAATGCCAGGTTCAGCTCCTGGGATGGAGGAACACTGGACACAACTCCAGACTGGGAGAGGAGTGGCTGGAGAACGGCCCTGCAAAAAAGGATCTGAAGTGCTGGTCAGCAGCAGCTCAATGTGAGTCAGCAGTGTGTGCCCAGGCAGGCAGGAGGGCAACCCCCATCCTCGGGTGCATCAGACACAGCATCACAAACCACCAAAAGGGGGATCATCCCGCTGTATTAAGTATTGGTGCAGCCTCGCCCAGATCCTGTGTGCAGTGCTGACCCTCAAAATTTAAAAAGGATGTGAAGGTACCTGAATGTGTCCAGAGGAGGGGAACAAAGCTGGTGAGAAAAGGAGTTTGAAGAGTGACCTCATTGCTCTTTCCAACTTCCTGAGGAGAAGTAGCAGCAAGGGAAGTGCTGATCTCTTCTCTCTGGGACTCAGCAACAGAATGCATGGGAATGGCTTAAAGCTGCAGCACAGAAGGTTTAGACTGAACGCTAGAAAGCATTTCTTTACAGAGAGGGTGGTCAAACTAACTCCTTAAAGAGGTAGTCAATGCCCCAAGCCTGTCACTAAGAGGCTTATGTATGGTGCCATAAATAAACTTTAATTTTTGGTCAGCCTGGGAGTGTTCAGGCACTCTATTCTGTTCTACCCTAAGGTGTTTTCCTTTCTGGCTGCAGATGTCTATCATCTCTTGGCAACCCTTAACATCCATCAGATGTTCCACTATGTCATTTCTACTCACTAACCCACTAGGAAACTTAAGGGGTGTTTTAATATGTTTTGGTTTGGTTTTTTTTTTTTTTTAAATTTTTGAGTTGAATAAGGTACCCTAAAAAGTCACTGAGAGCAGATTTTCATAAAAAAAAGAATCACCATACTTTTGGTAGTACTTAGTCATTATATTGTTCATGCCATCATTAAATTCTCCCTATCCAAAGAAACTGATAAATTGAGGCCAATAGAAAGGCAGCTGATTTATGTAGCTTTGAACCTCTTTCACCCAGAGAGGTTGGTTCTGATCCTTGCATCTAAAATAATGGTGGGGGGGTTTTCCTGGAATACCGTGAATTTCTTGATCCTATCTGCCCTTATTATCTTTTTAAAGGAGTAGATAATCTAAGCATCAATAGTTTTTTGTTCAAAAATAATATTTTGTAGCATGTGTGTGCCAAGCAGTTCATGACTGATACTGAAAACCTACAATTTAAGAATTTTATGTTACAGCAAATAATTCTGTTTAATTTCCATCTGAGTAGCAAAATAACCTCTGTTCAATGTAGTTTCAGGTAGTTTTCAAGAATTGTCTTGACTTTGATTAGTCACCAATTGCCAAATCTACAACTCCAGGAGGGCCTGATCCTTTAGCCTTACTGGAGCAAATAATCGGGTATCTCTGACATGCATAGGTGAGGATTTATGCAGGTTGAGTCTGTGATAAAATTACTTTCAGTCCTTGAGAATAAAAACACCTTCCCTTTTCATATTCCTGACTGAACACTTGAAAATTTCTTTGTAACTGCTGGAAGATTTCATTCCTTAATTCTGTAGTTGCCTCCAATCATATGAATTATGGAAATTACATCAGAGATAATTTCTTTTTCTCTGGCTTTTGGAATTGACATATGGAGTAGGAGTTTTGTCCATAAAGTGGGTAATAAAAAAGAAAAATGGATAGTTACCTGCTGTCCCAAGGAGTTCTGTGGACTGTGATCTGTTAAAAATTGCTTGAATTAATGCTGTCACTCTAGTTTGTGGAAGATCCTGATCATTATGTACTTTTAAATAGTTGTAGCTGTGATTCTGTGTAAGACAGAAAGCTCTGAGTCCAAGTGTTTCATCATATTGTAGAGATGGTTATGGTTTCACAATTTATTTTCTCATACTGTATGAGAACTCAGTGGGAACTGGAGATTCACGAGCTCTTTCTGGCTTTAATAATTTAATCAGTGACATACAGAGACAAGCTAAACAAACAGTCACTGTCATAGATAGCTTCAGCTTAAAACATGTGACTGATTCACTTCAATTAAGAAAGTAATTGGCAACTCTATTTCAGCCAGCCCATCTATTTGAAACCCACCATTTTGTCTGAAAGTGTCAGAATTTCAAACCAGTATTGTAAGCTTCTGCTAGTTGTCACTGTTTTACGACATCAAAACCCAAGTTAGACAGGCTATTCTTCTTGGAAAGGTTTTCTTCATAAACACCAGCAGGGGAGGAGAAGGATCCCTTACTTTATTAATTAAAGAATTAATTATTCTTTAATGAATTAATATATGTTGTTTAAAATACTGGTCTAAATTCAAGAATACTTTGAAATTATTCTCTGCATAAAATGTGGTAGGATTTTTTTTGGATATTTATCTTTCAAAGACTTTTTTAGTTTATTTTTCTGAAAAAATATTATGTTCCCTTTCCCTATAAGTTTTCAATTAGAGTCTCTCTCTCTGTGTCCAGCTTAGAAGGCAATGGGTCTTAGAATCATTTTCAAAAGGCTTATGATTCCATCAAGAATTACTTCTTGTATGATTCCCCAGCAGTTAGGAAAAGACGAGGCTATTTCTGCTAAAAGTATTGAACACAGTATCTCTTGGTTTTGACAACACAAAGAAAAC
Source organism: Calyptomena viridis (assembly GCA_013390005.1). Lineage (NCBI taxonomy): Eukaryota > Metazoa > Chordata > Aves > Passeriformes > Eurylaimidae > Calyptomena > Calyptomena viridis. The sequence goes on from WEIV01012157.1 coordinate 24,168, forward strand.
AGGATTTTAAGTAAGCACAAGATTGTTACAATGTCTGATTCCGCTAGGACTCTGTTTTGTCTGGATTTTGCTGTTAATCACATTTGACTTTGGATTTTTAGCAAGCTTCTGGGTTAGCTGTTAGACAACACCCACTTCTCTTTAATAAACAGAATATTCTGTATGCTGCTGAATGTTGAAACTGACCAGTCAGCCCCTGTGAGCAAAAATGCACAAAAGACAGTAATTTTTTAAGTACATTCACAGATTTGTGATTTATGTGATTTTTGATCTACCTGTAATTGCTGAGATAATTGATCCAGTCTAATAGGAATTTCTCAGAACATAAATTCTGTTTTAAAGTTCAGGTCAGTTCATGCTGACTCACTGCCCCTCAATTATGTAACCTCACTTATTAAGTGTAGGTACTTGCTTATGTCTTACTGGCTGTGTTTAGTAACATAACACCATTTTTAATTTATTTTCCAAGAAAACTCATTTCTTGGAAATGAAAAACCTCTTTTTCTGGAGAACAATCTTGCTCAAGTTATCAAAAGATCTGGGTTGACTTGATTAAAATAAGTTCCTTCATGAAGACTGAATAGACCTTCTAATTTAGAGAGAAGCAAGATGAAATAATGTCTGGAATATAATGCCACACGAAGTGCACCTGGGTTGGGGCAACGCCTGATATCAATATGGACTGGGGGATGAACAGACCGAGAGCAGCTCTGCTGAGAAGGATTTGGGGGTACTGGTGGATGAGAGGCTGGACAAGACCTGGCAATGTGCATTTGCAGCTCAGAAAGTCAGTTGTGTGCCAGGCTGCATCAAAAGCAGCATGGCCAGCAGATCAAGGGAGGTTATTCTGCCCCTCTGCTCCACCCTGGTGAGACCCCACTTGGAATGCTGCATCCAGCTCTGGGAAGAACAGGAAGGACATTGTCCTGTTGGAGTGAGTCCAGAGGAGGGCCACGAAGGAGATGGAGCACCTCTCCTATGAGTAAAGGCAGAGAAGGTGGAGATCATTCAGCCTGAAGAAGAGAAGGCTTCAGGGTAGCCTTCCTGAAGGAAAGCCCTCAAGAAAAATGAGGAGAGTCTATTTGCAAGAGCACATAGGTGTAGGACAAGGGGGAATGACTTCAGACTGAAAGAGAGTAGGTTGAGATTAGATATTACTAAGAAATTCTTTACTGTGAGGGTGGTGAGACGCTGGAACAGGTTTCCCACAGAAGCTCTGGATACTCCATCCCTGGAAGTGTTCAATGCCAGGTAACTCTGAAAAGCAATTGGATACTCATACTCGTTTTAGTCACAGCGGAAGCAGATAAGTACTGTTTGAGGTGTGGGACAGCAGGTAGAGCTGCCTCATCCAGAAAGCTTAGGCATCTCTAAAAAAACTTTTTACAATTGGAGTAAGTGAATTTAGGAGCTAAGTGGGTTTAATAGCTAACTCCACAATTATAATTTTAATGCTTAGTACTTACCTGAAACCCATCTTACTGGATTTAAGTACATCTTACAGTACTTACCTGAAACACTCAAGGAAAAAAATAATCCCTCAGTGTGGCTAATGGAGTTTGGTCCCATGTTGCAGAGCATATGTAAATACAGTAAATGGGTGTGTATGTGTTTGGTTTTGTGTTTTCCTTTTTCATTTATTAACTGCTTTACAGGGCAAAGGTGGGGAAGTCATATGTGAGAGTAGACTGTGCAGAGGCTGGCTTGTATGTAGAAATAGAATATGTGATCCTGTTGGAGAGTCCCAGAGTACAGAAGTGATTCTCTTTCAGAACTCCACAGGTAAACAGTTATCTAGATGAATGCTGCTTTGCCCTTTTATTTTCTGAGCTAATGGTGTTTTCATTTGAACACAAAAGACTGCAGCATTCCCAGAGATCTCTGTGTTCAAGTTTTCTATCTTCTGCTTGAAAAAGCTGGAGGAAATGACCTTGTAATATATTTCTGGCATCAGATGAGTAAGGAAGGAGGTAGGATATCTCCCTACCCAAGGTTTATGTCATTGGTTTAGGAGTGACTCAGCCTTTCATCTTTTCAAAGTAAATAAATAGAGTTCTCTGCAGTTTACTGTGAGTCGTGGTTTCAGTCATGACCTTAGAAGTTTGTGTTCTCTTTGCTCCATGTATTTCTCTTTGCTCTTTTTGGAAGAGTAACTCCTTATTGTGCCTCTTTTCTGAATCTTTGCAACGGTTTTCCGTGATTCTTTCATGGCTTTGTTACATATCACATAATTAAGAGCAAGCCTGGGAATATGATCAGATCAGTGCTACTTGGTGGTAAAATGTGTGGATATGTTCCAGATGAATGCTGTTCATTTTTATCCTTTCAGGAAACAAAAATGTAGTCGGCAGAGCATATCCCAAAGACACAAGAAATACATACAGCCACTGTATTTCTACTTCTTCCCCATGGCTTTTAAACTACCTATAATAAATCCCTTAATCTCATTATGCTAATAATAATATTTTCTGTAACACTGTGAGACATCATGATAAAAAATTAAAGATGCTACCTATTGTTATAATTTTATAATCCTATTGACTAACTAATAAACTTAGTACTCAACTAGAAAAATGTTTCTTTGCTAGAACAATGTTTTCAGGCTTCATTTAACTGTTACATAGGTTTATACATGAAACATTGCAAACCCCTGTGAAGATTGTTTCAATCCGAGATAATGCAAACAAAGCAAATAAGATTTTCCTTTTAATTGTCTGAAAGCAAACGTTATTTTACAAACAAAATGAGTAATAGCAAGAATGAATGTATGGTTAGCAATGGATGAAAAGCTTTTATATGAATTAGTTCCAAAATAATTGCCTGACAAAGTAGTCGGTCTTGCTTATGTGTTGCCCAAGCACAACTAGATGTAACTGAGAGCACAGACTGATGCCACATGCTCTGTGGCATTCTGTGAATATATAATTTCTAATACAGTGGTGTTCGTGTGTTCTTTTTAAAGTATGTATGATGAGAGCTCAAACCTTATATAAATATTTTTATAAATCTAGTATTCTTTGCCATTTACAAAACATAAAAGATACATTCATTGTACATTGATTTGGGTCGCTACCTGGTTTGTATGTCATGATGTACCAACCTTGCCAGAGTTGAAGAAGCATTTGGGCAACACTTCTTTAACATGGAAACATGGTGGGATTCTTGGGGTGGACCTGTACAGGGCCAGGAGTTGGACTTGATGATCCTTGAGAGTCCCCTCCAAGTCAGGATATTCTGTGACTTTATGATTTTTGTTATTTTAAGTATATTTAAAATGATGGAGTGATTAATATTTGCTTTGCATAAAGAGCTTTATGGGCTCATAATTGCGTCCTGTTGTACAGGACTAGAAGCTGTTCCTTTAGTGTTTTGTATTACAAACATATATGGACAGTTTAATACATGTATACTAATCTTAATCCATTTCAGAATAGCTCTGTGCTGTAGCTTGTACTTGTTCATATACTAAAATACATACATTTCGAAAATAATAAGCCTTCCTATTTGCAAAACTGTAGAAATAGAAGGGTTCCTTACAAAAAGTGAAGGAGCTTTATTGTGATTAGGATCTGGATCATTAAGTACATTAATGAGAAATTAGTATTGTATATTCCATAATTTTATATATTTCCATTATAAGTTTACTGGTTTTCTTTGAAACATCAAATTTTGCAGAACAGCCTGTTTTTAAACTGATATTAATGACAATGCATTCTAATAAAAATGGAGTAGCTATGATTTAGGTACAGCAAGATTTCTTCTCAATTCTGAGCAAACAGAGAAGTTTTAATGGCTTATTAAAAATATTTCTATTACTACATGTTGATCTATTTTTGAGTCTTCTTGTTTCCCTTGTCTACTTAATGCTGATGCTCTTCTTGTCTTTTTTTGTCATTATTGTAGTGTTGGGGTTTTTTTAGTCGTTTGGGTTTTTTTCCTGTTTTTATATAAATTGCCAAGCAAAGAAAATACTGGTAGTTACTGATATAATGAATATTAAACCATCATCCTACTTAACAGAACAGGATATAAAACACTTTTTGAAGTATCTTGTAGTATGTTGTTCTGAATATTCTCGTATTATATAAGAGTGATATTAACTGTGTCACCTTCGTTCATCTCCCACCAATTTATAAAGTAGGGAAATATGGAGGGGTTGTCTCCTTTAGCATACATTTCAGGACAGAATTACCCTTCTCTGGAGCTAATCATCAAACAAGCCAGATCACATTTCAGCTGTACTCAGGTCCTACACAGAAAATTTGTAAGGCAGGCCAAATCTGCACATGCTTGGTTACCGAGTATCTAGAGCCAGTGGCACATTAGAAGATGGAAGCTATCTAACAGTTGCTTCTTTCCAAATATACTGTAAGTTTTTCCATAAAGGTCTGGTACCACTATTGAAGATATTCTGTGTATTTTAGTAAAGATACAGATGATTTGGATACTATATGTGTGAGAATAGCATTATTTTTTGGAAAAAGACAAACAATTTCAAAGCTTCCTCAGTAATTTATGGCACTTTGGGAGAATTTCTTTAATGTACATATGGCAGTGTTCACAGGAATATTCAAACTAGATTATGTACTATAAGAATCTATTTCATGCACCCCTAAGTACCTTCACATTGGTTTTTATAAAATGCAGAACAAAGGTGGTTTTCCTTACCTTCATTGGAGTAAATGCGGAATTTGTGCAAATCTACATTAAAAAAAAAATTATCTTCAGCATGTCACTGCCTTGGTGTCATGCTTTATGCTGTGGGTTCATGCCTAGTGAAAAAACCTCACCTGCAAGTACATAACAAATTAGCACATAGATCTTTGAGTGGCATGTGTGAAGGAGTTTGTTTTTATCTGGAGAATGCATGTTTTGGAAACTACCACGCTAAGTATCAATGTAGTGCTGAAGATAGCTAAAATCCATTAGCTGTAGAGTAATGAGGTAAAGATGCTGGTGCTTCTTGGTTATTCCCACTATAAGTCCTGCTTATAATGTTATTTTGGTATAATTACGTTCATTACTTTGATGCACCCTATTCAGTTGTCTCTTCAAATAGTGATTATGTAGCAAATAGGAGGCATACAGGAAGATCTTTTCTGACCATAGGGTGGAGCTAAAAATCCCTTATCAGGGCAAGTTATTTAATTTCTTTCCATCAAGTTATCTTGGCTTATTTGGTTTTGATATGCTTTCAGTTTTCTCTGACAGAGTGTGGCATTATTGTATAATCTGCTTTCAGGAAATTTCAGACACTGGAGTTGGTGTTACTTAAAAAGCTGATAATGTTTTGAAAAGTTCAGCAATCAATTGTCATAATGAAGACTTCAGTAATTATGGATGTTGTCAAGTTTTTAAGTTTGCTACACTAAAATATCTGGTGAGATAAGCCTGTTTATCACATGTACCTTAATATTTAACTACCTACCTTTCTGAGGTACATTTTTTTAATTGTTAAAAGAAGTTAAAATTGATGTCTGGGAAGTCCTGACACTTCAAAGTAATTTGAATGGATTGTGTCCTGTGATGCTGCATTGGCTTTGTTTAGGCAGTTTATTTACTGCACGCAGATACAGTTAAAATAAGAGGCTGTAACTTGAAATGCAAACGTCTTAATTTATAATTCACAGAACATGCAACTATCATGAAGTGAAGAAGTGAAGATGACTTGTGATTTACAGGATTTATTCTTCCACATGATTAAAGGAGGAAGCACAACAGGTTATAAATGTGTGATTTTTGTAGGAAAAAAGGGAAAATATTTCAAATTATAGCTACTCCTTCTGGAAGCCTGTAAATGTGTTTGTGGTTATTATACATAGACTAAACTGCACTTTAAGTTTCTATTTTGTTCATATTTCATTGAGATATTTTGAAGATTTCCTAGATGTTCCCTCACACTGTCTTTCATACTATAAACATCCTTTTGCAAAGATTTTGTAAATTCTTCTTAGTGATGTGTGCAGTATTCATAGGAAGGTATTTAAAATTGTGGTTAATTGTCTGAACATTAACTTCTGCTGTAACAGTTGCTTCTTTCCAAATCTTTCATTCTTTTAATGAAAGCATTCTTTTAATGTGTTAATTCTTGTTTTTAATACTCTGTAATCCCTAAACCATAAAATGTGGTTAACTTAGGTAGATGATGAGTGCAAGGAGGAAGTAAATGTTCCAACTGGTTTTACTGAGCCCATCAGCAATGGTAGTAACCCCTCTGTGGTAGTATATTTAAGAAGGAAAGTAATTTATTGCGTGGAAGTGATTGCAACCAGAGAAGAGAGGAATGAAAGAAACAGGCCTGCAGACACTAAGGTCAGTGAAAAAGGAGAGAGGAGGTGCTCTATGCACGAGAGCTGAAATTCCCCTGCAGCCTGTGGTAAAGACCATGCACCTTGCAGTTGTTGTGCCACATAAGTTAAAAAGACTCAGGATTCAGAGATCTTTGAAATTTGCTGTTCAACATACTAAGGAATAAGAAGAGCTCAGTATTTTCAAGGATTTTTGCAAATACTTGTTTTTCTGGGGTCCAGAATATTTATTTGCATCCAATAATAGTACTAAAAGTTAAATTCTAAATTGCATAATGTCATAGTGTCACTGTTTAAGAGGACAGTGAAAATAAATTAAAATAAATTCCATATTAAATTTTCAACACTTGTTTGAGCGTAAGGATAGAAAAAGCTTTTATTATAACAGAAAAAAATAGAAATATATGTTATGTATTAAAACACTTTTATCAGTGCGATATAAAACCAGAGAGTTAAATTGCATATTCGACGTAAGAAACAACGAATAGCCAAACCAACAACAAAATAAGCCTTCTTGATGGAATAACACAAGCTCTTAGCTTGAAAACAACACTGCTTGCAAGCAGTGAAAACGGGTACAGGGGGAGTTCAGAAGCTGCAACAACTCCTGGTGGCCAGAGGGGGCATTAGGGTAAGGAGAGGGGGGAGGGAGTAGTAAGGCAAAGGTTTTCCCGGGATAATGTTCCTGGGGAACAGAGAGAGTGAGAGAGAGGGAGATAGACTAGACAAAGCTCACCATCCCTGAATCTGTAGCCCCATGAAGATCCCGGAAACTCGATGAAGCTGGGGGACAACTGGGGGAGTGGTGCCGTGAAGAGAGAGAGAGAGAGAGGAAAAGGAAGAGGAAGAGGAAGAGGAAGAGGAAGAGGAAGAGGAAGAGACTAGAAGAGCCCGGCCCCCCCCCCGAACTCCTGGAACCCATAAAGATCCTGGAACACCTGCTGGAGAGTGAGGAAGAAGCCAGGGGAACGGTGCCACAAAGAAGGAGAGAAAAGGAGAGAAAGGAGAAGGGCAGAGTAGGTTTTCCTACCCAAACCAGGAGCCTGTAGAGCACAAAAGGATCTGAGATAATGCCGAAGCGCTGCATTGCTCAGGAAGGCAGTCTCTGAAGTCCCGATCCCAGATAGCATGTGGCCAAAATGGCATCAATGAGGTCCTGGAGAGTGCAGGTCCTGCCCGCAGCTTAATGACAGCTAAAAAGAGCCTGATGCCCTAGCTGGGGAGTCCTTTTATACCCTCTGTCCTGCCCCAGCATCCCCTGCCTCTCACTCGTACATGTATGCCTTGTCCCCATGCTTTTCCCCACCCCAGGAAGGCATAGACTTGTATCTCATTGGTCCATCATTGTCCCCACCTACATCCAATCCTGTAAGGTGGGAAGCCTCTTTTGTCTGCTTTCCATGTGTGCCGGCCAAAATGGTGTCCACCCCCTACCCCCAACCCAGGACTCCCCGACCACCCAACTGCTCCCGAGCCACTGGGGATGTGTGCCTGTCGGGGGTCCCGGAGGCTCGCGCTGTACTCAGGGCTGTGGGCATGTTGTGGGGGCTCCACGGGACTGTGGTGGGTGGCTCGCAATCATGACGCACAGGACCATCCCCAAGAGTCACACCATGTGCCTGACAGTATAATCCAAAAACTTGTTGAACTCTGTCAGGCTTGGTGCTGTGACCACATCCCTGGGGAGCCTGTTCCAGTGCCCAGCCACCCTCTGGGTGAAAAACCTCTAATATCTAACCTAAAAGTCTCCTGATACAACTTCAGGTTATGCTTTCAGGTCTGGTCACTGGTTACCACAGAGAAGAGATCAGTGCCTGCCCCTCCTCTTCCTCTCACAAGGAAGTTGTTTTATGGTTGGCAATGACATCTCAGGAGTTTGAGAAACTATAAATTCCACATAAATACAGAAAAGATCATCAGTAAGTTGTTGAGGCAAAATTTTTTACCAAGATTATGGGTGATGCACAAGGCTACTTTTGGCCTGAGCATGCCTGATTCCTGTGGTTGGACAAGGAGCAGCTGACGTCTAGGTCATTGGTCCATTAATGTAAACAGTATAGTGTGTTATATAGTTGTAACTGCGTAGGAAGAAGAAGGCAGACATCTTGCAGGGCAAACACTCTGCCTGGCTGTGAGACATCTGGCCAGGCAGAGAGACATGTCCAGGCAGCCAGGACATAGCATGGACAGCATGGACATAGAGTCTGCTAGGAAGGTAACCTAGGTTTAGGATTATGTTTAGATGTGGTAGAGATTGTTTAGTTAGGGCTAGGTTATAGATTGTGAATGCATGCAAGTAGTTTAATAAACACCTGAGAAACTTCATGAAACCCTGCCTTTTCATCATATTTTCTGCCACTTCGACCCCTTGGATACTACACAACATTTACAGTAATTTCATATTTTTTCAAAGTAGATACCAATGGAACACTAATTCCAAAGTCTATTTTTATTTTTTAAATATTCAGAATAGGACAATGCTTTCATAAACAATGTGTTCTTTATTCAAGGATATGGACCCTAAGTATTTATCTATGAGAGGATACCAAGAATCTTCTTAGCAAAAAAATAAATGGGTTGGCCACATCTTACTGTGAATTTAATAAATATATGTATGAAACTAAAATTACTTAGCTATGAACAGGCTTAGATTGTGACATCCACTACATAAACAATTTGGCAAGCAATGGTCGTACTTACAGGAATCTTAAACAGCTACTAGTGGAGGAAATGCAAGTGAACAGTAAGCAGAATTAAGAGACCAACTGAATGAGGTTCAGCAAGGTCAAGAACCAGGTCCTGTACTTTGGTCACTGTTGTGGTGTATGTTCTGCATTTATTTCTATGTTACGTATTTCCATAATATATGGTTCTGTTACACCCCTGTTGGAATGTTCTGTTACCCCTGTTTCCCACACACAGTTGGTTTGTTCCAAAGTTGTACCTTCCCCTCAAATGTAACCCTACCCTCACCCCTCCCATCTGTCCCCAAATATGTAACCCAAACCCCTCCTGACCATAGAACCTTCTTCTAGTGGTGTGACCCCTCCCTAAACCACTCCTACTCCTCCCTAAACCATTCCTACCCTTCCTTCCCATTGGTCATTCCCTTTCACCTCCCAGAAATTTGAACACCCTTTATAAGTTCATGTTCAGGAAGTCATGTGGCTTTTTTTCGGTTGGATTCCCTTGAGGTTAGAAGCTCTCTGATGCCATGCTGGCAGCAGAGGGTCAATAAACTCGAACTGCATCAACTACAAGAGCTGCCTCTACCTTTTTACTCGTCATAGCTGCAATCTCTGGCAGAGACAAGGAAGGCTGGACTTGCCTGCTTGCTCTGAAGGCAATACTTGGCCGGTCCTCCTGGAAAGGAAGCCTTGAGCTGAATATTGCCCCAAACATCTGCTGCAGTTCCCCTGGATGGTGTTCCAAACCTAACCAGGGTAAAACTGGGTCAGCACCAAGCCAGGGACTCCAGCAGGTCACAACAACCCCAGGCAGCTCTACAGTCTTGGGGAAGTGTGTCTGGAAAGTTGCCTGGTGGAAAATGATCTGGATGTGCTGGCTGACAGCGGTTGAACATGAGCCAACAGTGTGCCCAGGTGGCCAAGAAGGCCAATGGCATCCTGGATTGTATCAGAAATAGTGTGTCCAGGGAAGGACCAGAGAAGAGATTATACCCCTATCCTTAGCATTGGTGAGGCCACACCTTGAATCCTGTGTTCAGTTTTGGGTCCCTCACTACAAGAAGGACATTGAGG